>JARQOD010000003.1:263393032-263519817 GCA_033576555.1 Oophaga sylvatica | reverse complement strand
TAACTCCCGATTACCCACGTCATTAATTACGTTCGTAGGAGAAATTTTTCGAGAGGAAAAAGGCACAAGGTTACTTTTGAGGTCTCGGGATCTTTTTTGGGAAATCGGCCCTGCCCAATTTCAGGGCATCAAACTCCACCTGAAATGGCAGAAAAAACATCAGGCTGCGTAGAACAGGAGCAGAAGTGAATCTCTGCTTAAGTTCCTGAAACGCAGAGACTGCCTCAGGAGGCCAATTCACCCATAAAAATTTCTGGTCAAATTCATTAATGGTTAACAATAAACAGGAAATTACCAATAAATTTACGATAAAAATTGGCAAACCCAAAAAATCTCTGAAGAGCCTTTAATGAAGTGGTTGGACCCAATCAAGATGGCCTGAACCTTGACCGGGTCCATTTCATAACGTGGGGACAAAATGAACCCCAGAAATGAGATTTCTGTCGCCAAAAAGACCTTTGATCCCTTCAAACAGAGATTCTCTCTCAAAATCTGGAATACAGTTCGAAATGTTTCACATGAGGGTCCCGTCATTAGAAAAAATTCAGATATATAAAAAATAAACAATCAGAAAATTGTCCACAAATCCCTGAAAATGTCATTATGAAGGATGGAAGCGGAAGGGTTTTGTGAGCCCAAGGGATCCAAGGTACTCAAAATGCCCTTCAGGGGTTTTTTAAATGCCGTCTTCCATTCATCCCGTGTTTAATGGATTAAGGTTATCGCCCCCCTGAGGTCAGCTTGGTAAACAAGTCGTTTTTCCCTGGAAAACGGTCAGAACAAGGGTAACGGGTTTGATATTTCACAGTAATATTGTTCAAGACGATAACAATTACACGGCCTTAATAAAACCATCTTTTTTGGCCACAAGAAAAAAAGGGCCCACCTAGGGTGAAGAGGATGGTTGATATGACCCTTCTCCAATGTTCCTTGTTATAAGACCCCATGGTCATGTTTGGTACAGACAAGTTAAAAAGGCGCCCTTAGGGAATTTACTACCTGGCACTAATTCAATAGCGCAGTCATAGCTCCTATGGGGAGGAAGGAGCAGATTTACTTTCGCTAAACAATCAGAAAAATCAAACAAAAAGTAGGAACATCCTAGCCGGGGGGAGGCAGAAAAAAACAGGAGTGTTGGTTTAAACCTTGGCAGCCCCAATGGTTACAGACACGATTTCCAATCCAAACAGGATTATGAGACTGAACCAGGGAAACCCAGCCGATAATGTATGCAGTTTTAATATAGAACCAAAAATTTGCAGCACTCCTGGTGATCAGGTCACCCTCTTATCACCTGATAGAAAACTGGGGTTTATTCTCAGCCAAAGGGGGGTAAAATCGATCCCCAGTAGGGGAATTGGACTTCTGTAGGGGTATCAAGGGAAACCAAACGTTTAGAAAAAATCAAATCATCAGGTTAATAGCTGCTCCAGAATCAACGAAAGCTGAGCAGAAAATGAGGAAAGGCATATCAGAGTGAAGTTAATAAAAACTTAGCTGAACACCACCCAAGACAACTGGCGTGCAAAACGTTTCCCCCCTTGGGCAGACGAATAGCTGAGAGGCATCACCACAGTAGAAAAATAACCCATTGCGCTTTGAAACTCATGACGCTGTGCCCAGACACCACTCCATCCACTGCATGGGCTCGCAGCTGGTACAAGGCAACACCCACTCCAGCATACTTCTCCGCCCGCAAACGTTGTCAATTTGAATCGCTAATGAATTGAATCATTGAGACCAGAGGGGACAGGGAATCCCACCATAACATCCTTTACTTTATCCGACAGACCCTTCCGGAAAAGGGCCGCAAAAACGTTTCATTCATTTGGTCGGACTGCCCATACGGAATCTTGACAGTATAACCAGCGTCATCAAGCCCTGATTTAATGCCAACAAGGCTTTTTGCTTATCGTGACATTAGGTCATCGTACAATACCCAAAAACCTGAAAAAATGCATCAACATCACTCAAAACGGATCCCAGGTGTGAGGGAAAAAAGCCCAATCCTAGGATCGCCGGCGGAGAGAGATGACAATTTGAACCTGCTGGCTGCGTTTCCTGAGGACTTAAATTTTAAGGCAAAAAACAATTTACATTTTTTTGAAATTTGAAATTGTCGATCCCTGAAAAAAAATTGGCATGGGGATCCTAGGTTCCACAACAGGAACCTAGCAAGTATGCGCAATTCTCGAAAACCTCAGTGGCAAGCTGATCCCCACGGCCAGCAACGGCAAACTCTTGGGGAAAGATCTCCCCAGCACCCAGGATAAAGAGGGAAAAAAAAAAAAAATGCAAAAACGAAAAAAATATCTCTGACAATTGAAATTTTCTTCCTTCAAAATTTTTTTTCCCTTTGTGAGTACCATACAATTTTTTTCGGGCCGGTGATATGTTTTGTTACGGTAGTGGGAGTGCAGGTAAAAAAAGGAAATACACCAAGCAGTTGGAATCTATGAGATTGCAGTACCCCGACTAACCACCCCCCAACTAGAGGCCCGTGGAGGTTTCTTTCGATGGTCCTAGACACCTCGTCCAGCCTGAGAAACTAACAACCCAAAAATAGAAATAGGAAAGTATCTGCCCGGGCAGAACCCAAAGATAATAGAAAGCCCCCAAAAGTAATGGCGGTTAGGGCAAGAGGAAATACGAACAGAAAGAAAATAGTATGAGAAACGCTGGGGCCAAAATATCTAAATAGAAAAGGAAGGGAAGGGTACTTATGCAATCCCAAGGAAAAAACCCCGAAAGCACCAACCTCTAATTTCAAAAACACCTGAGATCACAGACCTCTACCACCTAAATTAGCTCTTGGTGTAACAAAAACAGCAGCCACTGAAAAAACTGCAAAAAGCAAAAGTACAAAAACACAGTGGCTGGACTAAACTGAGAGGGCAAATGCCCCGGAGGGGACCGAAGGCCCCCACAGAAGTGCAGGACAAAATGCAAAAAATTAGCAAAAACACAAATAAGAAATTGTCTTATTGTTAGCAGGAGATGCAGACACGAAACAGCAGGCTACAAGGGGAAACTGGAAAAGGATTCAGACCAGAACAATTGATCACGGCAACCTGATGGAAAATGATTCCCTTAAATAAGACCAATCAGTAACACCTGTTTCCCATTCCTCACTGTACCGCTTGTAACCACCAGAGGGAGCCTCTGCTCAGAACTCATCTCAAACCATTCACAACAGGAGGCATTGATGATGATGGGGAGACATTGATGATAATGGGGCAGGCATTGATGATGATGGGGAGGCCTGATGATGATGGGAGGCATTTGATGATTAATGGGAGGCCACGATGATGATGGGCAGGCATTGATGATAATGGGGAGGCCATGATGATGATGGGGAAGAGGCGATGATGATGATGGGCAGGCATTGTTAATGGGGAGGCCATGATGAGGATGGGCAGCCATTTGATGATAATAGGGAGGCCATGATGTTGATGGGGAGGCGATGTGATGATGGCAGGCATTGATTGATAATGGGGAGGGCCATGATGATGATGGGCAGGCATTGATGATAATGGGGAGGCCATGATGATGATGGGGAGGCGATGATTGATGATGGGCAGGCATTAATGATAATGGGGAGGCGATGTGATGATGGGCAGGCATTGAGTGATGTGGGAGGCAATCATGATGATGGGGAGACAATGATCATGATGAGGAGGCAATGATGATGATGGGGAGACAATGATTATGATGAGGAGGCATGTGATAATGGGGAGTCTTTCCACAGCGCCTTTCCTGAGCCGTAACAGTGCAGAACGCAGCACAGCCCTGAGGAGAGTTCCATATTTTGGATGGAGCTTTATGGGGACTAGTATCATGTATGGAGCTTTATTTGGGGACCAGTATCCTGTATGGAGTATTTATATTGGGTCAGTATTTTGTATGGGCATTATATTGGGTCCAGTATTTTGTATGGAGCATTATATGGGGATGGCGGGGTGACATTCCTGCATGGGGTATTTTTATGGGTGATGAGGGGGAGACTATGTGGTGCCCATATTATTGTTGGAGGATGTACTGTCCAGTCTGTACTGTGCGCTGCGAGGATTGGCTGTTTTGAGATTGTACAATTTACAATAGATATCACTCATGTAATGGAAGAAGTGAAGTATTTGGCATTGTACTGTACCTATATTTCTCTGCCGTATCTGTGCATCATGAATTGTGGTCTGTGTTAAAGGGGCCCACTGAGGCTCTTTCGCCAGGGCCCTAAAAAACTGGAGCCGGCCCTGTCTGTGTTAAAGGGGCCCACTGAGACTCTTTCGCCCGGGGCCATAAAAGCCTGGAGCCAGCCCTGGTGCTATCACTATAATAAGATATAGGGGTTAAAGTAATTTAAAGTGCCCTTTGCATGTTGAGTGGTGAATCATTACTAGGCTCATTTTATATAACAGTTGTGATAAATTAATTCTAGTTTAATGCTTCAGGGTTAATCTCTGGAAGATAAGACATTTGGTATTTACTTGGTATTTATTGGAATACCATAAAATAAGAGTACATCTATGTTAAGTAAGGGTTCTTGATATAATTGCAGATGTGACTTTCATAAGCTTAAAAACGCCATATTAAGATATATTATGGAAAACAGGGGTGCTAGATCCAAAACCAAAATAAAACAGGAGAAACCACTCCAGTAAGACCAAAAAAATTCAAAAGTGAAAGAAATCCCAAACAATCAACTACGAAACCAAATGAGGATTTCGAACTTACTAAGTCTCCAGGGTCTCAGCCACTCCCTGAGAGAGAAGACCGATTATCAAACGAACAAATTTTCCTCGATACCCATTTTTATTAAAACTTAAAAAAATGGGAAACGATTTGATTCATATAGTGTCAAAATCTTACCATCAAGTACTACTAATAGAGGAATGATATATCAAGCCACTATTTTACAGTGGAAAGCAACACACCGAAAATATGGACCTTTCAAACACTACTAAAGGAAAGGTTCTGACAGCAGAGCCCTGATTTAATACTCCTTAAATGCTGATTCAGATAGCTTATCGGATGAGTTTTCCCTAACATGGTCCAATAAACAATACCCTAAAAACATACGATCAGAGCTTACCAGTCCACCTGTTGCTCCTATTCCTAAGATAAGCTATGAGGTTTCATTTCCTCAAATAAAAAGTAATAGAAGGTTTTATGGGCCAGGACTATACAAATCTTTTAATGATTCCATCGGATGGGTTTTGAGGCAAAAACAAAACACTCCAGGAGATACAGGGGTTCTTTCTCTCAGAGATTTGAAGTTAATGAAAAAAGAATTCAGAGGTGAAACAAAAACCAATCCTTTTTGGAGGAAAACTCTGTCCTCAACAAGAAATTCACTCTCTGAGGGTCAAAACTCACTGATTTAGAGGATAGGAACAGACAAAATAATTTAAAAATAAGGGGGGTCTCTGAAAACATAGTGCAGACTGATCTGTCTAGTTACGTTAAAAAATTATTTAGGAAAGCTTATCCAAAATTGTCGGATCTAGACCTCACTATCGACAAGATCATAGGCTCCCTAGACCAAGGATATCGTCCAGACAAACCAAGAGACATTATACTACACATGCACTTTTTTGACACAAAACAAAATTACTGAATTATATCAGAGAGAGAAGTACTTTCCGGACCGTATACAAACTTAAAAAATTTTTGCTGACCTTTCCAAAACGACGATGGAAACTAGGAGGGATTTTCAAGAGGTGAGCCACAAAATTAGATCTATAGGAGTATTATACAGTTGGGGATTTCCACCAAAATATTGATGTGGCACAGGGTAAGACCTACCCCTTTATAGACTCCTGAAGAAGGGATGCATTTTTTTCTTCTCTTCAGAGGTCCACAGTAATAAAGAAAATGGCTGAGCTTTAAATTTTGATGACCTTGCTTCAATGATTCCTAAGTTATAGTGGTTATCACTTTGTTCAACAGTACAACAGTCTATTAAAGATGTTTAATGGGTCATGCCATTTTCTTTGCCCCCAAGGTAGGAGAGACATCAATATAGGTGATATCTCAAGGGGAATTCACTAATTTGTATTTGTTCTGTTTCATTTTTTATTTTTAGTGATAAGTTTCTTTTTTTACTTTTTACTGTCATCTTCAGTTGCTATTGTGTGATCAGGAGAGCAAGGTAGTCAATATGAAATTAAAAGTTCTTCATATATATGTTAAAGGTCTAAATAGCCCATACAAACGATTTATCACCTGGAAGGAAATTAAAAATTACCAGGCTGATATCTGTTGTGAATGGTTTGAGATGAGTTCTGAGCAGAGGCTCCCTCTGGTGGTTACAAGCGGTACTGTGAAGATTGTGAGGACTGGGAATCAGGTGTTACTGACTGGTCTTTATAAGGGAGTCATTTTCCCTCAGGGTTGCCGTGATCAATTGTTCTGGTCTGAATCCTTCTTCCAGTTTCCCTTGTAGCCTGCTGTGTCGTGTCTGCATCTCCTGCTACCAGATAAGAATTTTTCTTCTTTTGTGTTGTTGCTATTTTTTGCATTTTGTCCTGCACTTCTTTGGGGGCCTTCTGGGTCCCTCCGGGGGCTTCTGCCTTCTCAGTTTAGTTCAGCCAACTGAGTTTTGTTCTTTTGCTTTTTCCAGTTTTTTCAGTGGCTGCTGTTTTGATTTTGTTACACCAGAGAGCTATTTTAGGTGGTAGAGGTCGTGTGATCTCAGGTGATTTTGAAATTAGTAGAGTGGTGTTTTTCAGGGTTTTTGGATTGCAGTAAGTACCTTCTGTCCTTTTTATTTAGATAGTTTGGGCCCCAGCGTTTGCTCATTCTATTTTCTTTCTGTGTCGTATTTCCTCTTGCTAAACCGCCTTTACTTGTTGGGGGCTTTCTATTATCTTTGGGGTTCTGCTCCGGGGCAGATAGCTTTCCTATTTCTATCTTTAGGTGTAGTTAGTTTCTCAGGCTGTTGACGAGGCATCTAGGACCAACGTAGGACGCTCCACGGGCTGCCTCTAGTTGTGGTGGTTAGTCAGGGTACTGCAATCCCATAGATTCCAACTGCTCTGGTGTATTGCCTTTTTTACCTGCACTCCTCAGCTACCGAAACATAACAGTATCACGGCCTAAAAATTGAAAATTGTTTGGTACTCACAGAAGGGAAAAAATATTGTGATAGAAAAAGGTTGTCAGAGTTGTCAGAGTATATTTTTTGTTTGTTGCATTTTTTTTTTTCCCTCTGTTTCTCTGGGTGTGGGGAGGATCTTTTCTCCAATGGAGTTTGCACAGTTGTCTGGCCGTGTGGTCAGCTTGCCACTGAGGTTCGGTGTATTGCTATCTATCTTGCTGGGTTGCCTGTTGTGGAAACCTAGGTCCCATGCAGAATTGTTTTTAGGGATCGAGCTAGTTTCAGAATTTCAAAAATAATTGTAAATTGTTTTTTGCCTTAAAATCTAAGTCCTCAGGGAACGCAGCGCGCAGGTCAAATTATCATCTCTCTCCTGCGCGGCGATCCTCAGGATTGGGCTTTTTCCCTGATACCTGGGGATCTGTTTTGAGTGATGTTGATGCGTTTTTTCGGCTTTGGGTTATTGTACGATGAGCTAATGTCACTGATAAGCTGAAAAAGCCTTGTTGGCATTAAATCAGGGGCTTGATGACGCTGAGTTTATATGTCAGAGATTCGTAGGTGGGCGTCCTGCCAAATGGAATGCGACGCTTTGGCGGCCCTTTTCCGGAAGGGTCTGTCGGATAATGTAAAGGTGTTATGGTGGGATTCCCTGTCCCTCTGGTCTCAATGATTCTATGTCATTGCGATTCAAATTGACAGAAGTTTGCGTGAGCGGAGAGTATGCGTGGAGTGGTGTTGCTTGTGAGCCAGCTTCTGAGACCATGCAGTGTGATGGGTGGTGTCTGGGGCCAGCGTCTGAGTTTTCGAAAGCGCAATAGGTTATGTTTCTACTGTGGGTGTTGCTCTCATGCTATTTCAGTCTGCCTAGCGGGGAAGACGTTTTGCACGCTCAGTTGTCTTGGGTTGTGTTCAGACTATGTTTTTATTAACTGTCACTCTGATTTGCTCTCTGTCCTCATTTTCTGTCTCAGGCTTTGTTGATTCTGGAGCAGCTATTACCTGATGGATTATGATTTTGCTAAAGTTGTGGGTTTCCCTTGATACCCCTACAGAAGTCTATTCCCTACTGGGGGATCGATTCTACCCTTTGGTGAGAATAAAACCCAGTTTTCTACTCAGGTGATATGAGGGTTGAACTGATCACAGGAGTGCTGCAAATTTTTGGTTCTATATAATCTGCTGACATTATCGTGCTGGGTTTCCCTTGGATACAGTCTCATAATCCTGTTTTGGATTGGAAATCTGTGTGTAACAGTTGGGGCTGCCAATGTGTTTAATACCAACACTCTCTGTTTTTTCTGCCTCCCCCAAACTCAGGGATTTTTCCTGACTTTTTGTTTGATTTTTCTGATGTGTTTAGCGAAAGTAAATCTGATCCTTACCTCCCCATAGGAGCTATGACTGCGCTATTGAATTAGTGCCGGGTAGTAAATTCCCTAAAGGTCGCCTTTTTAACTTGTCTGTACCTGAACCATGACGCTATGCGGTCTTATATCAAGGAATCATTGGAGAAAGGGTCATATCAGACCATCCTTTTCACCCTTAGGTGCCGGTTTTTTCTTTGTGGCCAAAAAAGATGGTTCATTAAGCCGTGTATTGATTATCGTCTCTTGAACAATATTACTGTGAAATATCAATACCCGTTACCCTTGATTTCTGACCTGTTTTCCAGGGTGAAAAACGCTACTTGGTTTACCAAGCTTGACCTCAGGGGGGCGTATAACCTTATTCGCATTAAGCACGGGGATGAATGGAAGACGGCTTCAATACCCCTGAAGGGCATTTGAGTACCTAGTGATCCCCTTTTTGGGCTCACTAATGCCCCTTCCGTTTTCCCAGTCCTTCATGAATGACATTTTCAAGGAATTTTTGTGGACAAATTTCTGATTGTTTATTTGGATGATATCTTGATTTTTTCTAATGACTGGGACTCTATGTGAAACATGTTCGGACTGTGTTCCAGATTTTGAGGGATAATGCTCTGTATGTGAAGGGATCAAAGTGTCTTTTTGGCGTACAGAAGATCTCATTTCTGGGATTCATTTTGTCCCCATCTGTTATTGAAATGGATCCGGTCAAGGTTCAGGCCATCTGTGATTGGGTCCAACCTACTTCATTAAGGCTCTTCAGAGATTTTTGAGTTTTGCCAATTTTTATCGTAATTTATTGGTATTTCTCGGTTATTGTTAAACCATTAACTGATTTGACCAGAAAGGTTCTGATGTGGTGAATTGGCTCCTGAGGCAGTCTCTGCATTTCAGGAACTTAAGCAGAGATTCACTTCTGCTCCTGTTCTACGGCAGCCTGATGTTTCTCTGCCATTTCAGGTGGAGGTTGATGCCTCTGAAATTGGGGCAGGTCCCGTTTGTCCCAAAAAGATCCAGAGACCTCTAAAAGAAACCCCTTGTGCCTTTTTCTCTCGAAAATTTTCTCCTACTGAACGTAATTATGCGTGGGTAATCGGGAGTTATTGGCCATGAAGTGGGCTTTTGAAGAGTGGAGACATTGGTGGAGGGAGCCAAACATCAGGTGGTGGTCCTTTAGAGCCATAAGAATTGGTCTATCTGGAATCTGCCAAGCGACTCAATCCTAGACAGGCCAGGTGGGCCTTGTTTTTTCACGTTTTAATTTTGTGGTTTCCTTTCTTCCTGGCACTAAGAATGTTAAGGCGGATGCCCTCTCGAGGGTTTCCTTGCGGACTCTCCGAGTTTTTTGATCCTTCTGTTATTTTGAAAGAGGGTGTAGTTCTTTCCGCCATCTCGCCCAATTTGAGACTTGCTCTGGAGGGGTTGTCAGGAGGATAGGCCCGAGCGCTGCCCTGTTGGAAAATTGTTTGTCCCGGACCAATGGAAAAGAGTGTGATGTCTGAGATTCATTGTTCCGCATTGGCTGGGCATCCCGGAATTTTTGGTACCAGAGACTTGGTTAGTCGGTCCTTTTGGTGGCCTACCTTGTCTCGCGATGTCAGGGAATTTGTGCAGTCCTGCGGGACTTGCTCTCGCTCCAAGCCTTGCTCTCGCTCTAGTGGTTTGTTGATTGCCATTGCCTGTGCCCAAGAGACCATGGACCCATATCTCTATGGATTTCATTTCCGATCTTCCCGTTTCTCAGAGAATGACCACCATCTGGGTAATTTGTGATAGGTTTTCCAAAATGATACATCTTGTGCCATTACCTAAGTTGCCTTCCTCCTCTGAATTGGTGCCGTTGGGTTTCTTCAGCAGTGGTTGTTTACACGGCATTCCTGAGAACATTGTGTCTGACGAGGAGTCCCGTTTGTTTCCAGATTTTGGAGGACTTTTTGTTCTAAATGGGTGTTCAATTGTCTTTCTCCTCGGCTTTCATCCTCAGACCAATGGTCAAACTGAGAGAACAAACCAGACATTAGAGACTTATCTAAGATGCTTTGTGTCTGCTGATCGGATGACTGGGTCTCTTTTTGCCTTTGGCTGAGTTTGTCTTAATAATAGGGCTAGCTCTGCCCCTTTGATGTCTCCGTTTTTCTGTAAATTTTGGTTTCACCCTCGATTTTCTTCAGGAAGACGGAAGCTTCTGTCTGTCCAGGTGTTGACTTGTTGTTGAGCGTATGCAACAGATTTTGGGACCAGGTAGTGGAGAGGTTGTCCCTCTCTCAGGAGAAGGCCCAGCGGTTTGCTAACCGGCATAGGACTGATGGTCCTCGGTTTAAAGTGGGGGACTTGGTTCTGGTTGTCCTCAAAGAATATTCCTATGAGAGTAGCATCTCCTAAATTTAAGCCTAGGTTCATTGGACCTTATAAGATCATGGGGGATTTATTAATCCTGTTCTTTTCGTTTGCTTCTTCCGGGACATTTAAGATCCATAACGTGTTCCACAAGTCCTTGTTGAAGAGGTTTGTTGAGCCAGTGGTTCCTGCTACTGTGCCTCCTGACCCTGTTTTGGTTGAGGGGGAATCTGGAGTATGTGGTTGAGAAAATATTGGATTCTCGTTTTCTAGACGAAGACTCCAGTATTGGTTAAATGGGAGGTTTGGTCAGGAAGACAATTCTTGGGTGTTTGCTTCGGACATCCATGCTAGGAGACTTATCCGTGCGTATCATAGAACTCATCCTGACCGACTGGTTGCTCAAATGAGGGTTCGGTGACCCCTCCTCAAGGGGGGGGGGTACTGTTGTGAATGGGTTTGAGATGAGTTCTGGCAGAGGCTCCCTTGGTGGTTAACAAGCGGTACTAGTGAAGATTGTGAGGACTGGGGGAATAGGTGTTACTGATGGTCTTATATAAGGGAGTCATTTTCCCATCAGGGTTGCCGGTGATCAATTGTTCTGGTCTGAATCCTTCATTCCAGTTTCCCTTGTAGCCTGCTGTGTCGTGTCTGCATCTCCTGCTACCAGATAAAGAATTTTTCTTCTTTTGTGTTGTTGCTATATTTTTGCATTTTGTCCTGCACTTCTTTGGGGGCCTTCTGGGTCCCTCCGGGGGCTTCTGCCTTCTCAGTTTAGTTCAGCCACTGAGTTTTGTTCTTTTGCTTTTTCCAGTTTTTTCAGTGGCTGCTGTTTTGATTTTTGTTACACCAGAGAGCTAATTTAGGTGGTAGAGGTCGTGTGATCTCAGGTTGATTTTGAAATTAGTAGAGTTGGTGTTTTTCAGGGTTTTCTGGGATTGCAGTAAGTACCCTTCCTGTCCTTTTCTATTTAGATAGTTTGGGCCCAGCGTTTGCTCATTCTATTTTCTTTCTGTGTCAGTATTTCCTCTTGTCTAACCGCCATTACTTGTTTGGGGGCTTTCTATTATCTTTGGGGTTCTGCTCCGGGGCAGATAGCTTTCCTATTTCTATCTTTAGGTGTAGTTAGTTTCTCAGGCTGTGACGAGGCGTCTAGGACCACGTAGGAACGCTCCACGGCTGCCTCTAGTTGTGGTGGTTAGTCAGGGTACTGCAATCCCATAGATTCCAACTGCTCTGGTGTATTGCCTTTTTTACCTGCACTCCTCAGCTACCGAAACATAACAGATATCACTTGTTTGCAGGAAGTAAGATTTGCAAGAGATAATCATCCAATATTTCAAAATAAGAACTATCCCCATATCTTCAAGTCACTGCGAGAAAACAAGAGGGCTGGGCTTATCACCTTAGTTAACAATAGTGTCCCATTCCAATGATAAATGAAGTGATAGACCCTTAGGAAGGTTCCACATCCTCATAGCCAATTTAAATTCTAAGGTATGCACAATTGTCAATGTCTATGCACCATAGGAGACAAATCCACTTTTTCAACAAACTAATAAAAAAGGTCAATGAGGTGAGGAGAGCAGATCTAATAATGGCAGGGGACTTTAATGTGGTGCCAGATGCTGTAACGGGTCTGGGAGCAGAACCTCTGAGCTACTATACAAGGGGGCGGTCCTTGTAAGGGAGCGGGTGGCGACCAGGGTAGACGGGCAGACAGTCATAGCAGGTAACTGGGGCAGTCTCTGGATGAAACGGGCAGGAGGTCACGGCAAGTGACCGGGGCAGTCTCTGGATGAACGGGCAGGAGGTCACGGCAAGTGACGGGGCAGTCTCTGGATGAACGGGCAGGAGGTCACGGCAAGTGACCGAGGCAGTCTCTGGGTAAAGGTAGATTCGACCTGTGATGGCTGAGCCTCCCGGTAAGTTAGCAGGCAGATAGCAGATGAGCGCTCCCAGGTGAGCGGGCGAGAGTCTCTGGAATAGCAGGTGGTCACAGCATGTGACGGCAGGACCTCCGGTAGGCTAGCAGGCAGGTAACAGGTGAACGCTCCCAGGTGAGCGGGCAGGCTGGTCCATAGACAGACTGACAGGTGATGGTGGACAGACTGTCGGACGGCGGAGCCTCCAGGTAGGCTAGCAGGCAGGTAACAGGTGAGCGCTCCCAGGTGAGCGGGCAGGCTGGTCCATAGACAGACTGGCAGGTGATGGTAGACAGACTGTCGGACAGCGGAGCCTCCAGTAGGCTAGCAAGCAGGTAAGCGGAATATCAGGCAGGAAACAAACAGCAAACTGGCAGGAATCTGGCAGGTAACTGGCAATGGAACCTGAGGGCTGAAGCAGAGTAGTGAACAGTGCAACAACATTGCTCGGGCACCTCCATTTTGGAGGAAGTGCCTTATATATGGTGAAGTCCTCCAGCATTGGCGGGGACTCCTTAGGACGGCGCGCGCGGCCCATTAAGAGGGAGGGAGCGCGCGCGTTGCCCTAAGCACAGTGGCCGGGAAGGAGCGCGCGCTGCCAGCAGAGCGGAAGGAGGACGCCGGGCTCGGAGCAGAGGGGTGAGGGGAACAGCGTCCCTGCCTAGCAGAGGGCAGGAGACGCCGACGCTACAGTACCCCCCCCTTTAGGCCCCCCTTTTTTAGGCCAGAGAGAAATTTAGCTAGGATGAGAGGGGCATGGATGTTCTCCCGAGGCTCCCACGTTCTCTCTTCAGGACCCAACCCCTTCCAATCTACTAGAAAATAGGTCTTCCTTCTTACCCTTTTGGTGGCCAGAATGTTCTCTACCTCAAATTCGTTTTCAGCTGAAACCGAAGCAGAGGTGTACCTGTAGACTTGGAAAAAGAGTTAAGTACCACCGGTTTGAGGAGAGATACATGGAATTAGTTAGGGATCCGCAAGTTGGCCGGAAGTTTCAATTTATAGGCCACGGGTTGATCTGACTGATGACCTCCAGAGGACCGATGAACCGAGGCCCTAACTTATAGGAAGGAATCTTGAGCCGGACATACTTGGACGAGAGCCAGACCTTATCCCCAGGACGGAATTGAGGAGGATCCAGACGTTTTTTGTCAGCATGTCTTTTCATACGCTCGGATGACAGAAGGAGTGCGGACCGGGTACTCTCCCATATGGAGGAAAATTTGTTAACAAGAGATTCCGCAGCCGGATTGTCCACTGAGGTGGAGACGGGAAATGGGATCCGAGGATGCTGACCGAAGACTACAAAAAACGGGGATTTGGAGGAAGATTCGCTCTCGTGATTGTTGTAAGAAAATTCGGCCCATGGCAGGAGATCCACCCAGTCAGAATGGTGGACATTAACGAAGTGCCGGAGGTAACTGGTCAGGATCTGATTGATCCGCTCCACTTGACCATTGGACTGTGGGTGGTAGGCGGAGGAGAAGTCCAAGGTGACGTCTAGCAATTTACAAGTGGCTCTCCAGAAACGTGAGGTGAACTGTACCCCACGATCCAACACGATGTGACGGGGCAGGCCATGAAGACGGAAGATGTGGCGGATAAAGTCTTTAGCCAGCTCGGGTGCAGACGGGAGGCCTGGCAGGGGAATAAAGTGAGCCATCTTGGAAAAGCGGTCAGCGACCACCCAAATGACCGTACAACCGGCAGAGACGGGAGGTCCGTTATGAAGTCCATGGCTATATGCTGCCAGGGGGCAGCGGGTACAGGAAGCGGAAGGAGGCAACCGGCAGGCAGGTGTCTCGGAACTTTGTTGCGGCCACAGGAGGCACAGGCAGAAACAAAGTCTATTACGTCCTTGTGCAGGGTAGGCCACCAGTAATGCCGGGTAATAAGCTGGAGGGTCTTTTTTTGATCGGCGTGGCCAGCTAGTTTAGACGAATGACCCCAGTGTAGGATCCTCTCCCGATCGGGTACCGATACGAACGTCTTACCGGTAGGGAGACGATTTAGACTCACGGGAGCCACCTGCATTACTCTGGCGGGATCGATGATATGTTTAGGTTCCTCCTCGAGATCCGACACCAGGAAGGATCGGGACAAGGCGTCCGCCTTGATGTTCTTGTCAGCCGGGCGAAAATGTAGAACAAAATCAAAATGAGCAAAAAACAAGGACCACCGGGCTTGGCGCGGGTTAAGTCTCTGGGCATGCTGGAGGTAGGCCAAGTTTTTGTGGTCAGTGTAAATAATTACCGGATGAAGAGCCCCCTCGAGTAGGTAACGCCACTCCTCCAATGCCAGCTTGATGGCCAATAACTCTCGGTCTCCTATGGAATAATTGCGTTCAGAAGAGGAGAAGAGTTTGGAGAAGAAGCCGCAAGTTACCATCCTCCCGGAAGGTGATTTTTGAGTAAGTACCGCTCCGGCTCCAGAGGAGGAAGCGTCAACCTCCATGAAGAACTGCTTGTTGCTGTCCGGGCGATGCAGCACCGAGGCGGAAGAGAAGGCCTGTTTTAAGGAAAGAAAGGCCTCTTCTGCTTCGGGCGTCCACTCTTTGGGGTTAGTGCCCTTACGGGTGAGCGCGGAAATTGGGGCAGTCCGGGAAGAGAAGTGCGGTATGAAGAGGCGGTAGTAGTTGGCGAAGCCCAGGAACCGCTGAATGGCCTTCAATCCCTCCGGTCGGGGCCATTTCTCGATGGCAGACAGTTTCTCTGGATCCATTCGTAGGCCGGTCTGAGAAATAACGTAGCCCAAAAACGGAAGCGAGGTCTGCTCAAAGAGGCACTTCTCATATTTAGCGAAGAGGTGATTCTGCCTGAGCCTGAGCAGAACCTGATGAACGTCCCTCCGGTGAGTCTGGAGATTCGGAGAGAAGACCAAGATGTCGTCCAGGTACACCACTACGCAGGAGTAGAGAAGGTCCCGGAAGATGTCATTGACCAACTCTTGAAAGACGGCAGGAGCATTACAGAGACCAAAGGGCATCACTAGATATTCATAGTGGCCGTCTCGGGTGTTGAATGCAGTCTTCCATTCATCCCCTTGACGGATACGGACCAGATTGTACGCCCCACGGAGATCCAGTTTGGTGAAGATTCTAGCCCCCCTCAGACGATCAAATAATTCTGGAATGAGCGGAAGGGGGTACTTATTCTTCACCGTGATCTGGTTAAGGCCTCTATAGTCTATACAGAGACGGAGAGAGCCGTCCTTCTTTTTTACAAAAAAGAAGCCTGCTCCTGCCGGGGAGGTAGATTTCCGGATGAATCCCCTGGCCAAATTCTCCTTGATATATTCGGACATCGACCGGGTCTCAGCAGCGGACAATGGGTAAATACGCCCACGGGGAGGCATAGTACCGGGTAACAGGTCGATAGGACAGTCGTATGGTCTGTGAGGGGGTAATGTCTCTGCCTCCTTTTTATTAAAGACATCAGCAAATGACCAATAGGGAATCGGAAGTCCAGGTAGATTAGTTGGAGTAGGAGAAGGACGGACGGGATGAACAGGAACCAAACACGTCTTATGACAATCCTGTCCCCAGCGAAGGACCTCTCCGGTCTGCCAGTCGAGCACGGGTGCATGTCTCTGGAGCCAAGGTAGACCCAGTAAGAGGGCGTGAGAGAGTCCAGGCAGAACATGAAAAGAGATGCTCTCAGAATGCAGCATTCCCACCTGCAGAGTTATGGATTCGGTGATGAGTTGGATGGGACGTGGTAAGAGGCCCCCATCCACAGCAGCGACAGATAATGGTACAGCCAGAGGTTTGGTGGGAATGCGGTATTTTTCTACCAGGGACTGTGAAATAAGATTCCCGGCTGCTCCAGAGTCAAGTTGAGCTAGTTCGAAATAACGGTTCTCCCTGCAGAGAATTGAGACTGACAGCAGCAGAGATGGAGAGGATTTATCCTTGTCTAGGTCGACCTCTCTGAGCGAACCTAGACACAGGCGTTTCCCGACCTCTCCGGGCAGGTACGGATCCGGTGCTCCTTACTGCCACAGTAGAAGCAACTCCCCTCGGCACGGCGTAAGTCCTGATGGGTTTTGACCATCTTGGTCTGGTCGACCTGCATAGGCTCAGGAGAGTGTACTTGGGGAGAAACGGAGGGAGTGACGGATTTCTGAAAGGTAGGAGCTAGACGTGGAAACCTCCTCTCACGGGTGACCTCTTTGGTACGCTCCTGGAATCGTAGATCAATCCGAGTGGCAAGAGTTATTAGGTCATCGAGAGTGGTAGGAATGTCCCGACCGGCGAGTTCATCTTTAATGCGACCGGACAGACCCTCCCAGAAGACAGCTACCAGAGCGTCGTTATCCCAGGCCAGCTCCGAGGCAAGGTTACGGAACCGGATGGCATATTGGCCCACGGTTGAGACTTCCCTGACGGAGGCGTAGCAGAGATGATGCGGATGAGGTCTTCCGTCCGGGTTCGTCGAAGACCTTCCGGAAAGCCGAGAGAAAGGCAGGCAGGTCGGCCACCAGGGGGTCTCCTCTCTCCCAAAGAGGATTTAGCCAGGCCAGGGCCTCCCCGGTGAGATGGGACATGATGAAGGCAATTTTGTCCCGATCGGAGTTAAACTGGTGGGACAGGAGTTCAAAGTGCAGGGTGCACTGATTAATGAAGCCCCGAGCCTGAGCGGGGTCGCCTCCGAAGCGAGGAGGTGCAGAAAGCCGGGGTCCGGGACAGGAAACCATGGAATTGGTGGGCAGCGGAGCTGCCGGATTGCGGGTCATGGCACCAGCGGTGGTAGCTGGTGGAGCAGTCAAAGTGTCCAGGCGAGAATTGACATTCCGCAGGTGACCCAGGATGGACTCCTGTTGGGACCTCTGACGAGACAGTTCATGACACAGGTCCGAGAGCGAGGGAGCCTGGGTGCCACCGGGTTCCATGGCCCGAGCAAACTGTAACGGGTCTGGGAGGCGGAACCTCTGAGCTACTATACAAGGGGGCGGTCCTTGTAAGGGAGCAGGTGGCGACCAGGGTAGACTGGCAGACAGTCACAGCAGGTAACCGGGGCAGTCTCTGGATGAACGGGCAGGAGGTCACGGCAAGTGACCGGGGCAGTCTCTGGATGAACGGGCAGGAGGTCACGGCAAGTGACCGGGGCAGTCTCTGGATGAACGGGCAGGAGGTCACGGCAAGTGACCGAGGCAGTCTCTGGGTAAAGGTAGATACGACCTGTGATGGCTGAGCCTCCCGGTAGGCTAGCAGGCAGATAGCAGATGAGCGCTCCCAGGTGAGCGGGCGAGAGTCTCTGGAATAGCAGGTGGTCACAGCACGTGACGGCAGGACCTCCCGGTAGGCTAGCAGGCAGGTAACAGGTGAACGCTCCCAGGTGAGCGGGCAGGCTGGTCCATAGACAGACTGACAGGTGATGGTGGACAGACTGTCGGACAGTGGAGCCTCCAGGTAGGCTAGCAGGCAGGTAACAGGTGAGCGCTCCCAGGTGAGCGGGCAGGCTGGTCCATAGACAGACTGGCAGGTGATGGTAGACAGACTGTCGGACGGCGGAGCCTCCAGGTAGGCTAGCAGGCAGGTAACAGGTGAGCGCTCCCAGGTGAGCGGGCAGGCTGGTCCATAGACAGACTGGCAGGTGATGGTAGACAGACTGTCGGACAGCGGAGCCTCCAGGTAGGCTAACAAGCAGGTAAGCGGAATATCAGGCAGGAACAAACAGCAAACTGGCAGGAATCTGGCAGGTAACTGGCAATGGAACCTGAGGGCTGAAGCAGAGTAGTGAACAGTGCAACAACATTGCTCGGGCACCTCCATTTTGGAGGAAGTGCCTTATATATGGTGAAGTCCTCCAGCCATTGGCCGGGGACTCCTTAGGACGGCGCGCGCGGCCCCATTAAGAGGGAGGGAGCGCGCGCGCGCGTGCCCTAAGCACAGTGGCCGGGAAGGAGCACGCGCTGCCAGCAGAGCGGAAGGAGGACGCCGGGCTCGGAGCAGAGGGGTGAGGGGAACAGCGTCCCTGCCTAGCAGAGGGCAGAGACGCCGACGCTACAGATGCCCTCTTGGACTCCTCCTCCTTGGCACGTCGACAGACACAGTCTCTTAATAGTTGGATCAATAAAAATGAATTGTTCAACGTATTCCGCTGTCTCAATGAGTCTTCTAGGGAATTTACGTTTTACTCTACTGTCCATAAATCATTCTCGAGAATTGACTTGTTTCTGACTGATATATTTTCGTTATCCAAATTTACAAAAATTTATATATTTTCAGACCACTCCCCAATTATAGGTGAATTTATGCTCGGACCCCCCCTCAATAATACTTTTTTAAGGAAATCGAATCCAACCCTCTTTAAAATTCCAGAATATAAGCAAATCATAGAGAAGACAATAGTCAATTATTTTGAAGAAAACTCATCAGAGGATATAGACCCATTTGTCCTATGGTGCGCATAAGGCGGTTTTGAGGGGATGCATGATCCAACTTTCGTCTAGGCTTAAAAAGAAAAACAGGGAATTGATTACCTCCTTACAGTCTCAATTAAAAATAAAAGATTTACAGAAAAACTTAACAACCCCCTCCTCAGAAACCCACCATGAGATTCTAGTTTTAAGGCAGAAACTCAAGGCAGCCATTCTTGCAGAGTTTGACGCCGTAATACGAACCTCAAAATTTAGCTATTATTCAGCAATCAACAAACCAACCAAACATATGATGGATAGATTGAAACAAGATTGCATAAGGAAAAAGATTTTTAAAATTAAAACACCCTCTGGTGTCATAAAAACCCACCCTGCAGAAATTGCAAATGTCTTTGCAGACTTTTTCTATAAACTCTATCTAAAACAGGACCCTTCAACCCTTACTCCAGATTCGGAATCCATAAATTCCTTCCTATCTGACCTTAAGCTCCCACAGTTAGAGCCCCCTGATTTGGTACTCTTAGTTCACAATAGAAGAAATTACAAATGTCATCATCAAACTCAAATCTCAAAAATTCCCAGGGCCAGATGGATTCACAAATGACTATTTCAAGACTTTCTCTAACATTATCTCCCCGCAATTAAAATTGTTGTATGATCACGCTTCCTCAATTGGATCCTTCCCCAGAGAAATGCTAAAAGCCAATATAATTATGATTCCCAAAGATAAGGGGGAATCAGACATGGTCCAAAACTATAGGTGTTATGATTTGGTAGCTGAGGAGAGCAGGCAAAAACGGCAATACACCAGAGAGGTTGGAATCTACTGGATTGCAGTACCCTGACTAATCACCACAACTAAAGGCAGCCGTGGAGCATTCCTACGTTGGTCCTAGACGCCTCGTCACAGCCTGAGAGGTTAACTACACCTAAAGATAGAAAGAGGAAAGCTATCTGCCCCGGAGCAGATCCCCAAAGAACATAGGAAGCCCCCAAACATGTAATGGCGGTTAGACAAGAGGAAATACAGACACAGACAGAAAATAGTAAGAGCAAACGTTGGGGCCCAATCTGCCTAGAAAAAAAAAAGGATAGGAAGGACACTTACTGCAATCCAAAAAACCCTAAAAAAAATACCAACTCTACTAATTGCAAAAACACCTGAGATCACACAACCTCTACCACCTAAATTAGTTCTCTGGTGTAACAAAACTAAGCCGCAGCCACTGAAAAAACTGGAAAAGGCAAATGAACAAATAACAGTGGCTCAGATAAACTGAGAGGAGCACAAGCCCCCGGAGGGGACCTGGCTGACCTCCACAGAAATGCAGGGAACAATGCAAAAAGCAAGTACAAAAATAAAAACAGAAAATATCTTATCTGAGAGCAGGAGAAGAGGCAAAACTCAGCAAGCTTCCAAGTGAACCAGGAACCACAGTTGAGACAAGAACAATTGATCACCGGCAACCATGATGGGAGGGAACCTCCCTTATATAAGACCAGTCTGTAACTCCTGATTGCCAATCTTCATTGAATGGTTCAGTACTGTTTGTAACCACCAGAGGGAGCTTCTGCTCAGAATTCATTTCTAACACATTCACAACATATGGGCCTATATCCTTAATTAATGGGGATATCAAAATCTACTCCAAAATCTTAGCTGATCGAATGAAAAATCTTCTTCCCTCACTCATTAAAAATGATCAACACTATTTAAATTCGGATTCAATGATAAAGTTATATCTTCTATTTTTGCACTATACTCAGACCCAAATGCTAAAGTTTATACTAATAATCATCTCTCTAAATTGTTCCCCATAACCAATGGTACAAGACAGAGGTGCCCTCTGTTACCTTTGCTCTTTGCCCTAGCAATGGAGCCATTGGCTGAAAAGGTTAGATTGACTAATTTGATCACGGGCTTCAATACTCCACACAGCCAACATAAAATTACCTTATTCGCTGATGATATTTTTTTGACAATCAAAGACCCCGTAAAATCAATTACTGCCCTAAAAATAGATTTGGACTCTTTCTCGAAAATTTCTTAATTTAAAATTAACCCCCAGAAATCTAAAATCCTGCATTTTTGCCTAAACCAAGACTTGGCCCAAGAAATTAAACAGCAAACTGACTATCTATGGGAAGACAAAGCGATAACATATTTAGGAATTACACTAACAAATAAATTCCACTTATTAATTCCTTCGAATATAGACAAACTGATTAAAACTATATCCAAAGATTTTGCCCGCTTTAAACTTTTAAACTTGTCCCTACTAGGTAAGATCATGGTGGTGAAATCCATTATTTTGCCTAAAGTTCTATACTTATTTCGAACTTTGCCACTGGTGATTCATTCTTCCATCTTAACAAAGATTCAAAATCTAATAAAATCCTTTACCTGGAATAACAAAAAGGCGAGGGTAGCTAATGATGTTCTATACAAAATGAAAAGCAAGGGAGGCATAGCCTTGCCAAATGTCCTGGCCTACTACCAGGCTTCTATGATCAAGCATAGCCAAAACTGGTTTTGTGATAATTCCCAAGTAGCCTGGCTCGACCTGGAAATAGCCCAAAACAATAACACATCTCTTCAAGACTCCTTTTTAGATATTTATTAGGACCAATCCAAAGGGAGCATCATCAACCCATTTTTCAAGCGGTTCTGTCAGCATGGAAGTCGCTGACTAGGCCGGCGAGGGGAAGTTCGAGACTAAGCCAGATTAAGAATTGTCCCATCTCTTTAATAGCTATAATTACAAAATTCCAATTCCATCTATTTGGTCAGAAGTTGGAATAAACACTGTAGGCAACATTTACAATGGTGAATCATTCTATTCATACAGTGAAATCAAACGTACTTATAATTTGCCTTCCTCCCAATTTATATTTTATTTAATCTTAAAAGAAAATATCCAAAAATTATTATCAAGTAGACCCCTAAACTTAGACATAGTCTCTTCCTTATTAAAAGATACCAAGCATAAAAACAGATGGAGCCTTAAATACATCTATAGCCACTTCAATAAAGACACTAATGAAATTAAAAATATCTACCTACAAAGATGTGAATCTGATTTAAATAGATCTTTTTCAATTGAAACGTGGGAAAATGCCATCAAGCACACCTATGCGTCAAATATTTCCATTCCCCTCCATGAGTCCTTTTATAAACTGATTACGAGGTGGTATCTCACACCGATATGACTTTCACACATAAATGGAGATACCTCCCCTCTTTGTTGGAGAGGATGCGGATCACCCGCTAACTTATATCATATCTTCTGGACATGTCCAAAAATAAAGAAACTCTGGAAAGACGCTATATTACATATCAATTCTCTTATACATATCAAACTTATAGTTACGCCACAAATGGTGCTCTTCTCGATAGGACTTGAGGGTGTTGATCCTTCAATTAAACATATAATTATTCATGTCTTCCTGGTGATTAAATATTCAATTGCACTCTGGTGGAAAAAAACCCAAACACCAAAATTCTTAGATATTATTAATACAATTAAACTCCACAGTTTCATTGAAAAAAGGTTTGCTATGAACAATAACTTCCTGCAAAAATACCATATAAAATGGGATTTGTGGAATGCAAAACATCTTGCATTATAGAGCGTACTTGGCTACTGGGCTCTTTAGCTGTATTAGATTTATAATAGATTTTGAGATTTATTTACTCATCCTGTAACATCACATATACCAATGGGCATAATTGGTTATTCTTTAAACATCTTTGTAAATAGTTTGAATTCTCTATTTGTACTATTAAGATACCCTGCCCTTGTTTTACCTCTGGTCTCCCCATTCTTCTCTTCCTTCTATAAAATAGTTTGAAAATTAATAAAAAATATTTGAAGAAAAAAAGTTATTTTTTCATTCCTATTACTTTTGGGATATTACTAGCACTTGTTTTGCCATCCAGCTTGTCCTATTGCAAGAGGATTGTGAACACCACAGCAGTGTTTTTATACTTTCCTTCGTTAAATAAGATTTGGTTCAGGTGATCACCTAATCAGAAGCACATTAAGTAGAATGAGGTGTACTCTGGTTGGAATTCAACTGACACTGGAATTGAATGGCTGTCACACATGTAGAGAAGCTGATTTTTATAAAACTGTGCAGTTGTCTCTTAATTTTTGCCAGAGCTGTATATTAACCCCTTAGTGACAGAGCCAATTTGCTACTTAATGACCTGGCCAATTTTTACAATTCTAACTACTGTCCCTTTATGAGTTAATAACTCTGGAACGCTTCCATGGATCCTGGTGATTCTGAGAATTTTTTTTCATGACATATTGTACTTCATTTTAGTGGTAAAATTTCTTTGATATGACTTGCATTTATTTATGAAAAACAGGAAATATGGCAACAATTTTTAAAATTTTGCAAATTTCAAACTTTTAATTTTCACACAAAATGCTTAATAAATAACATTTCCCACATGTCTACTTTACATCAGCACAATTTTGGAAACAATTTTTTTTTGTTAGGAAGTTATAAGGGTTAAAATTTGACCAGCGATCTCATTTTTACAACAAAATTTACAAAAACATTTTTTTTATGGACCACATCACATTTGAAGCAATGTGGAAGGAAAAATGAACATTTAACTTTTTTCACAAACATTTTACTTCAGAACCAATTTTTTTTATTTTCACACATGTAAAAGGAGAAAATGAACCACAAAATTTGTTGTGCAATTTCTCCTGAATACCCTGATACCCCATATGTTTGGGGCGCACGGCAGAGTTTGGAAGGGAAGGAGCGCCATTTGACTTTTTCAATGCAGAATTGGCTGGAATTGAGATCGGATGCCATGTCGCGTTTGGAGAGCCCCTGATGTGCCTAAACCCTAACCCTTATCCCGACACTAACCCCAACTCTAGCAATTAACCCTAACCCTACCTTTAGCCCCAACCCAAACCCTAACTTTAGCCCCAACCCTAACCCTAACTTTAGCCCTAACCTTAACATAAGCCCTAACCCTAACTTTAGCCCCAACCCTAACCCTGACTCTAACCCTAACTTTAACCCTAACCCTAACTTTAGCCCAACTCACTTTAACCCAACTCTAACCCTAATATGAAAATGGAAATAAATACGTTTTTTATTTAATTATTTCTCCCTAACTAAGGGGTGATAAAGGGGGATTTGATTTACTATTTTTTTTATTTTGATCACTGTGATAGGGTCTATCACAGTGACCAAAAGGAACCAATAGGAGAAATCTATTGTTGCCGGCTGCCGTCTGGCAGATCTCGGTGGACACACTGCGCATGTGCACACCATTTTCTTCCTGGAAGAAGATGCTGGTGGCTGTGGGGGGAACCACCCACTGGATGGTACTGGGAGGTGTTCGGGGCACCCTATTTCTCTCTCTGATGTGCGATCACATCAGAGAGAGAAATTAAATGGAAAATCAGACTTTTTTTGCGGTCTCCATTATACCGTTAATAACGACGATCGCTACATCGGGGTCAGTAAAAACCGACCCGAATCATGTTATCTGGGGTCTCGGCTACTCCTGGCAGCCAAGACCCTGGAGAAATTCCGACTCTGGGGGGCGCTATACACTGTTTCCTCAGCATAGTTAGCTGTGGTTTATGTACCCTTTACTGCCTTCTGTTAAAAGGAGTATCGGCGGTCGTTAAGAGGATAAATATTGTCACCTACTGGCCATGGATGGTTCTGAAATTCTTTATTTTCTTAAATGGAATCTGTCCCCTGATAATTGCTACTTCATCTAAGAGGTGTAGCAATGTAGAGACAGAGGCTCTGATTCTAGCAATGTATCACTTACTGGGCTGCTTTCTGCAGTTTTGATAAAAACATTGCTTACCCAGCCAGAGATTATCTGACTGACAGCCTCAGCTCACTGTGTACTAAGCGGTGACTGAAGCTGTGGTCGGCTGCGTCTCTATCATTGAAGGCTAGAGGAAAAAAGTTCATTTCCTACTGCTGGCTGGGCTTTCAGTGCAGTGTCCCGTTTGGCTTTAAAACGCTATCAAATTGCAGATTAACCCCATATCTGCAAGTTAATAGAGTTTTTTTTTACATCATAGATTCCCTTTAGCATCAGCACTTCCTTAATAAGATTTCTGGGACCATGACACAATGGAATCAAATTTAAAGGGAATCAATCTGTCACCAAAGTTTTGCCACCTGATCTGACAGAATCATGATATAGGGGTATAGAGACTGATACCCAGAGGCGTAGCTAGGGTTTTGGTTTAGTGGGGCGAAACTTCTGAGTGGGCCCCTAACCAGAGAACCTCAGCAAATGACCGCGCTGTTGCCAAAAATAATCCATGTATAAAAAGACCAATATTGATATCACCGCCATATGGTCAGTGGCAAATAATACCAGTCCTACAGAACATATAATAGATTACAGCACAGGTACAGATAATGACTTACCGCTGATGTTCTTTCTAATGGAATTGTTCACTTTTCATGTCTTTTCCATCTGGCAAAAAACTAAAATGACAACGTTTCACTTCTCATATTTTAAGCACTATCAGGGTCACCAATTGGACTATTCTCAACCTGCACAAACTCCTCATCCTGCTGATACCCCAATACTGAGCCGCTGCTGCCATATGTGTCCTTATTACTGCACCTATTGTGTGGTTCTGTGTGACCTCTAAATTCTAAAGCAACCTTTTATAGTAATGCCCGATGCAAGTGCCCTAGAAAACAGTGCCCACATTTTGTCCCCTAGAAAGTAATAATGCCCTGTTTGCCCCTTTGACAGTCACAGTAACCCGAATTCCCCTATAACAATAAGTGCCCACTTTACACTTAATAATGTCCCAAGTCCCCCCCTCTGTACAGCTCCCCTATACACCGTATAATGCCCCCTCACTGGATATATACTGACCCCTTAATATCCCCAAACTATTTAATGGCTCCAACACTGTATGATGGACCCACCACTATAATCCCCACACTGTATGATGGCCCCTAGATAGCATCCATATAGCATAATACACCAGATAGTCCTCAATATAGTATAATGCACTCCCCATAGGCAGGCTCTATAATATAATGCACCCCCATAGGCAGCCTTTGCATTATAATGCACCCCCATAGGCAGCCTTTGCATTATAATGCACCCCCATAGGTGACTGCTGTATTATAAGGCACCCCCATAGGCAGCCTCTGTATTATAATGCACCCCCATAGGGAGCCTCTGTATTATAATGCACCCCCATTGGCAGCCTTTGTATTATAATGCACCTCCATAGACAGGCTTTGTATTATAATGCACCCCCATAGGCAGCCGCTATATTATAAGGCACCCCATAGGCCGCCTCTGTATTATAATGCACCCCCATTGGCATCAATAGACAGCCTCTGTATTATAATGCACCCCCATAGGCAGCCTCTGTATTATAATGCACCCCCATAGGCAGCCTCTGCATTATAATGCACTCCCCTTAGGCAGCCTCTGTATTATAATGCACCCCCATTACAAAAATAATAAATCCAGTGCTCACCTCTCTTGCTCCCGGCTCCTGCGCTGCCCACTGCTCTCCCGCTGATCTCCTGAGGCTAAGTGCACACGTCAGGAATTTTCACGTTTTTTTCGCGATTTTTCCCATGGCAAAAACGCGAAAAAAATGCAAGCATTAAGCATCCTATTAATTTAAATGGATTCCGCAATTTTTGTGCACATGCAGTGTTTTTTTTCAGCGAAAAAAACGCTTAGCGGAAAAAAAAGCAACATGTTCATTAATTTCGCGTAATCGCGGTGATTCTGCCGCCATAGGAATGCATTGAACCGCTTACTTTCCTCATGTGGCTGTGCCCACCATGCGCAATGTAAGCGGTTCTTGTGCAGATGGTACCCAGGGTCTGCAGGAGAGGAGACTCTCCTCCAGGCCCTGGGTACAATATCCCTGGTAAAACAATAATTAAAATAAAAAATAATGATATTCTCACCTTCCGGCGGCCTCCGCAGCCTTCCCGCCTCTCAGCGACGCTTCCGGCCAATCCCGTTCCCAGTAATGCATTGCGAGAATCACCCCAGATGACGTAGCGGTCTCGGGTGATGCTACGTCATCTGGGGTCTGTCGCAATGCATCCTTGGGAACGGGATTGGCCCGGAGCGTCGCTGAGAGGCGGGAAGGCTGCGGGGGCCGCCGGAAGGTGAGAATAGCACGATTTATTATTTTTTATTATTATTTTTACATTAGATCTTTTTACTATTGATGCGGCATAGTTGGTCACACGTGTCAAACACTGTGTGTGACTCGTGTGAGCAACCTGTCAATCAGTTTTCCAAGCGATGCTACAGATCGCTGGACAACGCTAGCATTCTGCAAGCTAATTACGCTTGCAAAACGCTAGTTTCTGGCGGGAATATGCATACCAAAAAAAATGCGTATTTCCCGCAGCAGAGAAGTGCGGGATTGCCGCAGAAATTTCCGCGGCAATTCCGCAATGTGTGAACTTAGCCTGACAGCGGGCGTCAGGCAGTGACGTGATTGCGCCCGCTGTCAGACCCTGAGAGGGGGATGATGGGAGAAGAAGCGCTCGCTCCGTCTCTCATCAATGCAGTCAGCTGTATAGGCTGGATGCCGATACAGCTGACCCTCCGATGACGGGCGGGGGGCCCACTGTTGGCACAGGGCCCCCCCACCGCCAGCTCAGGGGTCCCATAGTGGCCGGGTGGCAGAGCAGGGAAATCGATTCTCCCTGCTCTGCCGCAGAATGTAACTGTATCGGCGCGCTGTGCACGCCGATACAGTTACAGTACCGTAGCTCCGGGTGGGCCCCCTCAGAGTGCGGGGTCCAGGGCGATGGACCCCTCTGCCTCCCCCGGTAGCTACGCTACTGCTGATACCATCAACGTATCACTTATTGGGCTGCTTGCTGTCATGTTGATCAAAAATCACTGTTCTATCTGCTGCCGATCTACCAGTCTGAGCTCTGTATAACTCTGCCCCCCAGCACTAATTGGTTTCTTTCTGCTCTTCAACACAGAAAGCTGCCAATCAGTGATGTGGGCGTCATTATACAGAGCTCTTTCATTGCCTTCCCATTTACTGTTTACCCAGTGCTGGAGAAATGCTGAGTACACAGAAATGGAAGTGCTAACAGTGCTTCCTTTACCGCACCCAAGAGTCATGTGATCACATAACGGAGCAGGTGCTGCGGGGTCCTAGGAGACCCAATCAACTCTGCAATGCAGCTAGGACACCGCATTTCATCTGTAATGGGCTAATGTAACAGCCCCAGTTAAAGGGGATATCAGATGATAAAAAAATATTTAAAGATTGAAATGCGTCACAGAGGTCTTCTATGACCTTAAGAGGTGGGGGGCTTAGTATGCGAAATAAATTAAAAATAAATAAAACAAAATAAAATAGAAAATAGAGAAAATAATCAAATGAAAAGCTGCTGCCTTTCCAAATTATTGTCACTAGGCCTGTTCCTATAGAAAGAAGCAGTATCCAATATAAATAAAATAATTCTTACAGAAAGGGAAATACATTTTAAATGTATTTTAGTTGTCCTTTGTGGTCATTACAAAAATAAAAATGTGAAAATCAGACACATTTTTTTTCATTTTCAAACCGATATCACCTGATATTGGAAAAAATTATAGATAGAGTATGAAAATAACATAACAAGCACCACGTATCATGTAAAAAAAAGAGTTATTTAAATATCCGAATTAGAATATTTTTTACAGCTCTTTAAACAGCAAGTATCACATAGCCCAAAAATGTGCCTTGCCAGATACAGGATTTGAATTGCCCAGTCGTGATCTGGTTACGATCAATACTATTTAATAAAATATATTCCTGGAAACATGCTGCAACGGAATAAAATTTTAGAAGTAAAATAAACTGCAGAACCATCCGTGACCTGTAGGTGGTACGTCTGACGTGCATTTCATCATTTGGTAAGCATTAGCGGAAAATAACATTTTAGGACTGAAAGACACTTACACTATATATACAGAAAAGCTTATAGCTCTGACACACGACCCAGATATGATGACTATTTTGTAGCTTTGCACTTATCAGACACTGACTCTTCTATAGGTTAGTAATGCTCACATCTCTGCTGGGTGCTGTGGCGCGCACCTGTAATCCTGGCTACTATGGGAGGCTTGGGCTGTTGGATCACTTGAGCTTGTCAGTTCTGGTCCATTCTGTGCTATGTGGATCAGGGGTCTTCTCTGTCCTCAGCATCAATATGGTGACTCTGAGCCAGCTGCTTGGGGACACTAAGTTGGTGGAGGTGGGGGAGTCCTTGGTCAAAACAAAAATTACATTATCACAAGAATTTCAAAGCACTTAACAAAAATAAAGCACTTATGCATAGTCAAAATGGAGCAGACTGAGCAAAACAGTGAGACTTGACCTTTTTTTTATAGCAGCAGTGGTCAGTAACATTTATTTTCTCTCCAATAAAGAAAAAAGCAGATTACAGCTCCTTAAAGGGAATCTGTCACCAGGATTTTGTCACTGAATCTGAGAGGAGCATAAAATCCTTACAAAATGCTGAAATATACCATATATACCCATGTATAAGCCGAGATTTTCAGCCCATTTTTTAGGGCTGAAAGTCCCCCTCTCGGCTTATACGCGGGTTATATACGGGGTCGGCAGGGGAGGGGGAGCGGGGGTGTCGGATCATACTCACCCTCCGCCGGCGTGGTCTCTGCAGCCCCCTGCTTCTCCCACGATTTACCGGCTCCTTCCTGCAGCGGTCACATGGTACCGCTCATTAAAGTCATGAATATGCACATATTCATGACTTTAATAAGCGGTACCACGTGACCGCTGCAGGACTGAAGCACTGCGGAGAGCGCCGGGAGAAGAGGAGAGGCTGCAGGGACGCGCCGGTGGAGGGGTGAGTATATGCTATATTCACCTGTCCCTCGGTCCACCGCAGTGCTGCTCCCTCGGTCTGACTCCTCTGACTGTGGATGATCAGGCAGAGGGCGCGATGACGTCATTAGTGCACGCCCCACCCACTGCCAGATCATTCACAGCCAGAGGAGTCAGACGAGGACGCAGCGCTGCGGTGCAGAGAGGACAGGTAAATATCACAGGTGCCGGGGCACCTGTCCCCCATAGTGCACTGGTGTCACCGCCTGCTCAGGACACCAGCACCTGGCCCCCAGCGACGAGAGGTGAGTATGTCATTTTTTTTTTTTTTGCAGCAGCAGCATATGAGGCCTATACTATGGGGCATATGGGGCATAATTGTGCAGCATATGGGGGCATAATCTGGAGCATATGGGGGCATAATATGGAGCATATGGGGGCATAAGCTGTGGAACATATGGGGCATAATCTGGAGCATATGGGGGCATAATCTGGAGCATATGGGGCATAATCTGTGGAACATATGGGGGCATAATCTGGAGCATATGGGGGCATAATATGGGGCATAATCTGGAGCATATGGGGGCATAATATGGGGGCATAAGCTGTGGAACATATGGGGCATAATCTGGAGCATATGGGGGCATAATTTGTGGATCATACGGGGGCATAATTTGTGGAATATATGGGGGCATAATCTGGAGCATATGGAGGCATAATGGGGGCATAATATGGAGCATATGGGGGCATAAACTGTGGAACATATGGGGCATAATCTGGAGCATATGGGGGGCATAATCTGTAGCATATGGGGGCATAATATGGAGCATATGGGGCATAATCTGTGGAACATATGGGGGCATAATCTGTGAAGCATCATATGGGGGCATAATCATTTTTCACCCTAGGCTTATACGCGAGTCAATAAGTTTTCCCAGTTTTTTGTGGCAAAATTAGGGGGGTCGGCTTATACACGGGTCGACTTATACATGAGTATATACGGTATATTAAATGATGCCACCTTTTGGTCATGGTTGGTTCTGCAGTTCTTTATTTTCTTAAAGGGAATCTGTCACCAGATTCTTGCTACCTCATATGAGAGTGGCATCAATGTAGAGACAGAGACTCTGATTCTAGTGATATATCACTTACTGAGCTTCTTGCTGTAGTTTTGATAAAAACACTGTTTAACCAGAAGGAAATTGTCTGCCAGTCGCAGTTCACTGTGTGGTAAGCGGTTACTGAAGCCGCAGTCGGCTGCTTCTCTATCACTGAAGGCCGGAGGCTGCCGTGAGAAATAAAGTTCATTTCCTACTGCTGGCTTGGCTTTCAGGGCAGTGACCCTTGCAGCTTTAGAAAGCTATCAAACTGCAGATTAATCCCATATCTACAGGTTATTAGAGTTTTTTACATGACAGATTCCCTTTAAGAAAAGCACTTCCTTAAGAATAAAATATCTGCAATTGTGACACAATGGAAGCAAATTTAAAAGGAATCAGTCTATCACCAACTTTTTGCCACCCCAATGTCAATGTCAATCAATGTGTCACTTAGGCCTGTTTCACACTACAGTCTTTTGGCATCAGTCACAATCCAGCAGTTTTGGAAAAAAACGGATCCGTCGCAGATTGTGAAAAACTGATGCGACACACTGTTTTTTTTCCTGGATCCGACTGCCCTATCTGGTAATAATAATTGGAGCATGCTCAGTGTAAAAAAACGGATTTCGTCATTTGACGGACAGTGACTGATCCAGCGCCCATAGGCTTCCATTCTAGCCAACGACTGACGCCGGCGGAACCGTTGCTGTCCGCATTTTCAACGCAGACAAAAAACGTTACTTTGTCCATCCTCTCCAGAAGACGGACAAACAAATTCCGATGGATCCATCGCACGGCGGACGAAACGCAAGGCCATCGTAATCTGTCGCTAATACAAGTCTATGGGGAAAAAGACGGATCCGCCAGGCAAATCCGTTGGATCTGTTTTTTTTCTGCTACCGACGGATTTTGACTGACGTCAGAAAACTGAAGTGTGAAACAGGACTTACAAGGCTGCTTGCTGTCATGTTGATAAAAATCACTGTTCTATCTGCTGCTGATCCACCAGTCTGAACTCTGTATAACTCCGCCCCCAGCATTAATTGTTTTTTTTCTGCTCTTCTACACAGAAAGCTGCAAATCAGTGATGTGGGCAGCATTATACAGAGCTCTTTCTCTGCCTCCCCATTTACTGTTTACCCAGTGCTGGAGAAACGCTGAGTACACAGAAATTGAAGCGCTAACAGTGCTTCCTTTACCGCACCCAAGAGTCATGTGATCACATAACAGAGAAGGTGCTGCAGGGTCCTAGGAGACCCAATCAACTCTGCAATGCAGCTAGGAGGCGGCATTTCATCTGTAACTGGGCTAATGTAGCAGCCACAGTTAAAGGGATATCAGATGATAAAAAAATATTTAAAGATTGAAATGCCTCACACAGGTCTTTTATGACTTTAAGAGGTGAAATAAATGAATGCAAATAAAACAAAATTAAATTATTAAAAAATGGAGAAGAAATAAACAAATGAAAAGCTGCTGTCATTCCAAATCATTGTCACTAGCCCTGTTTTCATAAAAGTAAATAATAGAAAACTGACTGAAACACCAAGAACTAATCTGAACAAGTGCATACCAAAAAACAACTTACACATCAAAAATAGCAAAATGGTTGCACTCAGTCTTGTGCAACCATTTTCCTGTTCTCATAAAGAAACAGTCCAATATCCAATATAAATAAAAATGATTCTTACAGAAAGTAAAATACATTTAAAATGTATTTCAGGGGGCGTGGCCTATCTATGGAGGAGTGAGGAAGCACCTTCAGTTGTTCCCGTCCCTAGACCTTCTTTAGGGCATGCAGAGCCTTACAAATTGGACTAATTCCCACTCATGCCTGCTAAAAGAAAGAAGGACACGGCACAGACCGGCATGGACACCCAAAAAGCCCCACCAACAACCATTACTCGCTTCCTGAGAAGCAAAGCTCTCACTCCTGCTGTGAGGACAGGATCTAAGATGGTGGCGACAGCTCCTGCTCGGCTCTCCTCGGCTCCTTCCAGAGAAGTGTCCCCCTTCCCCCAGCTGTTCAGAAGGGAGCCAATTACAGGATATATCACAAAGTGAGGCAGTATGGAAAGACCTCAGAGTCCGCTTACAAGCTATCCCAACCCGGGAGGACATGGAAAATTATATGTCCAGGCTGGAATCATCTTATAGGGCTGAGGCAGCTTCTCTCAGAGCCAAAATGCAAGAGTTAACTGAAAAGGTCTCTGCTAATGAGACACATACAATGTCAATTACCCAACAAGTTAATACCCATGAGCAGACACTGTCCTCTCATACTCATCACTTGGAATATTTGACTGACTTGATAGATGATATTGAAAATAGAGAATGGCGTAATAATATTAGGATCAGAGGACTCCCAGAGTCTATAGAGCACAATAACCTAGACGACGTTGTCTGTCATTTATTCAACTCTATATTGGGGACGCCCCTGGACAGTGAGATCGAACTGGACAGGGCTCACAGATCCCTAGGCCCTAGACCCCCTGATGCTTCAAAGCCTCGCGACGTGATTTGCCGGGTCCACAAATATAAAATAAAAGACAGCATCATGTTGAAAGCCAGGAATATGGACTCTATTCGATACCAGGATTACCCTGTCCAATTACTATCTGACTTGTCGCGCCGCACATTGCAGAAGAGGAAGACACTGAAGCCATTGGTGGAAACCTTGAGGCAACAGGGCATCTTGTATTCTTGGGGCTTCCCTTTTTGCCTGCAAGTTCATCAGTCGGGAGCTGTGCATACGGTTTGCTGCTTGGGGGATGTCCAGGCGTTCATTGAGGGGTTGGGAATCCCACATGTGTCCATAAAGCCAGAGGACTGGCCTGTTGTATCTGACAGCCCCGGGGCGGCCTCTTTCGGGCGAATCCAGAGAGGACCAGGAGGCAGGAACAGAAAAGGGAAAAGCAATGACCACTCTGACGCTAGCGGTCCTTACCCGCCGGACTGAAACACTCTATAGCATTAGAAAATAGGGTTAATACATCATATTGGCTATTATAGCTGGTTCTTCTCATAAGAGATTTCAGAAAGTTTAAATATTTCAGACGATTATCTCTGGTTGCGAGTAAATGAATACGATATTTTATTGTATAACGGGAATGAAACGTTATGTTCATATGTTATTACATTCTTTACAGGTTGTTGGTTGGGCTTCGCTCAGTAAGCTCATGGGAAAATTAATGTAGATAATAGGTGGGTGGTCAGCTGTTTAAAATGCAAGGGATATGGCATGGCCTGATGTCTGGTCTGGGGGTGACTCCTCGGTAGAAAGTCCATCTTCCCAAGGGGTTTACACACTGCTGGCAGGTGTAAAATTGTTTACTTCCCCTCACCAGACTATTGTACCCTATAAATAATATAGGGTTATAATAAGTTAATTTTGTTTTTTTTCTTTCTTTTTCCTTCTTTATTGTTTTTTTTTTCTCTCTTCTCATCCCCCTCTTATCACTTTTTTACCCTGTCACTCCTCATGTGTTTCCCTTATTTGTGATCCTAATCCCTCCTTCCCATCATACAAGCAAACATGTCATCCATTAAAATAAGCTCTCTGAATGTCAGGGGCTTTAATGTACCTCAGAAGCGCTCGCAGATACTGTACTCGATGCACAAACATAGAGTCCAGATTCTCATGTTACAAGAAACACATTTTAAAAATGGTCACTTGCCAACGTTGAGAGATAGATATTATACTCGTTGGTTCCACAGCACTAATCCGGACTCACGTTCTAAGGGGGTGTCTATAGCGATACGCAAGTCATTGGCATGTACTCTTGTGGATTCCCTTGTTGACAATCAAGGCAGATATGTCTTTCTCAAACTCAAAATAGCAGAAACAATATGTACAATAGCAAATTGGTATCTTCCTAACAAAGATCAGATTCCCGTATGTAGATCTTTTCTAACATCTCTCTCTGATTTTGCAGAAGGAACTATGATTGTAGGGGGAGACTTCAATTCCACCTGGAATCCCACAATATATTCCTCTTCTGGCAGGGGGGTCGTCCCCCTTAGGCAACTTCAATCGTTAAAGCGGGTCATCCACGCCCTCAGGCTGACAGATGTCTGGCACATATTGAACCCTCAGGGTAAGGATTATACGTATTTCTCTTCTGCACATAGCTCATACAGTCGTATTGATTTCCTCTTATTGAGTCACCATGCCCTTTCATTCAGCCCATCTACTACTATAGGCGACATCCTGTGGTCAGATCATGCTCCAGTCTTTTTATCCACATCTATTCCTTCCCTTATTCAACATTCATGGACCTGGAAGATGAATGATCACCTGTTGAAAGACGGAATCTGTATGACAGAGCTGAAAGACACTATTGAATCATTTTTACAGGTTCATGAAAAAGACCAAACTTCAGTGCCTATGCAATGGGAGACCCTGAAGTGTGTCATGAGAGGGGTGTTGATTAAGCATGGTTCGAGACTCAAGAGGGAAAGAAACATGCGAGTGGATGACCTCCTGAGGGAAATACGAACCCTGGAAGTGTCACATAAAAGATCACTATTGCCTAACACTCTCGCAGACCTGACCAAAAAGAGGAGCGTTCTTAGGGCTCTGCTGGATCAGAAATACTTGAGACATAGGGAACATATTAAAAGTTTTTTCTATGAATCGTCCGATAAATGCGGCAGAACGCTTGCGAGATTGCTTCATCCTCGTTCTGCGGCAACATATGTCACATTTATAAAAAAAACAAATGGGAAGGATGTGTACAGTCCTAAAGGAATAGTGGATATATTCCACTCATACTATGAGAAATTGTATAATATTAACCCCTTCATGACCCAGCCTATTTTGATCTTAAAGACCTTGCCATTTTTTGCAATTCTGACCAGTGTCCCTTTGTGAGGTAATAACTCCAGAACGCTTCAACGGATCCTAGCGATTCTGAGATTGTTTTTTCGTGACATATTGGGCTTTATCATAGTGGTAAATTTAGGTCGATAATTTTTGGGTTTATTTGTGAAAAAAATGGAAATTTGGCAAAAATTTTGAACATTTTGCAATTTTCAAATTTTGAATTTTTATTCTGTTAAACCAGAGAGTTATGTGGCACAAAATAGTTAATAAATAACATTTCCCACATGTCTACTTTACATCAGCACAATTTTGGAAACAAATTTTTTTTTTGTTAGGAAGTTATAAGGGTTAAAAGTTGACCAGCGATTTCTCATTTTTACAACAAAATTTACAAAGCCATTTTTTTTACGGACCACCTCACATTTGAAGTCACTTTGATGGGTCTATATGGCAAAAAATACCCAAATGTGACAACATTATAAAAACTGCACCCCTCAAGCTACTCAAAACTACATTGAAGAAGATTATTAACCCTTCAGGTGCTTCAGAGGAACTAAAGCAACGTGGAAGGAAAAAATGGACATTTTAATTTTTCCAACAAAAATTTTCTTTTAGCATCAATTTTTTCATTTTTGCATGGGCAACAGGATAAAATGGATCTTAAAATTTGTTGTGCAATTTCTCCTGAGTACACCGATACCTCATATGTGGTCATAAACCACTGTTTGGGCGCACGACAGGGCTCAGAAGGGAAGGAGCGCCATTTGACTTTTTGAATGAAAAATATGCTGGAATATTTAGCGGTTGCCATGTCGCATTTGGAGAGTCCCTGTGTGCCTAAACATTGGAGCTCCCCCACAAGTGACCCCATTTTGGAAATTAGACCCCCAAGGAATGTATCTAGATGCATAGTGAGCACTTTAAACCCCAGGTGCTTCACAAATTGATCCTTAAAAAAAAGAAAGTAATTTTTTTTCACAAAAAATTTCTTTTAGCCTCAGTTTTTTCATTTTCACATGGGCAACAGGATAAAATGGATCCCAAAATTTGTTGGGCAATTTCTCCTGAGTACACAGATACCTCATATGTGGTCATAAACCACTGTTTGGGCGCACAGAAGGGCCCAGAAGGGAAGGAGCACCATTTGACTTTTTGAATGGAAAATTAGCTCCAATCGTTTGCGTACACCATGACGCATTTGGAGAGCCCCTGTGTGCCTAAACAGTGAAAAACAACCACATGTGACACCATTTTGGAAACTAGACCCCTTATGGAACTTATCTAGATGTGTTGTGAGCACTCTGAACCCCCAAGTGCTTCACAGAAGTTTATAACGCAAAGCAGTGAAAATGAAAAAATCATTTTTGTTCCTCAAAAATCATTTTTTAGTCGGCTATTTTTTATTTTCACAAAGGGAACAGGAGAAATTGGATCACAAAAGTTGTTGTGCAATTTGTCCTGAGTACACCAATACCCCATATGTGGGGGGAACCACTGTTTTGGCGCATGGGAGAGCTCAGAAGGGAAGGAGCGCCATTTTGGAATGCAGACTTGATGGAATGTTCTGCGGGCGTCATGTTGCGTTTGCAGAGCTCCTGATGTGCCTAAACAGTAGAAACCCCCCACAAGTGACCCCATTTTGGAAACTAGACCCCAAGGAGCTTATTTAGATGTTTAATGAGCACTTTGAAACCCCAAGTGCTTCACAGAAGTTTATAAACGCAGAGCAGTGAAAATAACAAAATAATTTTTGTTCCTCAAAAATCATTTTTTAGCTCGCTATTTTTTATTTTCCAAAGGGTAACAGGATAAATTGGACCCCAAAAGTTGTTGTCCAGTTTTTCCTGCGTACGCTGGTGCCCCATATGTGGGGGGGAACCACTGTTTGGGCGTACGGCAGGGCTCAGAAGGGAAGGAGCGCCATTTGACTTTTTTAATGGAAAATTAGCTCCAATCGTTAGTGGACACCATGTCATGTTTGGAGAGCCCCTGTGTGCCTAAACTTTGGAGCTCCCCCACAAATGACCCCATTTTGGAAACTAGACCCCTAAGGAACTTATCTAGATGCACAGTGAGCACTTTGAACCCCCAGGTGCTTCACAGAAGTTTATAACGCAGAGCCGTGAAAATAAAAAATCATTTTTTTCTCTCAAAAAATGATTTTTAGCCTCCTATTTTTTATTTTCACAATGGTGACAGGAAAAATTGGACCCCAAAGGTTGTTGACCAGTTTGTCCAGAGTACGCTGGTACCCCATATGTGGGGAGGAAACACTGTTTGGGCACACGTCAGGGCTCGGAAGGGAAGTAGTGAAGTTTTGAAATGCCGACTTGATGGAATGGTCTGCGGGCGTCATTTTATGTTTGCAGAGCCCATGATGTGCCTAAACAGTAGAAACTCCCCACAAGTGACCCCATTTTGGAAACTAGACCCCACAAGGAACTTATCTAGATGTTTAGTGAGCACTTTGAACCCCCAAGTGCTTCACATAAGTTTATAACCCAGAGCCATGAAAATAAAAAATCATTTTTTTCCTCAAAAAATGATTTTATAGCCTACAATTTTTTATTTTCACAAGGGTAACAGGAGAAATTAGACCCCAAAAGTTGTTGTCCAATTTGTCCTGAGTACGCTGATATCCCATATGTTGGAGAAAACTACTGTATGGGCAAACGTCGGGGCTCGGAAGGGAAGTAGTGACGTTTTGAAATGCCGACTTGATGGAATGGTCTGCGGGCATCATGTTACGTTTGCAGAGCCCTGATGTGCTTAAACTGTGGAAACCCCCCCAAGTGACCCCATTTTGGAAACTAGACCACCCAAGGAACTTATCTAGATGTGTAGTGAGCACTTTGAACCCCCAAGTGCTTCACAGAAGTTTATAACCCAGAGCCATGAAAATAAAAAATCATTTTTTTCCCTCAAAAAATGATTTTATAGCCTACAATTTTTTATTTTCACAAGGGTAACAGGACAAATTGGACCACAAAAGTTGTTGTCCTGTTTGTCCTGAGTACGCTTGTACCCCATATGTGCGGGAGAACCACTGTTTTGGCACACGTGGGGGCTCGGAAAGGAAGTAGTGACGTTTTGTAATACCGACTTGATGGAATGGTCTGCGGGCGTCATTTTATGTTTGCAGAGCCCATGATGTGCCTATACAGTAGAAACCCCCCCAATTGACCCCATTTTGGAAACTAGATCCCCCAAGGAACTCCTCTAGATGTGTGGTGAGCACCTTGAATCTCCAAGTTCTTCACGGAAGTTTATAACGCAGAGCCGTGAAAACAAAAAATCATTTTTTTTTCCCCAAACATGATCTTTTAATCCCCAATTTTTTTCCCTAGGGTAACAGGAGAAATTAGACCCCCCCAAAGTTGTTGTGCAATTTTCCTGAGTACGCTGATATCCCATATTTGGGGGTAAAACCCCAACACACCCCTAACCATAATCCCAACCCTAACCACAACCCTAACCACAAGCCTAACCCCAACCCTAACTCTAATTCCAACCCTAATTCTAACCGTAACCCAAATTCCAACCCTAACCCAAATTCCAACCCTAACCCTAATTCTTACCGTAACCCTAATTCTAACCCTAATTCTAACCCTAATGCTGAAGGCTAGGTTCACATTACGTTTTACCAGCCCATTCAACACATAGCGCTGACGGGCTGGTAACGGTATAGTATAACGCGATCGCGTTATGCTATACCCGCTAGCGCAGAGGAATCAGCAGATGATCCATCTGCGCTAGCGGTGACAGAGCCCAGACGCTGCAGGCCGCGTCCGAGACTCCATCACTGAATGACGGCACGTCGCGAACGCATGCCGCTTTACAGTATGCGTCGCGATGCACCCGCAAATGGGGGTGAATGGCAGCGTTAACGGACTGCGTTACACCGCCTTATACCGTGGTGTAACGCAGTCTGTCTAACGGACTGCCATAACGCGATATGAATCCATACTAACCCTAACTGTTATGATTTGGTAGCTGAGGAGAGCAAGCAAAAAAGGAAATACACCAGAGAGGTTGGAATCTATGGGATTGCAATACCCTGACTAACCACCACAACTAAAGGCAGCCGTGGAGCGTACCTACGTTGGTCCTAGACGCCTCGTCACAGCCTGAGAAGCTAACTACACCTAAAGACAGAAAGAGGAAAACTATCTGCCCCGGAGCAGATCCCCAAAGAACATAGAAAGCCCCCAAACATGTAATGGCGGTTAGACAAGAGGAAATACTGACACAGACAGAAAATAGTATGAGCAAACGTTCGGGCACAAACTTCCTAAATAGAAAAGGATAGGAAGGACACTTACTGCAATCCCAAAAAACCCTGAAAAGTACCAACTCTACTAATTACAAAAACACCTGAGATCACACGACCTCTACCACCTAAATTAGTTCTCTGGTGTAACAAAAACTAAACAGCAGCCACTGAAAAAAACTGGAAAAGGCAAATGAACAAACAACAGTGGCTGAACTAAACTGAGAGGAGCACAAGCCCCCGGAGGGGACCCGGCAGACCCCCACAGAAGTGCAGGACAAAATGCAAAAAGCAAGCACAAAAAACTAAAAGAAGAAAATGTCTTATCTGTTAGCAGAAGATGCAGGCACGAAACAGCAAGCTACAAAGTGAACAGGAATCAAAGATGAGACCAGAACAATTGATCACCGGCAACCCTGATGGGAGGGAACCTCCCTTATATAAGACCAGTCAGTAACACCTGATCGCCAATCTTCACAATCTTCATTGGATAGTTCAGTACTGTTTGTAACCACCAGAGGGAGCTTCTGCTCAGAATTCATTTCTAGCAAATTCACAACAGTACACCCCCCTTGAGGAGGGGTCACCGAACCCTCATTTGAGCAACCAGGTCGGTCAGGATGAGCTCTGTGATACGCACGGATGAGTCTCCTAGCATGGATGTCCGAAGCAAACACCCAAGAATTGTCCTCCTGACCATAACCTCTCCACTTAACCAAATACTGGAGTTTCCGTCTAGAAAAACGAGAATTCAATATTTTCTCAACCACATACTCCAGATTGCCCTCAACCAAAACAGGGTCAGGAGGCACAGCCATAGGAACCACTGGCTCGACAAACCTCTTCAATAAGGACTTGTGGAACACGTTATGGATCTTAAATGTCCCTGGAAGAAGTAAACGAAAGGAAACAGGATTAAGAATCTCCATGATCTTATAAGGTCCAATGAACCTAGGCTTAAACTTAGGAGATGCAACTCTCATAGGGATATTTCTTGAGGACAACCAGACCAAGTCCCCCACTTCAAACCGAGGACCATCAGTCCTATGCCGGTTGGCAAACCGCTGGGCCCTCTCCTAAGAGAGGGACAACCTCTCCACTACCTGGTCCCAAATCTGCTGCATACGCTCCACAACAGAGTCAACACCTGGACAGACAGAAGCCTCCGTCTGTCCTGAAGAAAATCGAGGGTGAAACCCAAAATTGCAGAAAAATGGAGACATCAAAGTGGCAGAGCTAGCCCTATTATTAAGAGCAAACTCAGCCAAAGGCAAAAAAGAGACCCAGTCATCCTGATCAGCAGACACAAAGCATCTCAGATAAGTCTCCAATGTCTGGTTTGTTCTCTCAGTTTGTCCATTGGTCTGAGGATGAAAAGCCGAGGAGAAAGACAATTGAACAAAAAGTCCTCCAAAATCTGGAAACAAACTGGACTCCTCTGTCAGACACAATGTTCTCAGGAATGCCGTGTAACCGAACCACGTGCTGAAGGAACAAAGGCACCAATTCAGAGGAGGAAGGCAACTTAGGTAATGGCACAAGATGTATCATTTTGGAAAACCTATCACAAATCACCCAGATAATGGTCATTCTCTGAGAAACAGGGAGGTCGGAAATGAAATCCATAGAGATATGGGTCCATGGTCTCTTGGGCACAGGCAATGGCATCAACAAACCACTAGAGCGAGAGCAAGGCTTGGAGCGAGAGCAAGTCCCGCAGGACTGCACAAATTCCCTGACGTCACGAGACAAAGTAGGCCACCAAAAGGACCGACTAACCAAGTCTCTGGTACCAAAAATTCCGGGATGACCGGCCAACGCGGAACAATGAATCTCAGACATCACACTCTTTTTCCATCGGTCTGGGACAAACAATTTCCCAATAGGGCAGCGCTCGGGTTTATCCTCCTGACACCCTTCCAGAGCCAGTCTCAAATTGGGCGAGATGGCGGAAAGAACTACACCCTCTTTCAAAATAACAGCAGGATCAGATAACTCAGGAGAGTCCGCAAGGAAACTCCTCGAGAGGGCATCCGCCTTAACATTCTTAGTGCCAGGTAGAAAGGAAACCACAAAATTAAAACGTGTGAAAAACAAGGCCCACCTGGCCTGTCTAGGATTAAGTCGCTTGGCTGATTCCAGATAAACCAGATTCTTATGGTCCGTGAGGACCACCACCTGATGTTTGGCTCCCTCCAGCCAATGTCTCCACTCTTCAAAAGCCCACTTCATGGCCAATAACACCCGATTACCCACGTCATAATTACGTTCAGTTGGAGAAAATTTTCGAGAGAAAAAGGCACAAGGGTTACTTTTAGAGGTCTCTGGATCTCTTTGGGACAAAACGGCACCTGCCCCAATTTCAGAGGCATCAACCTCCACCTGAAATGGCAGAGAAACATCAGGCTGCCGTAGAACAGGAGCAGAAGTGAATCTCTGCTTAAGTTCCTGAAACGCAGAGACTGCCTCAGGAGGCCAATTCACCACATCAGAACCCTTTTTGGTCAAATCAGTCAATGGTTTAACAATAACAGAGAAATTACCAATAAATTTACGATAAAAATTAGCAAAACCCAAGAATCTTTGAAGAGCCTTTAATGAAGTAGGTTGGACCCAATCACAGATGGCCTGAACCTTGACCGGGTCCATTTCAATAACAGATGGGGACAAAATGAATCCCAGAAATGAGATCCTCTGTATGCCAAAAAGACACTTTGATCCCTTCACATACAGAGCATTCTCTCTCAAAATCTGGAACACAGTCCGAACATGTTTCACATGAGAGTCCCAGTGATTGGAAAAAATCAAGATATCATCCAAATAAACAATCAGAAATTTATCCACAAAATCCCTGAAAATGTCATTCATGAAGGACTGGAAGACAGAAGGAGCATTAGTGAGCCCAAAGGGCATCACTAGGTACTCAAAATGCCCCTCTGGGGTATTAAATCTGTCTTCCATTCATCCCCGTGCTTAATGCGAATAAGGTTATATGCCCCCTGAGGTCAAGCTTGGTAAACCAAGTAGCACTTTTCACCCTGGAAAACAGGTCAGAAATCAAGGGTAACGGATATTGATATTTCACAGTAATATTGTTCAAGAGACGATAATCAATACACGGACTCAATGAACCATCCTTTTTGGCCACAAAGAAAAAACCGGCACCCAAGGGTGAAGAGGATGGTCTGATATGACCCTTCTCCAATGACTCCTTGATATAAGACCGCATAGCGTCATGTTCAGGTACAGACAAGTTAAAAAGGCGACCTTTAGGGAATTTACTACCAGGCACTAATTCAATAGCGCAGTCATAGCTCCTATGGGGGGGCAAGGATGCAGATTTACTTTCGCTAAACACATCAGAAAAATCAGTCAAAAAGTCAGGAACATCCTGAGCCTGAGGGGAGGCAGAAAAAACAGGAGTGTTGGTATTAACACATTGGCAGCCCCAACTGGTTACAGACACAGATTTCCAATCCAAAACAGGATTATGAGACTGTAACCAAGGGAAACCCAGTACGATAATGTCATGCAGATTATACAGCACCAAAAATTTGCAACTCTCCTGATGATCAGGTTCAACCCTCATTATCACCTGAGTAGAGAACTGAGGTTTATTCTCAGCCAAAGGGGTAGAATTGATCCCCAGTAGGGGAATAGACTTCCGTAGGGGTATCAAGGGAAACCCACAACGTTTAGCAAAATCAAAATCCATCAGGTTAATAGCTGCTCCCGAATCAACGAAAGCCTGAGCAGAAAATGTGGATAGGGAGCAAATCAGGGTAACAGTCAACAAAAATTTAGTCTGAACACTACCCAAGACAACTGAGCGTGCAAAACGTCTTCCCTGCTTAGGGCAGACTGAAATAGCATGAGAGGCATCACCACAGTAGAAACATAACCCATTGCGTTTTCGAAACTCATGACGCTGTGCCCCAGAAGCCACTCTATCACACTGCATGGGTTCAGAAGCTGGTTCACAAGGCAACACTATTCCACGCATACCTCTACGCTCACGCAAACGTCTGTCAATTTGAATCGCTAATGACATAGAATCATTGAGACCAGAGGGGACAGGGAATCCCACCATAACATCCTTTACATTCTCTGACAGACCCTTCCGAAAAAGGGCTGCCAAAGCATCGTCATTCCATTGGTCAGGACTGCCCACCTTCGGAATCTCTGACAGTATAGCTCAGCGTCCTCAAGCCCCTGATTTAATGCCAACAAGGCTTTTTCAGCTTGATCAGTGACATTAGGCTCATCGTACAATAACCCAGAGCCTGAAGAAATGCATCAACATTACTCAAAACAGGATCCCCAGGTGTCAGGGAAAAAGCCCAATCCTGAGGATCGCCGCGCAGGAGAGAGATGACAATTTGAACCTGCTGTGCTGCATTCCCTGAGAACTTAGATTTCAAGGCAAAAAACAACTTACAGTTATTTTTGAAATTCAGAAATTTAGCTCGATCCCCTAAAAACAAATCTGGCATGGGAATCCTAGGTTCCGCAACAGGCAACCTCGCAAGATAGGTAGCAATACTCAAAACTTCAGTGGCAAGCTGATCCACACGGCCAGACAACTGTGCAAACTCCATTGAGAGAAAAAAAATCCTCCTCAGCACCCAGAGATACAGAGGGAAAAAAAAAAAAAAAAAATCTCTGACAACTCTGACAATCTTCTTTCTTTAACACTATTTTTCCCTTCTGTGAGTACCATACAAATATCAGTTTTTGGGCCGGTGATACTGTTATGATTTGGTAGTTGAGGAGAGCAAGCAAAAAAGGAAATACACCAGAGAGGTTGGAATCTATGGGATTGCAGTACCCTGACTAACCACCACAACTAAAGGCAGCCGTGGAGCGTACCTACGTTGGTCCTAGACGCCTCGTCACAGCCTGAGAAGCTAACTACACCTAAAGACAGAAAGAGGAAAACTATCTGCCCCGGAGCAGATCCCCAAAGAACATAGAAAGCCCCCAAACATGTAATGGCGGTTAGACAAGAGGAAATACTGACACAGACAGAAAATAGTATGAGCAAACGTTCGGGCACAAACTTCCTAAATAGAAAAGGATAGGAAGGACACTTACTGCAATCCCAAAAAACCCTGAAAAGTACCAACTCTACTAATTACAAAAACACCTGAGATCACACGACCTCTACCACCTAAATTAGTTCTCTGGTGTAACAAAACTAAACAGCAGCCACTGAAAAAACTGGAAAAGGCAAATGAACAAACAACAGTGGCTGAACTAAACTGAGAGGAGCACAAGCCCCCGGAGGGGACCGGCAGACCCCCACAGAAGTGCAGGACAAAATGCAAAAAGCAAGCACAAAAAACTAAAAGAAGAAAATGTCTTATCTGTTAGCAGAAGATGCAGGCACGAAACAGCAAGCTACAAAGTGAACAGGAATCAAAGATGAGACCAGAACAATTGATCACCGGCAACCCTGATGGGAGGGAACCTCCCTTATATAAGACCAGTCAGTAACACCTGATCGCCAATCTTCACAATCTTCATTGGATAGTTCAGTACTGTTTGTAACCACCAGAGGGAGCTTCTGCTCAGAATTCATTTCTAGCACATTCACAACACCTAACCCTAATTATAACCCTAACCCTAACCCTAATGCTAACCCTAATCCTAACCCTAACCTAACCCTAAGGCTAGGTTCACATTACGTTTTACCAGCCCATTCAACATATAGCGCTGACGGGCTAGTAACGGTATAGTATAACGCGATCGCGTTATGCTATACCCGCTAGCGCAGAGGAATCAGCAGATGATTCATCTGTGCTAGCAGTGACGGAGCCCAGACGCTGCAGCCCGCGTCCGAGGCTCCGTCACTGAATGACGGCACGTCACGATAAGCCCGCAAATGGGGGTGAATGGTAGCGTTAACAGACTGCGTAACCCTAATGCTAACCCTAACCCTAAGGCTTTCCCTAACTGTAATTCTAACCCTAATAGAAAAATAAATTATTTTATTTTTTGGCCCTACATATGGGGTGATAAAGGGGGCGTTTATTTACATTTTTTTATTTTGATCACTATGAGAGTTTATCACAGTGATCAAAATAAATTTTTGGACATTTTCCAAGATGGCGGCGCCCATGAAGAGTCCCGGACGAACGCCGTGACGGATCCACGGGCGCCAGAAGACCGGAGGAGGTGAGATGACACTGGGGGGGATCGGAAGGCGGGGGCAGCAGACCGGAGCGGAGGGGAGAGGACCGGAGCGCAGGGCAGCAAATAGTAACGGCGGTGACCGATCGCTGCCATGAAATCGGTTGCGGCGGCCGATCACTGCCGTTACTCGGTGTGGGGAGGGTCGTAACTCGGTGTCCAGCCATGGCAGATGCTATTGCAGCATCGGCCTTGGCTGGATTGTAATATTTCACCAAATTTCATTGGTGAAATATTACAAATCGGTCTGATTGGCTGTTTCACTTTTAACAGCCAATCAGAGCGATCGTAGCCACGTGGGGGTTAAGCCACCCCACTGTGGTGATGAACCAAAGGTCTTGTGCCTGCGGGTCAGGTGACCTTTCAATGACCCGGTCACCCGACCCGCAGGAACATGATTTATAGCATGACACCTACGTTGGCGTCATGGGTCGGGATGCCACTGGTTTTCATGATGCCAACGTAGGCGTCATGGGTCGGGAAGGGGTTAAAGGACAGTATTCGGACTTTTCCCCGTCTGCCTTGGCCAAGCGCATCAGGGAGTATATTGGAGATACTGCCTTACCATCCTTAGATAGTCAGATACGTGGGGCGTTACGGAGGAGGAGGTTAGCCATGCGATCCAATCTACACCCGCTGGTAAAAGCCCTGGCCCGGATGGATTCACCCCAGCATTTGATAAATTCCTTAAACCACAGCTATCTCCCATTATGAATAAAACATTTAACTCATTGAACGATGAGATAGGATTCGCCCCCCAGTCATTGGAGGCGCATATCAGTGTCCTCCCCAAACCAGGGAAAGACCCCACAAATACGGCTAATTACAGGCCTATATCATTAATAAATGTAGATATCAAAATATTCTCTAAAATACTAGCTGAAAGACTCACTCCGTTACTACCCTCTTTTATCAACACAGATCAGGTGGGATTCGTGCCGGGCAGGGAAGCGAGGGACAATACTATCAAGACTATGTTATTGATATCTAAAGCTAAGAGTTGTTCCTTGGCCATGGGCCTCATATCCGTTGATGCGGAAAAGGCCTTTGATAGGGTGCACTGGGGGTTTATGAGGGATGCTTTGCGTCAAATGGGTATTGGGCCTCGGTTTTTGCAATTGATCTTATCATTATATACATGCCCTACGGCTAGGGTCAGGGTTAACGGGATTTTTGGACATTTTCCAAGATGGCGGCGCCCATGAAGAGTCCCGGACGAACGCCGTGACGGATCCACGGCGCCAGAAGACCGGAGGAGGTGAGATGACACTGGGGGGGGATCGGAAGGCGGGGGGCAGCAGACCGGAGCGGAGGGGAGAGGACCGGAGCGCAGGGCAGCAAATAGTAACGGCGGTGACCGATCGCTGACATGAAATCGGTTGCGGCGGCCGATCACTGCCGTTACTCAGTGTGGGGAGGGTCGTAACTCGGTGTCCAGCCATGGCAGATGCTATTGCAGCATCGGCCTTGGCTGGATTGTAATATTTCACCAAATTTCATTGGTGAAATATTACAAATCGGTCTGATTGGCTGTTTCACTTTTAACAGCCAATCAGAGCGATCGTAGCCACGTGGGGGTTAAGCCACCCCACTGTGGTGATGAACCAAAGGTCTTGTGTATGCGGGTCAGGTGACCTTTCAGTGACCCGGTCACCCGACCCGCAGGAACATGATTTATAGCATGACACCTACGTTGGCGTCATGGGTCGGGATGCCACTGGTTTTCATGATGCCAACGTAGGCGTCATGGGTCGGGAAGGGGTTAAAGGACAGTATTCGGACTTTTCCCCGTCTGCCTTGGCCAAGCGCATCAGGGAGTATATTGGAGATACTGCCTTACCATCCTTAGATAGTCAGATACGTGGGGCGTTACGGAGGAGGAGGTTAGCCATGCGATCCAATCTACACCCGCTGGTAAAAGCCCTGGCCCGGATGGATTCACCCCAGCATTTGATAAATTCCTTAAACCACAGCTATCTCCCATTATGAATAAAACATTTAACTCATTGAACGATGAGATAGGATTCGCCCCCCAGTCATTGGAGGCGCATATCAGTGTCCTCCCCAAACCAGGGAAAGACCCCACAAATACGGCTAATTACAGGCCTATATCATAAATAAATGTAGATATCAAAATATTCTCTAAAATACTAGCTGAAAGACTCACTCCGTTACTACCCTCTTTTATCAACACAGATCAGGTGGGATTCATGCCGGGCAGGGAAGCGAGGGACAATACTATCAAGACTATGTTATTGATATCTAAAGCTAAGAGTTGTTCCTTGGCCATGGGCCTCATATCCGTTGATGCGGAAAAGGCCTTTGATAGGGTGCACTGGGGGTTTATGAGGGATGCTTTGCGTCAAATGGGTATTGGGCCTCGGTTTTTGCAATTGATCTTATCATTATATACATGCCCTACGGCTAGGGTCAGGGTTAACGGGATTTTATCATCACCTTTTGTGATACGGAATGGGACTAGACAGGGGTGCCCACTGTCTCCCCTTCAATATGTGATAGTAATGGAGCACTTGGCCAATGCAGTAAGGAAAAATAGTGACATTCATGGGATCACATTGGGGTCCAGAACTTATAAAATGGCGTTGTACGCAGACGATCTTCTCGTCTTCGTGTCCAAACCGCAAATATCCATTCCCTCCATAATGAAAGAATTCGACAGGTTCGGGACTCCTCCGCCTCTGTTATCCTGCTCTTGGGGACTCCTGTCATTATCTCTTATCTGGTGGACATGTAAGCTCTTGTATCTTGGCTATTTGAGCCACATATATTGCAGACTTTGGATTCATTGTCCTGAGGGATTCCTTTCATTGCTGATCCTTCATTACTCTGTTCCATTATTGTCTCCACTTTGGAGTTAATTTTGCGGACTTTGCTGATTTTCTGGATCCATTTGTTTTTTGTCCTCAGGTTTCTTTACATAGACTTGTTGTGACAGTACATGTCCCGATAGGGTGTATATATCATCAGCTTACTACAAGTATTTATTGATATTATCTAGGGGAATTGTCTGTGTCTTTTGCAATATACCATTTGGATATACAGTACATGTTATATCTAGACTTGTGGACTACATTTGTATTTGTTATATTGCCTTGCTATAGTTCATGAGCCACCTTATGTGTATATATTGTGAGGCAGTGACCGGGATCGTTTACGAGGGACGTTATATTTCCCCAGAATGTGTACAGAGACCTATTAAAGCCATTGGAGTGCATTGCAGTCACACACACAGCTGCGGCTGCAATGCAGGAATGAAGGTGAGCAATGACCTAGTCAGACTACCTGGCTAAGGCAGATTAAGTAAAATCCGGCAGGGCCTTCATTTCTTGGAGGAGGTCACAGGAGGCAGTGGGGCGGCCTCCTCCCTCCAACCCGGGTTTTCCAGTGGCTTTTGCCACAGGTCTTTAAAACTCCTGCACTAAGGAGTAGTGTTGTTCTATGTTGGGACCCTGCAAGGAGCATAGCAGGAAAGCTCCACAGGACTGTGTGTAGCTGAACCCACGCCTGGGACGGCTCTGCACCTGCCAGGCTCTGTTCGGCCCGGTGCGGCCGTTGTCCCCGGCAACCAGTGTTTATGGACTGATGTTACCCCGGCTGCGTACCGGAGGACTTTTCCTGTTTTACCCGTGAGTTGCTGAATAAAAGCTGTTTACTTTGGACATGCTTGGGTCACTGCCTCAGTTACTGCACGGTGTGAACACCGCCGTCTTACAATTGGTTGGAGAATGCGGGCATTGTGACTGAGGTATACCCCCACCGACAGCTTCATGACCACAATCCGGCCGGCCACTTTTCAGCCTCAACCCGTGGACAAAATGGAGGAGCTGGTAAAGCAGCTGGTAATTACACAACAGCAGCAGCTGCAGTTTCAGCGACAACAGCAGGAGCGGGAGCAACGGCACAATGAGCAACAGCAGCTATTGTACCAGCAGCAGCAAAAGACAAACAAACTGTTGCTGCAACAGATTTCTGCACTGCGGGAGACCTTGACGGCACCAGCCCTGAACGTCGCGAGGCCCGAGACAGGGTTCGCTCAGCGTTGAGGAAGATGGGACCGGAGGACGACGTGGAAGCTTTCATGACAGTTTATGAGCGCACAGCGGAGCGGGAAAACCTACCCGCCGACCAGTGGGCAGAAGTAGTAGCTCCGTTTCTGGTCAGCGATGCACAAAAGGCCTACTTCGATCTCAGTCGGGAGGACGCCCAGGACTACCAGAGGCTAAAAGGTGAGATCCTTGCCCGACTGGGGGTTAATACATACGTGAGGGCTCAGCATGTATTTTCATGGGCCTATGTGGAGACACGACCCGCGCGGTCTCAGGCTTATGACCTCCTACAGCTGGTAAAGAAGTGGCTCCAGCCAGAGACTTTGTCTCCAGCCCAGATGGTGGAGAGGGTGGTGGTTGACCGGCTGGTAAGGACTCTGCCGGCTGCTATCCAACGTTGGGTGGGGCAAGGCGACCCCGGCACACTCGACCAGGTAGTCAGTTTGATCGAGCGCTACTCGGCCACTCAAGACTTTATTCGAGACTCCGCCCCCTCTCGGCTGTCACGCGATCCCTGCCAACCCAGGAATCAGGAAAGGGGTCGCGTCCCTCTGCTGGGGACAGTCAGCACTGTACCCGTGCTGAAGGGGAACCCCGGAATGAGAGTGGCAGGAGACCGGTTCCCTCCCAGACTGTCATAAGACCTAACAGTGCCTCCACCCTTAGGTGCTGGCGGTGTCAGGGACCGGGACATGTGATGGCTAATTGTCCCCTGACTACGGAACCCATGGACTGCGGATATAGCCGCCGGGTCTCAATGTATGCCCAGACCGTCTGCACAGCAACCCTCGACCCCCAGGACAGTGAACTCCAACTGTGCCAGGTACTGGTTAATGGGTACCCTACGGAGGCTCTCCTGGACTCAGGGAGCCTCGTGACTCTGGTACATGGGTCACTGGTGGCAGGAGACAACCCCAGCGGACGGCAGGTCGGGGTTGTATGTATCCATGGGGACCTCCGAGAGTATCCAACTACGGAGGTAGTTTTGTCCACGCCATGTGGAGACATAAAACATGTGGTGGGAGTGGTAAAAAAATCTTCCCTATGGGTCTGTGTTGGGAAGAGACTTGCCCCTGTTCTGGACTCTGTGGAAAAACAAAATCCATTCTCCCTGGTAAAATGTATTACAGATGCTGTACCCGACGAACCTGCCGTAGGGGTGTCCCATATAGGGATAGAGTGTGACCCGATAGGTTTCCCTTAGAGGTGCTGGCAGAAGAGGTGGAGGAGACCGCATCGATTCCGAGCTGGAAGTGTCCAGGGCCACGTTTGGGACAGCTCAGCTACAAGATCCCACCCTGACTCAGGCGCGGGAAAGGGTGCTAGAGGTAAACGGCGTAGCCCAACAGCCCAATGCAGATACGGTATTTCCACGCATGGTAGTCAGTGGTGAGTTGCTTTATAGGATAGATAAAATCAGGGACGAGGTTGTGGAACAGTTGGTAGCACCTCAATCGTATCGTAAGGTGATTCTAGATTTGGCACACTCACACTTACTGGGGGGCCACTTAGGGGAAAAAAAAACTCTAGAACGTATCTTGCAGCGGTTCTTTTGGCCAGGAGTTTATGCGGAGGTCAAAAGGTACTGCGAATCCTGCCCCGAATGTCAGTTGACCTCACCCACTGCAAGTTTCCGTAGTCCATTGGTACCCCTGCCAATAATAGAGGTACCTTTTGAACGGATTGCAATGGATTTGGTAGGGCCCATTGTAAAATCCGCCCGTGGCCACCAACACATACTGGTGGTCGTCGACTATGCCACCCGGTACCCGGAGGCTATACCACTACGCCACACCTCTGCAAAACTTATTGCCCGAGAACTGTTTGCCATGTTCTGTCGCCTGGGACTACCTAAGGAGATCATGATGGATCAGGGGACCCCTTTATGTCCAAGGTGACAAGAGAACTGTGCAAACTGCTAAAAATTAAACAATTGCGCACCTCGGTGTACCACCCTCAAACCGACGGGTTAGTAGAACGGTTCAATAGAACCCTCAAGTCCATGTTAAAAAAGTTGATTTCTAAGGATGGAAGGGATTGGGACATGTTGCTACCCTATTTGATGTTCGCTGTCCGTGAGGTACCCCAGGCTTCCACAGGGTTCTCTCCCTTTGAGTTATTGTACAGCAGACACCCTAGGGGTCTGTTGGACGTAGCCAAAGAGACATGGGAACAAGAGCCGACTCCACATAAGAGTATAATTGAACACGTGGCTAGTATGCAGGACCGGATCGCGGCGGTCATGCCCATCGTGAAAGAACATCTGTTAGATGCCCAGGCAACCCAGAGGCGCACATATAATAAAAGAGCCAGAGTCAGGTCTTTTAACAAGGGCGATCGGGTATTAGTACTGGTACCCACAGCCGAGAGTAAGCTCATGGCCAAGTGGCAAGGGTCATATGAGATTCGAGAAAAGGTGGGGGAGGTAAATTACCGGGTGTATCAGCCAGGAAGGAGGAAACCTGAGCAGATTTACCATGTAAACCTGCTAAAGCCTTGGAAAGATCGAGAGTGTTTAGTTACAGACATACACCCGGGCATATCACCAGAGAGTTCTCTACCTTCAGCCAGGGAAGCATCCAAGGGGGAGGTCAGGATAAGTGATGCCCTCACTAAACAGCAGCGACGGGAGGCTCGCTCCCTGGTGCAAAACAATACCGACGTGTTCTCAGAGCTACCAGGTAGGACTACGGTGATCCAACATGACATTGTCACCGAACCTGGGGTAAGGGTGCGAATAAGACCGTACCGGGTGCCCGAAGCCCGGAGGCAAGCCATTTCGGCTGAGGTAAAACAAATGCTTCAGTTAGGCGTTATAGAGGAATCACGGAGTGAGTGGGCTAGCTCCATTGTACTGATTCCAAAGCCAGACGGATCATTACGCTTCTGTAATGATTTCCGGAAATTGAATGAAGTGTCAAAATTCGACCTTTATCCAATGCCCCGGGTGGACGAGCTGATTGAGAGACTGGGGCAGGCCCAGTACTTTACCACGCTCGATCTTACCAAGGGTTATTGGCAGGTACCTCTCACAGATTCGGCGAAGGAAAAGACCGCCTTCGTAACTCCAGAGGGTCTATTTCACTATGTGGTGTTACCTTTTGGGTTACATGGGGCCCCGGCTACATTTCAGAGATTGATGGACATAGTGCTCAAGCCTCATCAGGAATACGCGTCCGCGTATCTAGATGATATCATCATATTTAGCACCGACTGGCAAACGCACCTAACACACGTACAAGCGGTGCTGGATTCTCTCAGAGCCGCGGGGTTAACGGCAAACCCAAAAAAATGTGCGATAGGGCTGGAGGAAGCTCGATATTTGGGGTATGTGATAGGCCGAGGAGCTATCAAGCCCCAAATCAGTAAAATTGAGGCCATAAAAAACTGGCCTAAACCATCGAGTACAAAACAGGTGAGGGCGTTCCTTGGCATCCTTGGGTATTACCGCCGGTTTATACCTAATTTTGCCGGGCGAACGGCGGCCCTAACCGATCTCTTGAAAGGAAAGAAAACGGTAATGGTTCGGTGGAACCCTCAGGCAGAAGAAGCCTTTCAGTCCATGAAGTTGGCCCTGTGTGGACAGCCGGTCCTCATCAGCCCCAACTTCAAGGAAACCTTCATTGTACAGACAGATGCCTAGGAGGTAGGACTAGGGGCGGTGTTGTCACAAAAAGTGAATGGTGAAGAGCACCCGGTCACCTACTTGAGTAGAAAACTTGTCCCGGCAGAGAAAAACTATAGCGTAGTAGAGAAGGAGTGTTTGGCTATTAAGTGGGCCTTGGAATCACTACGTTATTATTTACTCGGGCGTCAGTTCCGCTTGGTGACGGACCACTCACCCTTGGTATGGATGAGGAATGCAAAGGAGAGGAATGCGCGAGTCACCAGGTGGTTCCTGTCACTGCAAAATTTCAGTTTCTCTGTAGAACATCGCCCGGGGAAGTTGCAAGCAAACGCGGATGCCCTGTCCCGGGCACCCTGTATGGTGGCAAATGTTCAACCCCACAAGTTTGAACAGAGGGGGGGAATATGTGAGGCAGTGACCGGGATCGTTTACGAGGGACGTTATATTTCCCCAGAATGTGTACAGAGACCTATTAAAGCCATTGGAGTGCATTGCAGTCACACACACAGCTGCGGCTGCAATGCAGGAATGAAGGTGAGCAATGACCTAGTCAGACTACCTGGCTAAGGCAGATTAAGTAAAATCCGGCAGGGCCTTCATTTCTTGGAGGAGGTCACAGGAGGCAGTGGGGCGGCCTCCTCCCTCCAACCCGGGTTTTCCAGTGGCTTTTGCCACAGGTCTTTAAAACTCCTGCACTAAGGAGTAGTGTTGTTCTATGTTGGGACCCTGCAAGGAGCATAGCAGGAAAGCTCCACAGGACTGTGTGTAGCTGAACCCACGCCTGGGACGGCTCTGCACCTGCCAGGCTCTGTTCGGCCCGGCGCGGCCGTTGTCCCCGGCAACCAGTGTTTATGGACTGATGTTACCCCGGCTGCGTACCGGAGGACTTTTCCTGTTTTACCCGTGAGTTGCTGAATAAAAGCTGTTTACTTTGGACTTGCTTGGGTCACTGCCTCAGTTACTGCACGGTGTGAACACCGCCGTCTTACAATATTCATTGGAGGAGTGTGATTTCACATAATTGTCTGTGTTGATGCTTACCATTGAGCAGTTTACATGCGGGGATCTTTCCATTGTGTTTTAATGTTTTTAATGTGTTTTTGTCAATAAAGTCCTTTTTCTATTCTACTATATTATATTGGTGGAGTGCAGTATTTTTGGTGGTTTATTTTTCTTCTTTTTTAGTCTATATTCTGTACCACCTTCTGCACCCCTGTATTTTTATTGCCATATTATGCAGTGCGTCCATATTCGTTATCATTGTTCCAGAACTTATAAAATGGCATTGTATGCAGACGATCTCCTCTTCGTGTCCAAATATCCATTCCCTCCATAATGAAAGAATTCGACAGGTTCGGATTTTTGAGCAATTTCAAAGTCAACTATTCAAAGACAGAGGCCCTAAATGTTTCGTTGCCGCAGAGAGAGGTTGAACATGCAATAAGCAACTTTCCATTCAAATGGAAATCGGAAGCCATAAAATATCTAGGAGTGCTTATCACCCCTGACTTGTCAAAGCTGTTCGCACTTAATTATCAATCCCTCTTGGACCGCACGCATAAGGATCTCTTGAACTATGGTAAACTGCGGCTGTCGTGGTTTGGGAAAATGAATGCTGTAAAAATGGACATCTTGCCCCGTTTTCTGTATGTTTTTCAAACCGTCCCCATCTCTCCTCCCTGTAGCTTTTTTAGTGCATTACGAACATCTCTGACCAGATTTATATGGGGCAAAACTCGACCAAGGATAGGCATGCAGATTCTAAATTACCTTAAATTGGATGGGGGAGCTGGATTCCCGAATTTCAAAAAATACTTTCAGGCATCTGTTTTAGGCCATCTCATAGATTGGCATTTTCACGCATCGACAAAACAGTGGGTACACATTGAACAGGCAGGGGTGGATCTGCCGCTCAAACATCTTCCTTGGCTCATTGCCTCGGATGTCTTATTGGTAGAAGGGCTGTCAGATACGACCAGGGGAACAATCAAAATTTGGCATGCAATCAGGAAGAACTGGCGTCTTCCGAGCACAATTAGCCAGCTCGCTCCCCTTTTTTCTAACCCATCCTTCCCTGCTGGACACAGGCGGGGATCTTTTTTAGGCTGGAGGGCAGTGGATGATACCCGATTTGCGCAGGTGCTAGAGGACGGCAGATTGCCGGACTTCATTACACTGCAGGAGAGGTCACCATGTAGGAAATTGTTGTGGATGGAATATCTGCAGCTACAGTCCTTCCTGTCTTCCCAGGGATCGGCGCCTCTGTCACAATATGTACTATCTCCTTTTGAAGGATTGTTTCTAAAGGAGTCTCCTCCAAATCATAAAGTATCCTTGCTCTATAATTATCTTGTTGGGAAGAGCCCCTCAGAGAAGTTGCATTACCAGCATTTGTGGGAACGGGAACTGGGAACAGTTATCCCTGATAAAGATTGGGATAGCGGATTTCTGTTTACACACAAAATGTCAGCCACTTGTTATGCGCAAGAGAAAATTTTTAAAATTATGGCTCGATGATACCAATACCCTGTAAAGCTGCATGCTATGTTCCCTGCAACATCCGACAATTGCTGGCGCTGTGGAGAAGAGAGGGGCACAATGCTCCACATATGGTGGGAGTGCAATAAGATAATGCCATTTTGGGAGAAGATATTTTCGAATTATAAATTGATAACTGGAAATGGGGTGGTGGGCAGCCCGGAGATTGCACTGCTCTCTATCCTGCCTATGTCAATCCAACATCAGAAAAAAGATATTTTGCATTTCTGCCTAACAGCAGCCCGCACAATAATTCCACGACACTGGAAATCAACCCAACTTCCCTCCATCCTGGAATGGTACCAGGAAATGGTTAACATATGCAGAATGGAAGAGCTGTCTTCTGACTATAACGAACGTGCTGATAGATTTAGGGAAGTTTGGAGTGTGTGGATCCTGTTTCAGGACTCACCAGAGTTTCATAAGTTGTTTGAATGAAAGGCTGGCAGCCTGGCTGGGTGGATCCGGATTGGTGCTGGGAACTGGTCGGGGAGTTGGGGAGCGGCCCCGTACATACCCCCGCTCGCTTAGGGATTGGGCCCCCCTCTCCATCCGTGTTTCTCAAACCCCCCTCTTCCCCATTCCCCTCCCTCTTCTTCCCCCCTTTTTTTTTCTTTTATTGTGTGTGTTTTATTTAGTATGTACGTCTTGTATATGTCCTATTGATACGTAGATCCGCTAGGGGTCTTTAAGGTTTATATTTTTATGTGAGTTCTAATAACAGTCTACAAGTTGGAGCTTCTAAATTATTTCATGTGTATTAGAAAAAGTGGATTGTACAGTCCACCATGTTTGCATATTGTGTACTGCTTCGTTTAATGTATGACTATATATTGAGTTGTATTTCTTTCTTTGAAAACAATAAAAATAGATTAAAATAAAATGTATTTTAGTTGTCCTTTATGGTCATTAAAAAAATAAAAATGTGAAAATCAGACACATATTTTTTATTTCCCCACCGATATCACCTGTGAAAGCAGGATTCATATTTATCTAACCTGACTTCATCTTAGTTTCTTTCTACATGTACTTCTTTCTTTCCATGATCAGAAAAGGAGACTTCAATATTGTCATTGTGTAAAGACATAGAAATCAGAGAAACAAAACTTAGGGACAGTACGACACCTAGACCACAAGCTGAGTGTTAACAATTTTAACTTAACCAATTAGAAGTATGTATGCTGCTAATGTCAGCACATTTTTGGAGATAACATGAGCCAATTATATTGTTACAACTTATGAACACTAATAACCCATATAAAGGCTGACCGGATGATATAATAAAGAAAGCTGCTTTGATTCTTATTGTATTAAAGTGTCTCTTCCATACATGTACTTGAATTTTACAATTTAATTTAGAATAGGCACAACGTCTCATAACGTCCCACATTATGTGGCAACGACAAAACCTGGTGCAATGAACAGGGACCCGCCAGTTCAAAGAACCGCTTGATCCAAATGTTTTGCTGGCATTAATACAATCATACAACTCGAGACAGCTGCAACTCGGTATAAAGCGTTATTTTTAACCCTTTCATGACCCAGCCTCTTTTGACCTTAAAGACCTTGCAATTTTTTGCAATTCTGACCAGCGTCCATTTATGAGGTAATAACTCAGGAACGCTTCAACGGATCCTAGCGATTCTGAGATTGTTTTTTCGTGACATATTGGGCTTCATGTTAGTGGTAAATTTAGGTCGATAATTTTTGCGTTTATTTGTGGAAAAAAATGGAAATTTGGCAAAAATTTAGAAAATTGCGCAATTTTCAAATTTTGAATTTTTATTCTGTTAAACCAGAGAGTTATATGACACAAAATAGTTAATAAATAACGTTTCCCACATGTCTACTTTACATCAGCACAATTTTGGAAACAAAATTTTTTTTTGTTAGGAAGTTATAAAACCATTTTTTTTACGGACCTCCTCACATTTGAAGTCACTTTGAGGGGTCTATATGGCAGAAAATACCCCAAAGTGACACCATTATAAAAACTGCACACCTCAATCTACTCAAAACTTCATTCAAGAACAATATTAACCCTTCAGGTGCTTCACAGGAACTAAAGCAACGTGGAAGGAGAAAATGGACATTTTAATTTTTCCAACAAAAATTTTATTTTATCATCAATTTTTTCATTTTTACATGGGCAACAGGATAGAACGGATCTTAAAATTTGTTGGGCAATTTCTCCTGAGTACACAGATACCTCATATGTGGTCATAAACCACTGTTTGGGTGCACGGCAGGGCTCAGAAGGGAAGGAGCGCCATTTGACTTTTTGAATGGAAAATATGCTGGAATATTTAGCAGTTGCCATGTCGCATTTGGAGAGTCCATGTGTGCCTAAACATTGGAGCTCCCCCACAAGTGACCCCATTTTGGAAACTAGACTCCCAAGGAACTTATTTAGATGCATAGTGAGCACTTTGAACCCCAGGTGCTTCACAAATTGATCTGTAAAAAAAAGAAAGTACTTTTTTTTCACAAAAATTTTCTTTTAGCCTCAGTTTTTTCATTTTCACATGGGCAACAGGATAAAATGGATCCTAAAATTTGTTGGGCAATTTATGCTGAGTACACAGATACCTCATATGTGGTCATAAACCACTGTTTGGGTGCACGGCAGGGCCCAGAAGGGAAGGAGCGCCATTTGACTTTTTGAACTTATGGAACTTATCTAGATGTGTTGTGAGCACTCTGAACCCCCAAGTGCTTCACAGAAGTTTATAACGTAGAGCAGTGAAAATAAAAAAATCTTTTTTTTCCTCAAAAATGATTTTTTAGCCCGCTATTTTTTATTTTCACAAAGGTAACAGGAGAAATTGGACCACAAAAGTTGTTGTGCAATTTGTCCTGAGTACACCAATACCCCATATGTGGGGAGGAACCACTGTTTTGGCGCATCGGAGAGCTCAGAAGGGAAGGAGCGCCATTTTGGAATGCAGACGTGAAGGAATGTTCTGCGGGCATCATGTTGCGTTTGCAGAGCCCCTGATGTGCCTAAACAGTAGAAAACCCCTCAAGTGACCCCATTTTGGACACCAGACTCCCCAAGGAGCTTATCTAGATGTGTAGTGAGCACTTTGAACCCCAAGTGCTTCACAGAAGTTTATAAACGCAGAGCAGTGAAAATAAAAAAAATATTTTTTTTCCTCAAAAATAAATTTTTAGCCCGCTATTTTTTATTTTTCCAAGGGTAACAGAATAAATTGTACCCCAAAAGTTGTTGTCCAGTTTTTCCTGAGTACGCTGGTGCCCCATATGTGAGGGGGACCACTGTTTGGGCGCACGGCAGGGCTCAGAAGGGAAGGAGCGCCATTTGACTTTTTTAATGGAAATTAGCTCCAATCGTTAGCGGACACCATGTCGTGTTTGGAGAGCCCCTGTGTGCCTAAACTTTGGAGCTCCCCCACAAATGACCCCATTTTGGAAACTAGACCCTTAAGGAACTTATCTAGATGCACAGTGAGCACTTTGAACCCCCAGGTGCTTCACAGAAGTTTATAACGCAGAGCCGTGAAAATAAAAAATCATTTTTTTTCTCAAAAAATCATTTTTTAGCCCCCTATTTTTTATTTTCACAATGGTTATAGGAGAAATTGGACCCCAAAAGTTGTTGTCCAGTTTGTCCTGAGTACGCTGGTACCCCATATGTGGGGGGAACCACTGTTTGGGCACACGTCAGGGCTCGGAAGGGTTGTAGTGACGCTTTGAAATGCCGATTTGATAAAATGGTCTGCTGCGTCATGTTACGTTTGCAGAGCCCATGATGTGCCTAAACAGAAGAAACCCACCCAAAGTGACCCCATTTTGGAAACTAGATCCCCCAAGGAACTCCTCTAGATGTGTGGTGAGCACTTTGAATCTCCAAGTTCTTCACAGAAGTTTATAACATAGATCCATGAAAATAAAAAATCATTTTTTTTCCACAAACATGAACTTTTAGTCCCCAATTTTTTTTCCCAAGGGTAACAGGAGAAGTTAGACCCTGAAAGTTGTTGTACAGTTTGTCCTGAGTACACTGGTACCCCATATGTGAGGGGAACCACGTTCGGGCACACGTTAGGGCTCGGAAGGGAACTAGTGACGTTTTGAAATGCCGACTTTGATGGAAAGGTCTGCGGGCGTCATGTTACGTTTGCAGAGCCCCTGATGTGCCTAAACTGTGGAAACCCCCAAGTGACCCTATTTTGGAAACTAGACCACCCAAGGAACTTATCTAGATGTGTAGTGAGCACTTTGAACCCCCAAGTGCTTCACAGAAGTTTATAACCCAAGCCATGAAAATAAAAAATCATTTTTTTCCTCAAAAAATGATTTTTTAGCCTACAATTTTTTATTTTCACAAGGGTAACAGGAGAAATTGGACCACAAAACTTGTTGTCCAATTTCTCCTGAGTACGCTGATACCCCATATGTGGGGTGAACCACTGTTTGGGCACACGTCGGGGCTCGGAAGGGAAGTAGTGACGTTCTGTAATGCCGACTTGATGGAAAGGTCTGCGGGCGTCATGTTACGTTTACAGAGCCCATGATTTGCCTAAACAGTAGAAACCCCCCAAGTGACCCCATTTTGGAAACTAGATCCCCAAGGAACTCCTCTAGATGTGTGGTGAGCACTTTGAATCTCCAAGTGTCACAAAAGTTTATAAAGTAGAGCCGTGAAAATAAAAAATAATTTTTTTCCACAAACATGTGTGGGTAAACCACTGTTTGGGCACACGTCGGGGCTCGGAATAAAGGGAGCACTGTTTGACTTTTTGAACGCAAAATTTTCAGGAATCAATGGTGGCACCATGTCGCGTTTGGAGACCCCCTGATGTGCCTAAATAGTGGAAAACCCTCAATTCTAACTCCAGCCCTAACCCCAACACACCCCCAACCACAACCCTAACCCCTACACAACCCTAACCCTAATCCAAACCCTAACCATAACCCTAACCCCAACACACCCCTAACCCTAATCCCAACCCTAACCATAACCCTAACCACAAGCCTAACCCTAATTCCAACCCTAACCCCAAAACACCCCTAAACACTAATCCTAACTCTAACCCTAACCACAAGCCTAATCCCAACCCTAACCCTAATTCCAACCCTAACCCTAATTCTAACCGTAACCCTAATTCCAACCCTAACCCAAATTCCAACCCTAACCCTAATTCTAACCGTAACCCTAATTCTAACCCTAATGCTAATTCTAACCCTAATGCTAAGGCTAGGTTCACATTACGTTTTACCAGCCCGTTCAACACATAGCGTTCCCGGGCTGGTAACGGTGTAGCATAATGCCATCGCGTTATGCTATACCCGCTAGCACAGATGAATCAGCAGATGATTCATCTGTGCTAGCGGTGACGGAGCCCAGACGCTGCAGCCCGCGTCTGAGGCTCCGTCACTGAATGACGGCATGTCGCGAACGCATGCCGCTTTACAGCATGCGTTGTGATGCGCCCGCAAATGGGGGTGAATGGCAGCGTTAACGGACTGCGTTACACTGCGTTATACCGCGGTGTAACGCAGTCCGTCTAACGAACTGCCAGAACGTAATGTGAACCCAGCCTAACCCTAACCCTAATGCTAACCCTAACCCTAAGGCTAACCCTAACCTAACCCTAACCCTAAGGCTAACCAAAACCTAACCCTAACTGTAATTCTAACCCTAATAGAAAAATAAAAAAATATATTTTCTTTATTTTATTAATTGTCCCAACCTATGGGAGTGATAAAGGGGGCGTTTATTTACTTTTTTTTATTTTGATCACTGTGAGAGTTTATCACAGTGATCAAAATAAAATATTGAATCTGCTGGCCGGCGGGCGCACTGCGCATGCTCCCGCCATTTTCCAAGATGGCGGCGCCCATGAAGAGTCCCGGACGGACGTCGGGATGGATCCAGGGACACCGGAGGACCGGAGAAGGTGAGGTGAGCTGAGGGGGGTGATCGGAAATCGGGGGAGCGGAACGGAGCAGAGGGGAGCAGAGGAAAGGAGGAGGGGAGCAGATAGTGATGGCGGTGACCGATCGCCACCATCAATCGGTGGTGGCGGCCGATTGCCGCCGTCACTCGGTGTGGGGGGGGTCGGTTCTCGGTCTCCAGCCATGGCCAATGCTGTTGTAGCATCGGCCATGGCTGGATTGTAATATTTCACCAAATTTCATTGATGAAATATTACAAATCGCTGTGATTGGCTGTTTCACTTTTAACAGCCAATCAGAGCGATCGTAGCCACGTGGGGATTAAGTCAACCCCCCTGTGGTGAAGCACAAAGGGTCTTGTGCCTGCGGGTCGGGTGACCTTTCAGTGACTCCGGTCAACCGGCCCGCAGGAACGCGATCCTTTCATGACACAGGGTATGCGTCATAGGTCGGATTGGCACCGACTTTCATGACGAATACGCTGTGTTACAGGTTGGGAAGGGGTTAAGCTACCTGTAATTGTGTCTCTGTCTTATCCTGGGTGTGTATTTGTGTAAGTGGGTCTGCAGGTCACTTGATTTGTTCATAGTAAGTGGGTTCTTTATTGTTAGACAAAGAACCCTGATGAGACCTCGTGTACTGTATTAAGTTCCTGTGTTGTATGTTGGATACAGAGTGTGGATTTGGGATTTCACTGGTCATCTTTATGTGGGGTTGGATTGTAACGATTAGTTGATTGTACCCAGCGGAGCCTATGTTGGTGATTGTCAGCAGTAGCCTTTTGTATTGCAAAAGAAGCTCATATGATTTTGGCTCCTTGATGTAGGGACAAATGGTTTTTGTCTGATTATATATTTGTCAGGCATCGAGTGACTGAAGGAAACCATAGCGAGTGTGGTAAGAGACCCGGTGTTTTGCCTTTCTAACATGTATTCCTGTTTCCAAGGTGACAGAAGATGGGTAATCTGTTCAGTTAGGAACAGATAAAGCATGGTAGAGGAGCTGTTAAAAATTGGTGAAACAGAAAGAAAATAAATTTGTGCAGAAAATGCATAGGCTTTGTTCAGAATCTGGTTGTCCACCAGGTAGAAGGCTTAATGAGGAATTCTGGAAGTGTATTGAAGGAACAGAGAGGATGTTTAAATAGTGATGAGCGAGCACTAAAATGCTCGGGTGCTCGTTGTTCGGGTCGAGCAGATTGGAATACTCAGGTACTCGGACAGAACAGCGAGCCCAATGTAAGTCTATGGGAGACCCGAATATTTTTGTCGCGATCCCCCCGGGGGGTCCTTTTAAGGTAAAAAAACAGCTGAAAATGATGGAAACACTGCTCAAATGACATGGGGACATCATAGGGATCGCCCTGGAAGCATTTCTAACTCCTAGTTCACAGCTGTAAACAATGTTGTCAGAGTTTCATGACTTTGTTTCCGATGCACCGAAAAACATACCCAAACGAAACCAAACTGATTTTGCAGCGAAATCTGTGAAGGCACATCCTTTCCATGTTAATGACTTGTATATAAGACAAAATAATTAACCCCAGACCAAAATGTTCCTCCACCACTTGGGATATGTTCCGACGCAGCGTTTTAGAAGCGTTTTTGCTACTTTAATATTGATTTCAACAAAAAAAAATGCATTTGTGGCCCCCAGGAGTTTGGTTGCCACAGTGACCTTGCCTCCCTCCAGGGGAGAGTGATGTCATGCCTGAAAGCAAAGAAGGATTCCTTAACAGGTAACACAGCATACAACACCTTTTCTTACTCCAGACCAGAAGGGGGAGCTCAAACACCTGATTTCAGGGAGCTTCTCTGGAACTTTCTGGCTGTAGGAGGAGTGAGCAGTCTAGCTGGAGGGACGAGAGAGGACAGTGTTATGTTTTGGTAGTTAGGAGAGCAGGCAAAAACGGCAATACACCAGAGAGGTTGGAATCTATTGGATTGCAGTACCCTGACTAACCATCACAACTAAAGGCAGCCGTGGAGCATTCCTACGTTGGTCCTAGACGCCTTGTCACAGCCTGAGAGATTAACTACACCTAAAGATAGAAAGAGGAAAGCTATCTGCCCCGGAGCAGATCCCCAAAGAACATAGGAAGCCCCCAAACATGTAATGGCGGTTAGACAAGAGGAAATACAGACACAGACAGAAAATAGTATGAGCAAACATTCTGGGGCCCAATATGCCTAGACAAAAAAGGATAGAAAGGATACTCACTGCAATCCAAAAAAACCCTAAAAAATGCCAACGCTACTAATTGCAAAAACACCTGAGATCACACGACCTCTACCACCTAAATCAGTTCTCTGGTGTAACAAAACTAAGCCGCAGCCACTGAAAAAACTGGAAAAGGCAAATGAACAAACAACAGTGGCTCCAGCGGAACCGAGAGGAGCCCAAGCCCCCCGGGAGGGGGGGGGGAACCTGGCTAACCTCACAGAAATGCAGAGAAATATGCAAATGGAAGCACAAAAACAGAAAATATCTTATCTGAAAGCAGAAAAAGAGGCAAGACTCAGCAAGCTTCCAAGTGAACCAGGAACCACAGTTGAGAGAAGAACAATTGATCACCGGCAACCATGATGGGAGGGAACCTCCCTTATATCAAGCCAGTCTGTGAATCCTGATTGCCAATCCTCATTGAATGGTTCAGTAATGTTTGTAACCACCAGAGGGAGCTTCTGCTCAGAATTCATTTCCAAAACATTCACAACAATACCCCCCCTTGAGGAGGGATCACCGAACCCTCATTTGTGCAACCAGGTCGGTCAGGATGAGCTCGGTGATACGCACGGATCAGACTCCTAGCATGGATGTCTGAAGCAAACACCCTAGAATTGTCCTCCTGACCATAACCTCTCCACTTAACCAAATACTGGAGTTTCCGTCTAGAAAAACGAGAATCCAATATTTTCTCAACCACATACTCCAGATTGCCCTCAACCAAAACAGGGTCAGGAGGCACAGCCATAGGAACCACTGGCTCGACAAACCTCTTCAATAAGGACTTGTGGAACACGTTATGGTTCTTAAATGCCCCTGGAAGAAGTAAACGAAAGGAAACAGGATTAAGAATCTCCATGATCTTATAAGGTCCAATGAACCTAGGCTTAAACTTAGGAGATGCAACTCTCATAGGGATATTTCTTGAGGACAACTAGACCAAGTCCCCCACTTTAAACCGAGGACCATCAGTCCTATGCCGGTTGGCAAACCGCTGGGCCTTCTCCTGAGAGAGGGACAACCTCTCCACTACCTGGTCCCAAATCTGCTGCATACGCTCCACAACAGAGTCAACACCCGGACAGACAGAAGCCTCCGTCTGTCCCGAAGAAAATCGAGGGTGAAACCCAAAATTGCAGAAAAATGGAGACATCAAAGTGGCAGAGCTAGCCCTATTATTAAGAGCAAACTCAGCCAAAGGCAAAAAAGAGACCCGTCATCTTGATCAGCAGACACAAAGCATCTCAGATAAGTCTCCAATGTCTGGATTGTTCTCTCAGTTTGTCCATTGGTCTGAGGATGAAAGGCAGAGGAGAAAGACAATTGAACACAAAGTTTAGAACAAAAAGTCCTCCAAAATCTGGAAACAAACTGGACTCCTCTGTCAGACACAATGTTCTCAGGAATGCCGTGTAACCGAACCATGTGCTGAAGGAACAAAGGCACCAATTCGGAGGAGGAAGGCAACTTAGGTAATGGCACAAGTTGTATCATCTTGGAAAACCTATCACAAATCACCCAGATAACGGTCATTCTCTGAGAAACAGGGAGGTCAGAAATAAAATCCATAGAGATATGGGTCCATGGTCTCTTGGGCACAGGCAATGGCATCAACAAACCACTAGAGCGAGAGCAAGGCTTGGAGCGAGAGCAAGTCCCACAGGACTGCACAAACTCCCTGATGTCACGAGACAAAGTAGGCCACCAAAAGGACCGACTCACCAAGTCTCTGGTACCAAAAATTCCGGGATGACCGGCCAACGCGGAACAATGAATCTCAGACATCACACTCTTTTTCCACCGGTCTGGGACAAACAATTTCCCAATAGGGCAGCGCTCGGGTTTATCCTCCTGACACCCTTCCAGAGCCAGTCTCAAATTGGGCGAGATGGCAGAAAGAACTACACCCTCTTTCAAAATAACAGCAGGATCAGATAACTCAGGAGAGTCCGCAAGGAAACTCCTCGAGAGGGCATCCGCCTTAACATTCTTAGTGCCAGGAAGAAAGGAAACCACAAAATTAAAACGTGTGAAAAACAAGGCCCACCTGGCCTGTCTAGGATTAAGTCGCTTGGCTGATTCCAGATAAACCAGATTCTTATGGTCCGTGAGGACCACCACCTGATGTTTGGCTCCCTCCAGCCAATGTCTCCACTCTTCAAAAGCCCACTTCATGGCCAACAACTCCCGATTACCCACGTCATAATTACTTTCAGTTGGAGAAAATTTTCGAGAGAAAAAGACACAAGGTTACTTTTAGAGGTCTCAGGATCTCTTTGGAACAAAGCGGCACCTGCCCCAATTTCAGAGGCATCAATCTCCACCTGAAATGGCAGAGAAACATCAGGCTGCCGTAGAACAGGAGCAGAAGTGAATCTCTGCTTAAGTTCCTGAAACGCAGAGACTGCCTCAGGAGGCCAATTCACCACATCAGAACCCTTTTTGGTCAAATCAGTCAATGGTTTAACAATAACAGAGAAATTACCAATAAATCTACGATAAAAATTGGTAAAACCCAAGAATCTCTGAAGAGCCTTTAATGAAGTAGGTTGGACCCAATCACAGATGGCCTGAACCTTGACCGGGTCCATTTCAATAACAGATGGAGACAAAATGAATCCCAGAAATGAGATCCTCTGTACGCCAAAAAGACACTTTGATCCCTTCACATACAGAGCATTCTCTCTCAAAATCTGGAACACAGTCCGAACATGTTTCACATGAGATTCCCAGTCATTGGAAAAAATCAAGATATCATCCAAATAAACAATCAGAAATTTATCCACAAAATCCCTGAAAATGTCATTCATGAAGGACTGGAAGACGGAAGGAGCATTAGTGAGCCCAAAGGGCATCACTAGGTACTCAAAATGCCCCTCTGGGGTATTAAACACCGTCTTCCATTCATCAACGTGCTTAATGCGAATAAGGTTATACGCCCCTCTGAGGTCAAGCTTGGTAAACCAAGTAGCGTTTTTCACCCTGGAAAACAGGTCAGAAATCAAGGGTAACGGGTATTGATATTTCACAGTAATATTGTTCAAGAGACGATAATCAATACACGGCCTTAATGAACCATCTTTTTTGGCCACAAAGAAAAAACCGGCACCTAAGGGTGAAGAGGATGGTCTGATATGACCCTTCTCCAATGACTCCTTGATATAAGACCGCATAGCGTCATGTTCAGGTACAGACAAGTTAAAAAGGCGACCTTTAGGGAATTTACTACCAGGCACTAATTCAATAGCGCAGTCATAGCTCCTATGGGGGGGCAAGGATGCAGATTTACTTTCGCTAAACACATCAGAAAAATCAGTCAAAAAGTCAGGAACTTCCTGAGATTGGGGAGAGGCAGAAAAAACAGGAGTGTTGGCATTAACACATTGGCAGCCCCAACTGGTCACAGACACAGATCTCCAATCCAAAACAGGATTATGAGACTGTAACCAAGGGAAACCTAGTACAATAATGTCATGCAGATTATACAGTACCAAAAATTTGCAACTCTCCTGATGATCAGGTTCAACGCTCATTATCACCTGAGTAGAAAACTGGGGTTTATTATCAGCCAAAGGGGTAGAATCAATCCCCAGTAGGGGAATAGACTTCCGTAGGGGTATCAAGGGAAACCCACAACGTTTGGCAAAATCAAAATCGATCAGGTTAATTGCTGCTCTTGAATCAACAAAATCCTGAGCAGAAAATGTGGACAGGAAGCAAATCAGGGTAACAGTCAACAGAAATTAAGTCTGAACACTACCCAAGACAACTGAGCGTGCAAAACGTCTTCCCCGCTTAGGGCAGACAGAAATAGCATGAGAGGCGTCACCACAATAGAAACATAACCCATTGCGTTTTCGAAACTCATGACGCTGTGCCCCAGAAGCCACTCTATCACACTGCATGGGTTCAGAAGCTGGCACACAAGACAACACTATTCCACGCATACCTCTACGCTCACGCAAACGTCTGTCAATTTGAATCGCTAATGACATAGAATCATTGAGACCAGAGGGAGCAGGGAAACCCACCATAACATCTTTTACATTCTCTGACAGCCCCTTCCGAAAAAGGGCTGCCAAAGCATCATCATTCCATTTGGTTAGGACTGCCCATTTTTGGAATTTCTGACTGTATAACTCAGCATCCTCAAGCCCCTGATTTAATGCCAACAAGGTTCTTTCAGCTTGATCAGTGACATTAGGCTCATCGTACAATAACCCCAGAGCCAGTAAAAATGCATCAACATCACTTAAAATAGGGTCCCCAGGTGTCAGGGAAAAAGCCCAATCCTGAGGATCGCCGCGCAGGAGAGAGATGACAATTTGAACCTGCTGTGCTGCGTTCCCTGAGGACTTAGGTTTTAAGGCAAAAAACAGCTTACAGTTATTTTTGAAATTCAGAAATTTGGCCCGATCTCCCAAAAACAAATCTGGCATGGGAATCCTAGGTTCCACAACCGGCAACTCAGCAAGATAGGTAGTAATACTCCGAACCTCAGTGGCAAGCTGATCCACACGGCCAGACAGCTGTGCAAGCTCCATTGAGAGAAAAAAAATCCTCCTCAGCACCCAGAGAAAAAGAGGGAAAAAATGCAAGAAACAGAAAAAAAAAAAATCTCTGACAACTCCGACAACTTTTTTTTTTTGTTTCCACACTATTTTTCCTTTCTGTGAGTACCATACAATTTTCAGTTTGGCCGGTGATACTGTTATGTTTTGGTAGCTGAGGAGAGCAGGCAAAAACGGCAATACACCAGGGAGGTTGGAATCTATTGGATTGCAGTACCCTGACTAACCACCACAACTAAAGGCAGCCGTGGAGCGTTCCTACGTTGGTCCTAGATGCCTGGTCACAGCCTGAGAGATTAACTACACCTAAAGATAGAAAGAGGAAAGCTATCTGCCCCGGAGCAGATCCCCAAAGAACATAGGAAGCCCCCAAACATGTAATGGCGGTTAGACAAGAGGAAATACAGACACAGACAGAAAATAGTATGAGCAAACGCTGGCGCCCAATCTGCCTAGACAGAAAAGGATAGAAAGGATACTCACTGCAATCCAAAAAAAACCCTAAAAAATGCCAACGCTACTAATTGCAAAAACACCTGAGATCACACGACCTCTACCACCTAAATCAGTTCTCTGGTGTAACAAAACTAAGCCGCAGCCACTGAAAAAACTGGAAAAGGCAAATGAACAAACAACAGTGGCTCCAGCGGAACCGAGAGGAGCCCAAGCCCTCCAGGGGGGGAACCTGGCTAACCTCACAGAAATGCAGAGAAATATGCAAATGGAAGCACAAAAACAAAAACAGAAAATATCTTATCTGAAAGCAGAAGAAGAGGCAAGACTCAGCAAGCTTCCAAGTGAACCAGGAACCACAGTTGAGAGAAGAACAATTGATCACCGGCAACCATGATGGGAGGGAACCTCCCTTATATCAAGCCAGTCTGTGAATCCTGATTGCCAATCCTCATTGAATGGTTCAGTACTGTTTGTAACCACCAGAGGGAGCTTCTGCTCAGAATTCATTTCCAAAACATTCACAACAGGACAGATGTGTGGAGACAAGCTGGGGACAGAGGGGCTATAGAGGGCTCACCCCAGGTCTGAGCACCAGAAACTGGACCCCCGGAGTCCAAGGCTGAGAGGGTGAAGTAAAGTCCCAGCAGCAGAATCCGGAGGGCAGAGGACAGCAGGTCCTCTGTCCTAATTAAGACCCTTCTACAAAGCAGCAGCACATGTGAGCCGGAGACTCCATAGAGAGTCATTCCTGAAACAGGTTACAGCTGCTTGTTATGAGAGTGAAGTTCTACTTGAACAAGAGACAGAGAGAGAGAGAGAAACTTGGACGGAGCTTATAGCAGCCAGTGCCTCAGAGAACAGCGCTAGAAAAGAGACCTCACATCCCACATGAAGTAAGGGGATCCTAAACTGCTTTCTGGCTGATCTACTGTACTGAATGCCCTGGATACTTTGCCTTCAAAACTGTAAGTAAAGCTTTGGAGACTGCAACTCACTGATTGTTTCTCAGTTTCTTCCTGCGTCAGCAACTACACTCAGCTACATCTCTCAGTACCATTACTCTAGTAGTACAACATCTACCTGCCCTGAGACCACCAGCTTCACTTGTGGGAAGCTATTCCAACTCTGCTGCATCACACCATCAGTCTCAGAGGATCTGCACTGCAGCACTGGTCATCTCTGACCAGATACCAAAAGTGGGGTCACAAATACCTTACTACAAACTCTAACATCCCCTGTAAATATTACCCCTTTTATTGGACTCCCAGGGCCATGGACCGGGTCACTGCCGCTGTGACACAACCCTTCAATACACTGGCCCGGTACCGAGCATCCCACTGCCATGGCGGGCGATCCATTTTGGCCTCACGAACAGGATATCGAAGCCCGGTGTCACCGGGTCCTGTGTGCCTATATTGAACTGTTTATTGTGCGAGAGACTTTGCTGAAAGTTTTGTGTGATTGCCGCCATTACAACGTCACGAGGCGCGCAGGGAGAAGAGAGGCGTTCCGTCGTGGGCGGAGCCAGAGTGAGAGCGCGCGAAAAGTGAGATGCTGCGCGTGAAAATCGGCAGCTTGCAGAGCAGAGGGAGCTGAGGCCTGGAGTCACGGTGTGCACCGCTCACAGCGCCAGCAGAGCAATAGCCTGGTAAGCCAGTGGAAACGCAGAGCCTGGCTAAGATTAACTAGGGGGGGAAGAGAATGTCTCACGCAGGATAAGATATAGCGGCGGACGCAGCCGCAGCCCCCATAGCGGCGCAAAATGCGGAGTCAGGTGCAGCCACAGCTCCAATAGCACCGCAGAACCCAGCGGCGCAGCCACAGTCCCCAGAGCGCAGCAGGATCTGGTGACCGCCGCATCGGTCCCTATAATGCCTCTATCAATGCCATATATACCGGGAGCTGCCTGGTTACCACAATACTCAGGGGAGCCGTATACCCTGAGTGATTTCAGGGAGAGATTGTGCAGTTTATTTGATGTATACCCTCTGTCTGAAAAATAAAAAGTAAACATTCTCATTGGACAGTTAACTGGTGCAGCTCAAAGAGAAATAAAGTCCTGGCAGGACACTGATAAAGAGGCTGTTGAGCAAATTCTGGCTAAGCTGAGGAGCACCTTTGACACCCGCACTGCAGCAGAAATAAAAATGAGGCTCTTTGGGTGCAAACAAAGGATGCAGGACAGTATACGGGACTATGCTCTTAACCTTCAGGAGGCACTGCGGGCCATAAAGCAGATTGACCCAGACAGCGTGCAGGATATAGACAGATTGTTAAAGGAGCAGTTTGTTGAGGGACTCCTGTCCAGCACCCACAGGTCACAGCTGCGCATCATGGCCCAACAAAACCCTGACCTGAGCTTTGCAGACTTTAAAGACAGGGCTTTCCGGGCATTACACGAACCAAATGTCAGCCGTCCAGCACCCCCTAGGCATCCAGCCATTACATACCACCAGGAGGCGGCATCCTTCCCTCAGGCTCTCGCTGAGGCTGACGCACAGACCCTGAATGATGACCCGTCTGCAGAGCTGCGTCTGCAGTTTCAGGAGCTGACCAAAAGTGTGGCTGCACTAACCAAAACTGTGCAGTCCTTGCAAGTGCCCCAAAAGGAGAGGATAGAGCTGGCCTCCAGTCCAGATGACGTCCCTTGGCGATGGAAGAAGAGGATCCCACCAATCAGAGGGAGAGACAACGATCGCTACGACAAGGCCAGACGTCCCATTTGCCGCCGCTGCGGAAAAACAGGGCACCTCGCAAGATTCTGTTATTTAAACAAGCGACCCCTGGGGCAGAGGGCCAACCCCCAGGAGTAAGATGAGCAGGCCCACAGAACTGGCGAGCCAAGTACGTTGGAGGACGACCGGTCTTCCCAGTTGTGATTGACGGCATCCCAATGAACGCTTTGCTGGACACTGGCTCTCAGGTGACAACTATGCCATATATCCTTTACAAACGGTACTGGACTGACTCTGATTTTACTCACGGCCCAGCTGACGAGCTGACACTAGTCACCAGCAATGGTCAGCCTTTGCCACAGAAGGGGTATAAGGAAGTGACCATTAAGTTGGGGCGAGTAGAATTAAAAGCCCAAGGTATGATAATTGTAGACATTGATCGACGAGAATGTAACCCAATGATGACCTTAGGTACTAATGTGATAGAAAATTGTCTTGCCGAGGTTATTGTTTTGTTGCAACAGGTAGCCGAAACTGCTGTTTCCAGTGAACAACGGGTCCTGCAAAAGGAGATCAAGGCCCTGATGCAAAGACAGCAGGTAGAGCTATCTGGTGGAGAAGTCGGCAGTGTCAGAGTCAGTGATGTTTCCCATTGCAATACCCCCAAAAAGTGAAATGTTAATTTGGTGTCGGGCAGCCATAGGCCTCAGAGGAAGAGATTACCAAGCCCTGGTAGAACCAGTGTACTCTGATAGTAGGCCCACTATCCTGACAGCCAGAGGGGTAGTTGATGTACGCAATGGGGAGGGTACCTGTACGAATCTTAAATTGTTGGGAGGAGGAGGCCAAACTACCTCGGTATGCCACCGTTGCTAAGCTGTTCACTGTCAATAACAAAGCAATTCAGGCAGCAGAACCCCTGGTCTCATCCGAACAGGCGGAGGACAATAGCTCTGCAAAACAGCTGGAGGATTGGTGTCAGCAGCTGCACGTAGGCACTGACTCCACCCTTCCACACCAAAAGAATGGGGTTTACCGAGTGGTTCAAGAGTTTGAACGGGTATTCAGCAAACACCCTTTAGATTTTGGGCAGGCAAAAGGGGTCCAACATCATATCCCCACTGGAAATCATCTGCCCATTAAGGAAAGGTACCGGCCGGTACCTCCACATCACTACCAATGTGCCAAGAGTATGCTACGAGAGATGAAGGAGGCTGGGGTGATCAGAGACAGTTGTAGCCCCTGGGCAGCTCCACTAGTCCTTGTTAGAAAGAAAGATGGTACATTGAGGATGTGTGTTGATTACAGGAAACTTAACAGCATTACCCACAAAGATGCCTATCTATTACCTAGGATAGAGGAATCACTAGCTGCACTGAGAACTGCTAACTATTTCTCTACCTTAGATCTCACTAGTGGGTATTGGCAGGTTCCCGTGGCAGAGGCAGACAAAGAGAAGACCGCCTTTGCAACACCAATGGGCCTCTCAGAATTCAACTACATGCCGTTTGGGCTTTGCATCGCGCCAAGAACGTTCCAGAGGTTGATGGAGTGCTGTCTTGGACACATGAACTTTGAGACAGTTCCGTTGTACCTTGATGACGTCATTGTCTTCTCCAAGACCTATGAGGAACATTTGGAGCACCTGGCCAAGGTGTTCGAAGCCCTGTCCAAATTTGGCCTAAAGGTGAAGCCATCCAAATGCCACCTCCTGAAGCCCAAGGTGCAGTACCTAGGCCACGTAGTGAGTGCAGAAGGCGTGGCGCCAGACCCTGACAAAGTCACTGTTATCAATGACTGGCAGAGGCCCAGCAACATCCATGAAATATGCAAGTTTCTCAGGTTGGTAGGCTACTACCGAAGGTTCATCAAGGGCTTAACTGAAATAGTCGCACCTCTGCAAAATCTCCTTGTGCGCTAGCCTAAGAAGGCCAGGAAGAAGAGTTCTATGTTTGATTGGAATGATGAACTGGAAAGATCCTTCACTCGGTTGAAGATGTCTCTTACGGGGGATGAAGTTCTGGCCTACCCAGACTATAACCAACCATTCATCCTCTATACTGATGCCAGTAACATTGGACTGGGAGCAGTACTGTCGCAGGTACAGAAAGGCAAAGAAATAGTGATCTCCTATGCCAGCAGGAAACTTCGTCCCACTGAAAGGAACCCTGACAACTACAGCTCCTTCAAGCTGGAGTTCCTCGCCATCGTCTGGGCTGTGACCAAGCGATTCAAACACTACCTAGCTGTGGCAAAGTTTACCATCTTCACGGACAACAATCCGCTGACTCACTTGGAAACCGCAAAGCTAGGTGCGCTGGAGCAGCGATGGATGCCCTGGCTGTCCAACTACGAGTTCACCATCAAGTACCGAGCGGGGCATAAGAATGCCAATGCTGATGCGCTGTCCAGAATGCCCAACTTACCCAATGGGGAGAAGATCTGGACACACTCGAAGAAATTGAGTTACCAGCCTTCCACCATCCAATTGCGATCCAACGAGCCCAAGGGGTGAAAAACAAGCTCTACATCACGAAAGAGGCTACATTAAACCTCACCATGAGTGGGCAGAGACACAAGATAGCGACCCAGCAGTCCGCCTGGTAAAGGAGCTGCTGGCATAAGCTGACTCGCGTCCTGGTTCAGATGCTCCACAAGAGACCCAACAGTTGTGGAAGGAAAAGGGCAGACTGTTTATCTATGAGTGAAAGTTGTGTCGGATGAGTGTCAACGCCCGAACTCACGAATTGGTCTGGCAGGTGGTAGTCCCGAGGCGAGATGCATCAATGGTCCTGGAAGCGTACCACAATGGAGCAGGACACTTCGGATGGAAGAAGTTGGAGGTCCTACTGCGCGAGAGATTCTACTGGATTGGTATGAGGAAGGCCATTGAAGATTGGTGCCGGGAATGTGAACCATGCAACTTGCGCAGAAAGGATCGTAACAGCCAGCGAGCCGAGTTGCAGCCAATAATCACCAAACAGCCACTTGAATTGGTAGCCTTGGACCACGTGAAGCTAACTCCAAGCCAGTCAGGCTATGTCTACGCTCTCACCATCGTTGACCACTACTCAAGGTTCCTGGTAGTCGTACCTGTCAAGGACCAAACAGCAAAGACAGCAGCCAAGGCATTCCAACAACACTTTTGTTGACCACATGGTTACCCTGAGCGAGTGCTTACTGACCAAGGCCCAGCTTTTGAAGCAGAAGTGTTCCAGGAGTTCTGTAACATGTACGGCTGCAAGAAAATCAGAACATTGCCATACAATCCACAGACAAATGGCATGTGTGAGAAGATGAACCAAGTGGTAATAGACCTCTTGAAGACCTTGCCCCTGGAAGAGAGAAACTTGTGGCCAGAAGAGTTGCCAGATCTGGTGGATCTCTACAACCACATTCCGGTGAATTCTACCAACTGTACACCGGCCTACCTAATGAGAGCAAGACCTGGCAAATTACCAATTGATTTGGACATGGGAGTCCTGACACCTGAGGTAACATCACCAGATGCAGACTGGGATACTGAGAGGCAGCAACAGTACCCCAAGGTGCAAGAATGTGTAGAGAAGAGTTTGCTCAGGCAAGACAAAAACAAGAAAGAAATTACAACCAGCATGCACCTGCAGTTCCCTTGGCACCTGGAGAACAGGTACTCAAAAGGAAAAGGCGACTCCACAAGCTTGACGACCAGAGGGAAGCTGAGCCATATACCATTATGCCCTCGGAGTTCGACAATACCAAAGTGTGCCTTATCAGTAAGGATGGAGGAGAAAACTCCACAGCAGTGTCCAGGGATCACTTGAAATTGTGCCCTGACCAGTTAAATGGAAAGACTGGAGATAAGGACATTCCTTCGTCTGTAGAAAAAGTGGAAGAAAAAGTCTGCACCGTACTGGGCGAGTTCCCTGCGAACTGGACAAGAGTAAACCAGGCCATAGTAGTGTCCATCTTGACCGACAGTGCCTGAAAGAGAAGTGACTCAGGATCAGCCTGAAGAACTGCACATTCCAGGGACGGAAGCCACACCTGCAGCGGAATGCGAAAGTCCACCTCCTGCTAACGGTGAATCTGTCATGCCCACAGTGAGAAGGGGTAGTCCTAGAAGATCAGGTATACCCGTGCTACGTAGAATCACCAGTAGCGTAACCACTAGAGAGCACACTACACCAGTGGTAGTTAACACAGTGGACCCAGTCAGGTCACTACAAACACCAGTGCTCCGTAGGTCTATCCGTACAACCAAAGGCCTACTCCCAACTAGGTTTCGCATATGAGTGAATTAAGTACACTGGAAATGTAAATAAGTTAATACTGTTAATAATTGCAACTATTAAGCTTAAGTGCCTACAGAGACTTCTGTAAGAACTTTTAACCATTCTGATTTCATTCTTTAAATGGACGATTGGGTCACTGGACTCATAGTGACCAGGACAATGCTTGTAAATAGTTAATATTAATGACTACAGAACAAAAACCGTCTGGCGTGGCCGAAGATGTGGTCCAAAAGGGAGACCAGCCATGCCTTGTAGCCCGCCCAAGGCCTACGTTGAGGGTTTGAGGCGAGTCCCTCACATTGTACTTTGCTAGGGTGAAAAAGGACACCCCATTTCAAGACTGCACCAAATGTATATATTTGATGTTACAATTCTGTAAATAGTTATAATATGTTTTTCTTTTTGTTTCCTCAGTCCAGGAGTACTGAATTGTACTATGGGGGAATGTGGCACCCCAGGAGTTTGGTTGCCACAGTGACCTTGCCTCCCTCCAGGGGAGAGTGATGTCATGCCTGAAAGCAAAGAAGGATCCCTTAACAGGTAACACGCATGCAACATCTTTTCTTACTCCAGACCAGAAGGGGGAGCTCAAACACCTGATTTCAGGGAGCTTCTCTGGAACATTCTGGCTGGGGGAGGAGTGAGCAGTCTAGCTGGAGGGACGAGAGAGGACAGACATGTGGAGACAAGCTGGGGACAGAGGGGCTATAGAGGGCTCACCCCCAGGTCTGAGCGCCAGAAACCGGACCCCCGGAGTCCGAGGCTGAGAGGGTGAAGTAAAGTCCCAGCAACAGAATCCGGAGGGCAGAGGACAGCAGGTCCTCTGTCCCAATTAGGATCCTTCTACAAAGCAGCAGCACATGTGAGCCGGAGACTCCATAGAGAGTGATTCCTGAAACAGGTTACAGCTGCTTGTTATGAGAGTTAAGTTCTACTTGAACAAGAGACAGAGAGAGAGAGAGGAACTTGGACGGAGCTTATAGCAGCCAGTGCCTCAGAGAACAGAGCTAGAAAGGAGACCTCACATCCCACCTGAAGTAAAGGGATTCCAAATTGCTTTCAGGCTGACCTACTCCAGCACCATCTGTACTGAATGCCCTGGATACTTTGCCTGCAAAACTGTAAGTAAAGCTTTGGAGACTGCAACTCGCTGATTGTTTCCCAGTTTCTTCCTGCGTCACCAATTACACTAAGCTACATCTCTCAGTACCATTACTCTAGTAGTACAACATCTACCTGCCCTGAGACCACCAGCTTCACTTGTGGGAAGCTATTCCAACTCTGCTGCATCACACCATCAGTCTCAGAGGATCTGTACTGCAGCGCTGGTCATCTCTGACCAGATACCACAAGTGGCGTCACGAATACCTTACTACAAACTCTAACATTCCCTGTAAATATTACCCCTTTTATTGGACGCCCAGGGCCACACACCGGGTCACTGCCGCTGTGACATATCCCTTCAATACACTGGACCGTTACCGAGTATCCCACTGCCCTGGCGGGCGATCCACATTCACCGTGAAATGTCATTGTAACATTTAACAAGCCTAGCTGGCCATGTGGTGTGTGACACATAAGCAGACCCATCTTGCTTCATTTATGAAGGAGTGACTCTTAAAGTCACAGAGCCTATTTTTACTGGTGCATCAGGCGGCATTAATCTTCTTAAACAGTGGGCCTCCTAAACTGTTGTAGCCTATGCTATGAGTGGAAGGGCTGCCAAGAATTACAACGCACTCCAATACCCCTTTCATAAGAGGTCCAGGAGGGCCTCCATAAAAAATGTTGCATTGAATGCAAGGCCTGCCCTGCTACCATTTCATATGCACCCCAATAAGCCTTTGAAGCCACATAGTGGATGGGCCCCGTAAAATCCACTTAACCATATTCATTTTGTACTCCCGTATTCTGTTTTTTTACACATTGGCAGCAAGGCTAGCCCTGCTGCATAGCCATATGCACCCCATTACACCTTGCAACCCACATAGTGGATGGGCCCCGTAAAATCCACGTCACCATAATCCTTTTGTACTCCTGTACTCCTTTTTTAACACATTTGCAGCAATGTCTGCCCTGCTGCTAAGTCATATGCACCCCATTACACCTTGGAACCCACATACTTGATGGGCCCGTAAAAACCACTTCACCATATTCCTTTTGTACTCCCGTACTCTTTGTTTTACACATTGACAGCAATGTCTGCCCTGCTGCATAGCCATATGCACCCAGTTACACCTTGGAACCCACATATTGGATGGGCCCCGTTAAATCCACGTCACTATATTCTTTTTGGACTCCTGTACTCTTTTCTTTACACAGTGACAGCAATGTCTGCCCTGCTGCAAACTCATGTGCACCCCATTATGACTTGGAACCCACATGCTGGATTGGCCCTGCAAAATCCACATCACCATATTCCTTTTTTACTCCTGTACTCCTTTTTTAAACATTTGCAGCAATGTCTCCTGCCCAGCTGCATAGCCATATGCACCCAGTTACACCTTGGAACCCACATACTGGATGGGCCCCGTTAACCCCTTAATGTCCATGGACGTGCACAGTCCGTCATGGCAAGGTGTCAGTTTTGGCACCTTGACGGACTGTGCACATCCAGCCTTTGAACTCAGGACAAATTGCACAATACATTATGGGGTCCTTTTATCCTTTGGAAAATAAAAATTGGGATGAAAAGATCATTTTTGTGGAAAAAATATGATTTTTTAATTTTACGGCTCTATGTTATAACCTTCTGTGAAGCCTTGGGGGTTCAAAGTGCTCACCACACATTTAGATAAGTTTCTTGGGGGGTCTAGTTTCCAAAATGGGGGCACTTATGGGGGTTTTCCACTATTTAGGTACATCAAGGGCTCTCCAAACGCGACATGGTGTCCGCTCTCGATTCCAGCCAATTTGACATTCAAAATCTCAAATGATGCTCCTTCCCTTCTGAGCACTGCCGTGCGCCTAAAGATTGGTTTTCCCCCACACACGGGGTATCTGTGTACTCAGGAGAAATTGTACAACAAATATTGTGGTTCATTTTCTCCTGATACCCTTGACAAAATTTAAAAAATTGTGTCGAAAGAAAAATTTTGGGGAAAATAAGTTAAATGTTCATTTTTTCCTTCCATATTGCTTCAATTCTTGTGAAGTACCTAAAGGTTAATAAACTTCTTGAGTGTGGCTTTTAACACCTTGAGGGGTGCAGTTTTTAGAATGGTGTCCCTTTTGGGTGTTTTCTGTCATATTGACCCTTCAAATTCACTTCAAATGTGAGGTGGTCCCTAAAAAAAATGGTTTTGTAAATTTTGTTGGAAAAATGAGAAATTGCTGGTCAACTTTTAACACTTATAACTTCCTAACAAAAAAAAATTTTGGTTCCAAAATTGTGCTGATATAAAGTAGACATGTAGGAAATGTTATTTATTAACTATTTTTTGTGACATATCTCTCTGATTTAAGGGCATAAAATTGAAAAGTTTGAAAATTGCAAAATTTTCAAAATTTTTGCCATATTTCCGTTTTTTCATAAATAAACGCAAGTTATATCGAAGAAATTTTACCACTACCATGAAGTACAATATGTCACGAGGAAACAGTCTCAGAATCGCTAAGATCCATTGAAGCGTTCCAGAGTTATAAGCACATAAAGTGACAGTGGTCAGAAATGTAAAAATTGTCCTGTTCATTAACCTACAAAATGGCTTGGTCGTTAAGGGGTTAAATCCACGTCAGCATATTCCTTTTGTACTCCCGTACTCTTTTTTTTAAACATTGGCAGCAAGGCCTGCATATGCACCCCATTACGCCTTGAAACCCACATGCTTGATAGGCCCGTAAAAACCACTTCACCATATTCCTTTTGTACTCCCGTACTCTTTGTTTTACACATTGACAGCAATGTCTGCCCTGCTGCTAAGTCATATGCACCCCATAATGCCTTGGAACCCACATAATGGATGGTCCCTGTAAAATCCATGTCACCATATTCTTTTTGTACTCCCGTACTCTATTGTTTACACAGTGACAGCACTGTCTGCCCTGCTGCAAAGTCATATGCACCCCATTATGCCTTGGAACCCACATGCTGGATGGGTCCCGTAAAATCCACGTCACCATATTCCTTTTGTACTCCTGTACTCCATTTTTAAACATTTGCAGCAATGTCTCCTGCCCTGCTGCATAGCCATAAGCACCCAGTTACACCTTGGAACCCACATACTGGATGGGCCCCGTTAAATCCATGTCACCATATTCCTTTTGTACTCCTGTACTCTTTTTTTTAACATTTGCAGCAATGTCTGCCCTGCTGTATAGCCATAAGCACCCAGTTACACCTTGGAACCCACATACTGGATGGGCCCTGTAAAATCCATATCACCATATTCTTTTTGTACTCCTGTACTCTTTTTTTTTACACAGTGACAGCAATGTCTGTCCTGCTGCAAAGTCATATGCACCCCATTACACCTTGGAACCCACATAATGGATGGGCCCCATAAAATTCACGTCACCATATTTCTTTTGGTACTCCTGTACTCTTTTGTTTACACGTTTGCAGCAATGTCTGCCCTGCTGCACAGCCATATGCACCCAGTTATACCTTGGAACCCACATACTGAATGGACCCTGGAAGGAAACCAGCTTCCTTCCACGTCACCAATGTGACATAACTACACAGGCACAGCTCTCCGGCGCCCCCTTTGTCTCTCAGGTCAGTAAGGGAACTGCACCTAGAGCAAATGGCCGCCGGGGAGGGTGTCCTGTTACCCACTGGGTATTCTAATATTCGTAATCAGAGTAAAAGCATCCGGCCAAAATTAATTTTATGGTTTAATTGCCTTAAGGGCGCACTAGATAATTACAGAAATATACAGTAAGCTATACAATGGAATTACAGTGGATTTGCAGTCAGAGTAAAATATAACAATAATGTACAAGGCTTAGAGGTATTAGCTAAAGGTCAATGTTACCAGGCTGTAGGTTGCATGTGGACGCCGGGAGCTCTGCGAACCACAGGTAAGAATCTTAGTTGCCGGACAGTCCCCAAAACGTGTGCCGCTGCTCCCTTGGCAGATATGTCCCTTGTTCCTTCTTAGTTCTTCATCATCTTGTTCTTCTGTGTGAATAGAGAAAGTCTGCCATCCGCTCACAGATCTTAAACCTGCTAGGTCCCTCCCCTCGGTGTCAGATTGTGGGCTGATAATCTCCACCCTTAGCTCCCTGCAGAATTTATTCCCAATATCTAAGAAAGGGGGTAACTTTCTCCAGGATGATCGGATCAGGACACGAGAGGTACAAGCGAATGCAGTTTGTTTTGCCTTTCGCGTGGAGATCAAACATGGCCCGATTGGCCCTCCACAGTGACCCAATCTCTATATCTCAGGTCCCCAAGCCAGCACCGACTCGGGAGTCGCACTGTCAGATGCACGAGGTCCGCAGGATCACACAGATATTTTTTATGAGTCTGTACCTTGAAAGATGTGCTCATAATTCATAATCCTAGAACGGAGTCGTAGTGACTGGGAGAAACAATGGATGTGTTTTCTATGTCTAGCTGACAGGTATAATCTAATTGAAGCCCCAGGCATCTCCAGGCACCATGCTGGCGTGGCTCCATACTAAAGCTTTGAAGTCCTGTTTTGGGCCTGATCTACTTAGCATACTAAAGACCTTGTTATTCACAGTGGAGACTAAACCATGTTGTCTTGAATATGCCTACAGGCCATGGGGGTCAGGGCAGTTAGCTGCCTGTGGCTCTGTGAACAGAGAAAATGGCAGCTGGGACAGGCCAGGCTCAGTCATGAAGCGAGCATTAGGCCCCATATCTAAGATGGTGGCTGTTCCTTCATCACAGGCCCCATTAAATCCACGTCACCATATTCCTTTTGGACTCCCGTATCTTTTTTTTACACATTGGCAGCAAGGCCAGCCCTGCTGCCTAGTCATATGCACCCCATTACACCTTGGAACCCACATACTGGATGGGCCCTGTTAAATTCACGTCACCATGTTCCTTCTGTATATCCTTTTTTTAAACATTTGCAGCAATGTCTGCCCTGCTGCATTGCCATATGCACCCCATTACACCTTGGAACCCACATACTGGATGGGCCCCTAAAATCCATGTCACCATATTCCTTTTGTACTCCCGTACTATTTAGTTTAAACAGTGACAGCAATGTCTGCCCTGCTGCATAGTCATATGCACCCATTACGCCTTGGAACCCACATTCTGGATAAGCCCATGAAAATCCACTTCACAATATTAATTTTGTACATCCAGAAGTCGCCAATGATAGACATAAAAGGTGTAAGTTTATCTACCCAAGTGATGAATAATGGGGCTTCAGTGCAAGATTTTGTGTAAATCAAGCTTTATTGAAAAGCTGAGTAAGAATCATAAAGAACAATCATGACTGTATGTGATCCAAAAAGCTTACAATAAACAATATAACAATAAACAGACATGTCGTTTCTAATTATTGAATACTCAAATGTTATCTCTGTTAATGTATTTCGTTCGTAGATCTCATGAAGGCAATAACACTTATAAAAAACTCGTGGTATTAGATTATACAAGGGTTTAGGGTCAATGATGTGAATAAGATAGAGAAAAATACAACAAGGGGAAGAGATTAAGTGATGGAAGTGAGAGGAAAAGTAAGGAGAAAGATAGAAGGGGGGATAGGGAGATAGAAAAGAGGTAGAGTAGAGAAGGGAAAGAGACAGAGATATCAATGTCCGAGAACCCCCCGGGGGCACCCCAGTCCCCCCCTCTGAAAAAGAGAGGAAAACATATGAAAAATGGATGACTGAGCTGGGTTGTAAGTTTGACGACAAGTCTTCCTGGGAGCCCACTATTCATTTCAAAATTACCAGGGCTACTTCAAAGGTTATTTAAGGTCCGGAGATCCAAGCCTCCAACTCTGGAGACTGCCTAAAAGCCAGCCACGGAATCCAAGTATTATATATTTTATCAGTCTCCTGTGGATTGTTGTATCAGCTGTTCCATACGATATATATCACTAAGTTCTGCTAGAAAAATATTTAGAGTTGAGAGTCCTCAGTGGTTGATACCTTTTAATGGCTAACTGAAAAGATGGTAACAAATTGCAAGCTTTCGAGACTACTCAGGTCTCTTCATCAGGCTGAACTAATACAAAATCTGAAGAATCACATATTTATACACAAAAACACAGAAAAAATGCAATAGGTAAGACAAGTGACGTGAAGCAGAATAGTCATTATGGCAGAGGGATGAGCATAAATATTGGAACAGTTCATAGATAAGGAGAGAAAGTTTTATTACCCTCTGATTGGGGTCTGGTAATGTTTTGTGATGTTTTCACAGGTTATTTGGAGTAAATTCCTTAATTGATGTAATAGGCCATAAAACCATGTGACAGGTTCATTCCAGCATTAAGAGTGTCAAAGGTCACCATCAATTTGTATTCGCAAATTCTTCTCTGTCTCTGAGATGTGAATCTGCTTCTTAGTACCAGTATTTTCATATCTGACATGCTATGATCAGGGGAGCAAAAATGTTTTGCCACAGGTAGATCCATTCTTTTTTCTCTTATTGTGTGGCGATGAGAATTCATCCTTGTTCTCAGTTTTTGCCCGGTCTCTCCCACATACAGACCCCCAGTTGGACATTTAGTACATATAATTAGGTACACAACATTAGATGTGATGCAGCTGAAAGTACCTGGTATCTTGTAGTCCTGATGTGAGTTGGGAATCTTTATCTTGTCCGTGGTCATTATAAATGGACAGGTTTTGCATTTCTTCTGATTGCAAGGCAAGGTTCCTGCAGCTGTTGGGGAGGACAGGGAACTTCTGACAATGATGCTTCTTAGATTTGGGGGCTGTCTAAAACACAGTAGTGGGGGGTCTGGAAATATGGATTGTAACCGGGCATCTTTTTGTAGTAAAGGTTGTAGTTTCCGAGAAGCTCCCCTTAGCACCTCCAGATTTGGATTGTAGGTGACCACTAGAGGCACCCGGTTATTTTCTTCTTTAGCTTTGTAATGTAGCAGGTGATCCCTTGATATTCTGGTGGCTCTTGTAATTTGGTTTTCAATTGTTCTTGGATGGTAGCCCTGATTTAAAAAGGTCTTTCTAAGGCGACCAAGGTGTTCATCTCTATCCATGGGGTTGGAACATATACGGTTGTATCTGATGGCTTGGCTGTAGACAATAGAGTTTTTTATGTGTTTTGGATGGAAACTGTCCCATTTAAGGTATGTTGGACGGTCGATTGGCTTCTGATACACACCGCGAATGATGCTGATTCTGTGGTGAAACTCACAAAATTCATCCTCACCACAATTACTTTGAATTTGACAACAAGATCTATTTACAGGAGACTGGCACAGCGATAGGAAGTAAAATGGCTCCACAGTATGCAAATCTTTTCATGGCCAAGCTTGAAAGCGACTTTCTGTCCTCATGTCCCACCAGGCCTCAAGCCTACTACCGCTACATTGATGACATTTTAATCATCTGGACGGAGTCTGAGCAACAGCTAAAGACGTTCCACGAACAGTTCAATCAATTTCATCCCACCATCAACTTAACACTTAACTACTCCAGCACTGAAATTAACTTTTTGGACACCATCATTAAACTGAAGGACAATGAAATAGAGACATCCCTGTATCAGAAGCTAAATGTCCAACTGGGGGTCTGTATGTGGGAGAGACCGGGCAAAAACTGAGAACAAGGATGAATTCTCATCGCCACACAATAAGAGAAAAAAGAATGGATCTACCTGTGGCAAAACATTTTTGCTCCCCTGATCATAGCATGTCAGATATGAAAATACTGGTACTAAGAAGCAGATTCACATCTCAGAGACAGAGAAGAATTTGCGAATACAAATTGATGGTGACCTTTGACACTCTTAATGCTGGAATGAACCTGTCACATGGTTTTATGGCCTATTACATCAATTAAGGAATTTACTCCAAATACCCTGTGAAAACATCACAAAACATTACCAGACCCCAATCAGAGGGTAATAAAACTTTCTCTCCTTATCTATGAACTGTTCCAATATTTATGCTCATCCCTCTGCCATAATGACTATTCTGCTTCACGTCACTTGTCTTACCTATTGCATTTTTTCTGTGTTTTTGTGTATAAATATGTGATTCTTCAGATTTTGTATTAGTTCAGCCTGATGAAGAGACCTGAGTAGTCTCGAAAGCTTGCAATTTGTTACCATCTTTTCAGTTAGCCATTAAAAGGTATCAACCACTGAGGACTCTCAACTCTAAATATTTTTCTATCTACTGGCTAACACGGTACGAAGATATACATAAGTTCTGCTACAAACTCTGCCCTGGAAGGGGATTTTACCTGTTTCCAGTATCTAGGTATTAAATTCATTGAAGCTGTGAGGAAATGTCTGAGTAGGTTCTTCTTGAATCTAGAGATTGACATGTCACATTATGACAAGAGAGCTAATTCCATGGTAGGTCTAATTTTGTGCAGAGATTGTCTGTTATATAGATCAAAAATAGATAGCCAAAAATTCTTTATAGGTGGACAGCTCCACCATATGTGTGTATACGATCCTTTATCTTTCAGACATCTCCAGCATGTATCTGGAATCACCGGAAACATAGTGTGTATCATGGACGGGCACCTGTACCCCTTGAGAGAACCTTGTAGCTCCTCTCCTGCTACACCTCATTCAGAGACGCCCTAAACGTGAATAAAAGGATTTTGTCTCTTTCCTCTTGGTCTAGAGATCTCCCCAGCTCACACTCCCACTTAGCGAAGAATATTGGGAAGCCTCGTATTAGTAGTTGAGTTGTTTGAAACAAATTATACAGCAATGAGACCGTGTGGACAGGAGGATCCCCCCCGACACAAAGCTTCTCAAAGGGAGTTAATGATCTAAAGAGATCTACTTGTTTGGAAGCTGTACTGATGAAACTTTTTAATTGTTCATGGAAAAACCAGGCCCCTGCGGGTGGGTCCTCAGCCTGATATATTTCAGCTAGTGATTTTATATTACACTGATTTATGTAATTGTATATGATAGGTCGCATGCTTCTGCGCTTATTTAAGAATAACTCCCATTGTAAGCCCGCTGGAAAGTCAGGGTTATCATAAACTGGAGTTAATGGTCCAGGTGCTGTAGAGACCTGAAGACCCCCCCCCCCCCCCGCTTCGCCTAATGAATGAGACCATGTTTTTGGTTAAGAATGATAGGTTCCCAAGACCCCCCACAACCCCTTTGGCCGACCATAAGATTATTTGCGGATCATGACCGACGAGATCACTTTCTAGTATTACCCATTTCTTGTAGTGTCTGTATTGGTAAAGGTCTAGAATCAGGTACCAATCGCCACGTAGCTGTACACTAAGAAGTCTGGTAGTCAAAGTCCCCCACTCCGTTTAGAACAACTGAGTAATAAATATGAAAAGCGTGCCCGTGTGTGTGACCAAACAAATCGAGTGATTGCCCTCTTGAGACGGGAGAAAAAAAAAGAAGCATAGGGATTGTTTGAAAATAGTATAGGATACGTGGTAAGAGATTGATTTTGATCATGTTGACTCTCCCTATCCATGATATTTTAAGATTATGCCATTTTTCCAAGTCTAGTTCAGCTTTATGTAAAATAGATATATAATTCGCATCATATAAATTGGAGGTTTTAGCTGTTAACTTAATGCCTAAATATGTGAGAGAGTCGGAGCGCCATTTAAAAGGAAAAGCTGTACTCAGCTGTTCCACCGTTAGCGGTAATAAAGATACATTTAGTATTTCGGATTTGTGCGTATTTATTTTGAAGTTACTTAGGAGGCCAAAGGTATGGAGTTCTGACATGATATTTGGTAGACTTATTATGGGGGAAGTGACAAACAGGAGCACGTCATCTGTGAAAAGAACCAGTTTATGTTCCTCTGAATTATGTTTAATACCTTTGATGGAGGGATTGTTTCGTATTGCGGAAGCTAGAAATTCCATTGTTATAATATACAGGAGCGGGGAGAGAAGACCCATCTGTCCCGTGCCGTTTCCAACAGGGAATGGGTCTGAGAATGAGCCATTGACCTTAACCTTGGCACTAGGGGAGGTGTACAGAGCCGAAAACGTTTGAAGCATAACCTCGCCCAGGCCGATCTCCCTTAAGGCTTGGAACATGAATTCCCAGTGTACCCTGTCGATGGCTTTCTCGGCATCAATCGACAGGATACACATGGGATCCCCCCCCCTCCCAGCCCCATCTGTCAGTGAAATGGCCCTTAAGGTATTGTCTCTAGCCTCTCTCCCTTGAACAAAACCAACTTGGTCCTGATTTATTAATTTTGGTAGGAGAAGACCCAGTCTCCTCGCAATCATCTTTGCATACATTTTAATATCTAGGTTTATCAGTGATATCGGACAATAGTTGCTGCAAAGCGAGGGGTCTTTACCAGTTTTGAGTAATACTGTGATATGGGCCGTCAATGTTTGAGAGGAGAAGGTTCCCCCTGAAGAGATAGAATTACATACTTCCAAAAACACCTGGCTCAGCAAAGTAGAGAATTGTTTGTAAAAACCAGCTGAGAACCCATCCGGGCCCGGGCTCTTCCCTTGCTTCAGACCACCAATGGTTTCGGACACTTCCTCTAATGAAAATTCTTTTTCTAATTCTATCAAATCATCTTCTGATAAAGAGGGGATTTTATTTCGCTGCATATAAGTACTAATTTTATGACGAAGTGAGGAGACCGGCATGTCTTTGTAATGGCTCTCTATATTGTATAGTGTTTTGTAATAATCGCTAAATCCCGAAAGAATATCTTTAGTGCTGTAAACTTTCCTTCCCTCCTTATTTTTAATAAAGGGGATGAATGTGGTAGCGTTACGTGGCTTAATCGCTCTGGCCAGTAACTTGCCACTTTTGTTGCCAAGCTGGTAAAAACGATTTCTGAGGTGCTCTCTAAAGCACCTCGACTTCTGATCTAGTATTGAAAACATCTTTTGTCTTACTGTAGAGAGGAGTGCAAATATGTTTGGATCTAGATCTCTCTTATGCTTAATTTCCAGCCTATGTAATTGATCTGACAAGGCAGCAAGCTCAGCAATTTTCTCTTTTTTTAAGCGAGCTCCATGTGAAATAAATGTACCTCGCACCACACTCTTTAGGGCCTCCCACTTGACAGAGGGGGACGTTGGGTCGATTCCATGGTCAGATATGAAGTGAGATATGGTTTGTTCCACTTCATTTTTGCAAATGGCGTCTTGAAGTAAATTTTCGTTCAAACGCCAAGAGAAGCCCGTTCTGGTGGTTGAATACACTGCAATTGTAAGGTATATAGGGGCATGATCTGACCAAAGAATTGAACCCACGGCAGCCTCTATAGGTAAATCTAATAAGTTGTGGTATATAAAGAAATAATCTATCCTGCTATAAATATTATGTGTTGAAGAAAAGAAACTATAATCCCTAGTGTCAGGGTGTGTGATTCTCCATATGTACCTGTCTATATTTTTCCCCTTTTCATATGTAAAGCGCCATGGAATAAATGGCGCTATATAAATGTTATAATAATAATAATAATAATAATATGTCCACCACTCTCAAGCTGTGCATCTGCCCCTTTATTTGACTAACAGTAGATGGGGAGTATGAGGTCTTACCCGAGGAGACATCCACTGAAGGGTCCAAAGGGAAGTTGAAGTCGCCGCCTAGCATCACAGGAGAGGAGCCCGCAAAGGTCCCAAGGCGCCTGTTGCACTCCGCTCCAAACTTCTTCTGCCCTTGATTGGGGAAATATAAGTTAGCTAAAACCAATTCTTGCGCAGCCCATGAAATACGGAGAAAAATAAACCTGCCCTCTGTATCAACTTAGGAATCCCGGATTTCGGGCACAAAAGTTTTGTGGAAAGCTATCGAGACCCCTTTGGATTTGGAGTATGGATTGGAACTGTGGTACCACTTAGGGTAGTGGATGGAGGTGCATTGTGGGATAGAACCAGTCTTGAAATGTGTTTCTTGCAGCATCAAAACCGCAATTTTTTGTCTATGGTTTGAAAACATAACTTGTCGTTGTTTTTCAGGTATATTTAGCCCCTTCACATTGAAGGAGCAAAATTTTATCTTATCCATTATCTAGGATGGTATTGACATTGCTAATTTCAAGAGAGCCCAGCAGAAAGGGAGTCCCGGACACCGAAGAAAAGATAAGTCGTAGGAGGGGTAAGAAGAGAAAAAGAGACAAAAGAAAGGATTGAATGCAGGTGATCAAGAAAATTGCATAAAAGGAAGGAAAAAGTGCAAAGACCGTCAAGGTTATATTGAAGCGATAGCTCCAAGAACCTTGCGTTGCTAACATAGATTTCAGTAGCATTCTACCTAGACATTCTACCAAGGGAGAGGAAGCACAAATAGGCGTCTCGCCTCTCCCCCATGCCCATATATAAAAGATGGATGAAGAACAACAATAATCATCAATAAAATAAAAAAACAAAGGAGGGTGGAGTGAAATTCGGTGCAAGATTTTATACATTTCAAAGTAAATAGCATTGGCACGCCCACAAAATTAATTACACCTCCATGTACAGTGTTTGTTTTTCTGAACAGAAACACTTGCAGTTTTAATAAAATAAAAAAACACATAGAAAATCACATTGAGTTAAGGAGAAGTGACTGCAAGGAAAAAAAAAGGAAAGAATCACAATCTCTTCCAACAAAACTTGATAACACTGCACAGTTGTGGCTGAGGAAAGGAAAGAGGAAAAGGAAAGGATAATAAAAATCAGTTGTGGCTGATAAAAAATCTCACCAATTAATCCAAAACCGAAACAGATTACCTAAAATCCTTGCAAGACGATAAATTATACTAATGTGACACATAATTGTGTATCTTTTCAGTTAAGCTTTTGAGAATAACCAACAATGCAGTCTGAGTGACGTGATTGGAGACAGGAGACTGCTATTTAAGAAAAAAAAAAAAAAGGAGTGTACCATGAAACCTCAATCTGTCAAACCCTTTCTTGGTTTTCAAATGGTAATGGAATCCCAAAAGTATGTTGAGAGCAGGATGCACTACACTGAAGGACGATCAACTTAACTTTTCGTATTTTCTAATGGTATGATTGTTCCCTCTTTGCCTAATTATTTAATGGATAATTTGGCTATTTTATTTGCCAAGTTTTTAACACTAAGGCCTGCGTCACACTCACCGTAGAAAAAAACGGACCGTATTGTACGGCCGTATTACGCAGAAATGTTGCCGACACATTTATCCGTATTTCATCCGTTGTCAAGGTGTGGCTGCGTAATTTGCGCATGTAAGCATCCGTATGTCATCCGTATGGCATCCGTACGGCAAGAATTTCTCGCCGGCTTGCAAAACCGACATATAATGGATCCCAATGACAGTTTTTACATCACAAAAGAAAGAATAGATATATACACATAGAATACATATGTATATATATATATATATATATATATATATATATACATGTCATTGTGACACATATATATATATTCATACACTTCTACATAGTATAATAGCCACTAATTCAATTGCCGACTTTTGTGAAATTACAGAACCCGACATGAAATGACACATGGTTTACATACAGTTAACCATGTCATTTCATGTAGTTTGATATGTGGTTTTCACTAACAATTTCATGAGTATATGTTTGCAAAATTTCATACATGTAGGGGTTAATTAAATGTGTAAATTCGTTGTAAAAAAAATGCGTGGGCTCCCGCTGTATTTTCTCCACCAGACAGGGAAAGCCAGCGACTGAAGACAGATATTAGTAGCCCAGAGAGGGACCATTATTTTTGTGCCCACCCTGGCTACTAACATATGCCCCCAGCCACCCCAGAAAAGGCAAATCTTTGATTAGATGCGCCTTTTCTGGCACTTAGCCCGTGTATTCCCATTGCCCTGTAGTGGTGGCTAATGGGTTAATAATGGGTTAAGGCCACCTTGCTATTGAAAGGTGACTTTAAGCCAGGTTAATAATTGAGAGTTGTCAATTAGACAACTCTCAATTATTAATCCTATTGTATGAAATGAAAAAAAACACACACATTAATTAAAAATCATTTTAACCCCTTCCCGACCATGACGCCTACGTCGGCATCATGAAAACCAGTGGCATCCCGACCCATGACGCCGACGTAGGCGTCATGATATAAATCATGTTCCTGCGGGTCGGGTGACCGGGGTCACTGAAAGGTCACCTGACCCGAAGTTACAAGACCCTTCGTACATCACCACAGTGGGGGTGGCTTAACCCCCATGTGGCTACGATCGCTCTGATTGGCTGTTAAAAGTGAAACAGCCAATCAGACCGATTTGTAATATTTCACCAATGAAATTTGGTGAAATATTACAATCCAGCCATGGCCGATGCTGCAATAGCATCTGCCATGGCTGGACACCGAGTTCCGACCCTCCCCACACCGAGTGACGGCGGCGATCGGCCGCCGCCACCGATTGATGACAGCGATCGGTAGCCGCCGTCACTATCTGCTCTCCTGCGCTCCGGTCCTCTCCCCTCCTCCTTGCCTCCACTCCCCCTCGTCTAGCGATCCCCCCCTCAATTCCCCTCACCTCCCCCAGGCCTCTGGTGTCCCTGGATCCGTCCCGGCGTCCGTCCGTGACTCTTCATGGGTGCCGCCATCTTGGAAAATGGCGGACGCATGCGCAGTGCGCCCGCCGGCCGGCGCATGCGCAGTGCGCCCTCCGGAGTACATAAATTTATTTTGATCACTGTGATAAACTCTCACAGTGATCAAAATAAATAAAAAAGTAAATAAACGCCCCCTTTATCACCCCCACAGGTAGGGACAAAAAATAAAATAAAGAACATATACAGTACAGACCAAAAGTTTGGACACACCTTCTCATTCAAAGATTTTTCTGTATTTTCATGACTATGAAAATTGTATAATCACACTGAAGGCATCAAAACTATGAATTAACACATGTGGAATTAAACATTACACTTTACAAAAAAGTGTGAAACAACTGAAATTATGTCTTATATTCTAGGTTCTTCAAAGTAGCCACCTTTTGCTTTGATTACTGCTTTGCACGCAGAAAAGGTGAATGGCTGGACTTTACATGCCTAGTTCCCACCGTGAAGCATGCAGGAGGTGGTGTGATGGTGTGGGGGTGCTTTGCTGGTGACACTGTTGGGGATTTATTCAAAATTGAAGCGGTGAGCGGTCCAGCTCACCCCAAACCATCTCGATTGGGTTCAGGTCTGGTGACTGTGGAGACCAGGTCATCTGGCGTAGCACCCCAACACTCTCCTTCTTGGTCAAATAGCCCTTACACAGTCTGGAGGTGTGTTTGGGGTCATTGTCCTGTTGAAAAATAAATGATGGTCCAACTAAATGCAAACCGGATGGAATAGCATGCTGCTGCAAGATGCTGTAGTAGCCATTCTGGTTCACTATGCCTTCAATTTCGAATAAATCCCCAACAGTGTCACCAGCAAAGCACCCCCACACCATCACACCTCCTCCTCCATGCTTCACGGTGGGAACCAGTTATGTAGAGTCCATCCGTTCACCTTTTCTGCGTGCAAAGCAGTAATCAAAGCAAAAGGTGGCTACTTTGAATAACCTATAATATAAGACATATTTTCAGTTGTTTCACACTTTTTTGTAAAGTGTAATGTATAATTCCACATGTGTTAATTCATAGTTTTGATGCCTTCAGTGTGATTCTACAATTTTCATAGCCATGAAAATACAGAAAAATCTTTGAATGAGAAGGTGTGTCCAAACTTTTGGTCTGTACTGTATATATTTTATTTTCTATTAGGGTTAGAATTACAGTTAGGGTTAGGGTTAGGGTAAGCCTTAGGGTTATGGTTAGGGTTAGCCTTAGGGCTAGGGTTAGCATTAGGGTTAGGGTTAGGCTGGATTCATATGTGTTATGGCAGTACATTAGATGGACTGCGTTACACCATGGTATAACGCGGTGTAACGCAGTCCGTTAACGCTGCCATTCACCCCCATTTGCGGGCGCATTGCGACGCATGCCGTAAAGCGGCATGCGTTCGCGACATGCCGTCAATCAGTGATGGAGCCGCGGACGCGGGCTGCAGCGTCTGGGCTCCATCACCGCTAACACAGATGAATCATCTGCTGATTCATCTGCGCTAGCGGGTATGCTATACCGTTACCAGCCCGTCAACGCTACGTGTTGAACGGGCTGGTAAAATGTAATGTGAACCTAGCCTTTAACATTATGGTTAGAATTAGGGTTAGGGTTAGAATTAGGGTTATGGTTAGAATTAGGGTTGGAATTTGGGTTAGGGTTGGAATTAGGGTTACGGTTAGAATAAGAGTTAGGGTTGGAATTAGGGTTAAGGTTGGGGTTAGGGTTGGGATTAGGGTTAGGCTTGTGGTTAGGGTTAGAGTTAGGAATAGTGTTAGGGGTGTTTTATGGTTAGGGTTGGGATTAGGGTTAGGGTGTGTTGGGGTTAGGGTTATGGTTAGGGTTTGGTTTTAGGGTTAGGGGTGTGTAGGGGTTAGGGTTGTGGTTAGGGGTGTGTTGGGGTTAGGGTTGAAGTTAGAATTAGGGGTTTCCACTATTTAGGCACATCAGGGGGTCTCCAAACGCGACATGGCACCACCATTGATTCCTGCAAATTTTGCGTTCAAAATGTCAAACAGTGCTCCCTTTATTCCGAGCCCCGACATGTGCCCAAAAAGTGGTTTACCCCCACATATGGGGTATCAGTGTACTCAGGAAAAATTGCACAACAACTTTGGGGGTCTAATTTCTCCTGTTACCCTAGGGAAAAATTTGGGGACTAAAAGATCATGTTTGTGGAAAAAAATGATATTTTATTTTCACGGCTCTGCGTTATAAACTTCTGTGAAGACCTTGGAGATTCAAAGTGCTCACCACACATCTAGAGGAGTTCCTTGGGGGATCTAGTTTCCAAAATGGGGTCACTTGGGGGGGTTTCTACTGTTTAGGCACATCATGGGCTCTGCAAACGTAACATGACGCCCGCAGACCATTCCATTAAGTCCGTATTACAAAACGTCACTACTTCCCTTCCGAGCCCCGACGTGTGCCCAAACAGTGGTTCCCTCCCACATATGGGGTACCAGCGTACTCAGGACAAACAGGACAACAACTTTTTGGGTCCAATTTCTCCTGTTACCCTTGTGAAAATAAAAAATTGTGGGCTAAAAAAATCATTTTTTGAGGGAAAAAAATGATTTTTTTATTTTCATGGCTCTGGGTTATAAACTTCTGTGAAGCACTTGGGGTTCAAAGTGCTCACTACACATCTAGATTAGTTCCTTAGGTGGTCTAGTTTCCAAAATGGCATCACTTGGGGGGTTTCCACAGTTTAGGCACATCAGGGGCTCTGCAAACGTAACATGACGCCCGCAGACCATTCCATCAAGTCGGCATTTCAAAACGTCACTACTTCCCTTCCGAGACCCGATGTGTGCCCATACAGTAGTTTTCTCCAACATATGGGATATCAGCGTACTCAGGACAAATTGGAAAACAACTTTTGTGGTCTAATTTCTCCTGTTACCCTTGGGAAAATAAAAAAAATTGGGGACTAAAAGATCATGTTTGTGGAAAGAATATGATTTTTTTATTTTCATGCCCGGGCGTTATAAACTTGTGTAGCCTTTGGGGGTTCAAAGTGCTCACCACACATCTAGATAAGTTCCTTGTGGGGTCTAGTTTCCAAAATGGGGTCACTTGTGTGGAGTTTCTACTGTTTAGGCACATCAGGGGCTCTGCAAACGTAACATGACGCCCGCAGAACATTCCATCAATGTCTGCATGTGATGAACGGGCACACGGTCCGCCACACGGTAGCCCGGGGTATCACGGCTTGTGATCCCTCCGTGCTGCAAATGTGACGAAAACGCGCACACACACGACGGCTGCTGCCGTCCGACCCAGTAAACTGCAGGGATTTATAATTATCCCACTTCCACTTAGAAACTTGCAGCTCTCTGGCGCCCCCCTTACCCTCAGGTCAGTCAGGGAACTGCACCTAGGATAATTAGTCGCCAGACGGGTCACTTGGATGTGTGTGCTGGCTATTGGGCATGCTGCAGTGAGGGAATTATAATTACTCCTGGCTGCAGCCAGGCAGTACCCTTATAAACCCGCTCCATCACTGCCAGCGTCACCCAATAGATTAACACTTTACACCCCTTCCTTTTAGCTGCCACCAGCTACGGCTTTTGATGAACAATTTATCAAGAGGGTCCGTAGCAACCCCAAAACAGTAGCGTAGTGCTTCAGGCACGTGCAAATTCGTTTATAGAGCAGGAGAAACAAACTAATAAATTTATAGGTTTATTCCTTAAAAAAAAACAGGCAGTGCTTATATAATATAAAAAGATGTAACAAACTGAGACAATATCATTATGTACAGATGCAGTTATAAAATAAAATGGGATTAAGAATGAAAGATAACTCACATGGTTGTTAGATCATTACAGGCAAGCCAGGCTGGGGGAAGGATCCACACGTCATAGTTCATTGACAGATCTCTTACTCAGGACATCCCAGCAGAAAGTGCCTAAGGAACTTCACTGCAAGACTTATGCATGTCAGCTTCTGACCTCACAAAAAGGGGCTGGTTTTCTGGCCACCTCCCCTGGCTGCAAGCTATGGTTTGAGCTCTGCAATATCATAAGGTTCATAACTCGTCCTGTGAACCTAGCAGAATAACGGCAGACCTATCAATGATCTTACTCTAAAATGACGGTTCCAATGAGCCCACACTTGGGTGGGCTAGTACATGGGGCACCCGAGAATTCCATTTCTCGGGTTCTGTTGGAGTTACGGGTTTACCAGTACCACGGGAACGATGCCCGTCGGCGCATGGTTCAACACAGTAACTTTCGTGTTTCTAGCGAATGCTCCCACCGTGTTATTAACCAAAAAAGAATGAATTCTCCAAAATGGCTGCTATAGGAAGAAAGCACGTGTGCAGACAATGAAGGACCCCTGCGGTGAAGCGGGAAAACTTCCAGCACTGGCAGCTCACATTACACTGCCTGAGTGCAGGCTGGGGGTTGGTGAGAAGTATGAGAGCTGCAGAGAGAAGGAGGGGGGCTTTGCTTGGTGGGCTTTCAGCAGTACAAAAAAAAAAGATGAGGACAGCAATTCCAGCACAGCACTCATCACACCTCCCCCCCTTAGAGAGCGCTACGGAGGCATGACCTGTCGGTAATCCGACATGCGCACCTCAGCGGGTTCGCCACGTCGTGATAACCCATCAGCATTCCCATGATCACTGCCTTTCTTGTGTTGTACGGCAAAATCATACTGCTGCAGGGCAAGGCTCCAGCGTAGCAACCTACCATTGGTTCCGGACACTGTGTGCAGCCAGCTCAGAGGGTTGTGGTCGGTGACCACCTTGAAGGTGCGCCCGTACAGGTAGGGCTGCAAACGTTGCAGTGCCCAGACCATGGCCAGGCACTCCTTCTCGATGGTGGAGTATGCCACTTCCCTTGGCAGAAGTTTCCGGCTCAGGTACAACACGGGGTGCTCCTGGTCCCCCGAATCAACCTGGCTGAGTACAGCACCGAGGCCAAATTCGCTGGCGTCAGTCTGTACCAGGAATGGCCGACTGCTGTCGTCGGCTTTCAACACTGGAGAGCTGCACAGGGCTGTTTTCAAAGCTCGGAATGCCGCCTCACAGCCATCTGTCCAGTTGACTGTTTGGGGTAGACCGCCCTTGGTGAGGTCCGTCAAGGGTTTTGCAATGGCGCTATAGTTCGGTACGAAACGCCTATAGTACCCTGCAGTGCCCAGGAAGGACTTCACCTGCTTTTTGGTCCTGGGGGTGGGCCAGGACACGATCGCGTCCACTTTCTCGGGCTCTGGACTCATGGAACCCCCGCCTACCCGGTGCCCCAGGTAGTGGACCTCCCTCATGCCCATCTGGCATTTTCCTGGCTTGATGGTCAGACCTGCCTGGTGAATATGCTTGAGCACCTCCTGGAGATGCTGAAGGTGTTCCTCCCAGGTGGAACTGAAGACGGCAATGTCGTCCAGGTACGCCACAGCGTACTCCTCCAGTCCCTGAAGCAGGTGGTTGACCATCCGCTGGAAAGTGGCAGGGGCATTCTTCATGCCGAAAGGCATGACCGTGGACTCGTACAGTCCAAAAGGGGTGATAAAGGCAGATTTCTCCTGCGCCGCAGGGCTCAGGGGAATCTGCCAGTATCCCCGGCTCAGATCCATGATGGATATGTACTTGGCATTCGCCAACCGCTCCAGCAGATCCTCGATGCGTGGCATTGGGTGCGCATCAGAGGTAGTGATGGCGTTGAGCCCCCTGTAGTCCACGCAGAACCGGGTGGTCCGATCCTTTTTTGGCACGAGAACTACAGGTGAGGCCCACGCGCTTTTGGACTGCCGGATCACCCCCAGCTGCAACATCTCATGGATCTCCTGGCGCATAATCTGCTGCACTTCCTCAGAGATCCGATAAGGTGTCCGCCGTAACGGGGCGTGATTCCCGGTGTCCACCTCGTGGACTGCCAACTCGGTCCTTCCGGGTCGGTTCGTGAACTCGGCCCGCAAGGGTTCCAGAGTGGTCAGCAACTGCAACCGCTGGGAGACGGTTAGCGAGGCATTTACCTCCATGTCCTCAATGGACCCATTGGCATTAGCTTGGGCCAGCATGTCTAGGAGGGGATCCTCTTCCCCGTCCTCGGGCAGATTGCAGACCGGTAGGACGCAGGCTTCACGTTCGTGATGGGCCTTCATCATGTTGACGTGAAAGGCCTTGCGCCTACCCCGAGTGTGGTCAAGCGTGACCACGTAGGTGGCTGGGTTGAGCTGTTGGTGCACGACGTACGGGCCTTCCCAGGCTGCCTGAAGCTTATCCTTTGGTACGGGGACCAGCACCCACACCTTTTGACCCACCTGGTAGGTCCGCTCCCGGGCGTTCTGGTCGTACCAGTGCTTCTGGTCAGCCTGAGCCTGCGTCATGTTGTCATGCACCAACTGCGTCAAGGTCTGCATCTTGTCGCGGAAGCGCATGACATAATCCACGATGGACACTTCCGTGGGGTTTGGCTCATCTTCCCAGGATTCTCTTATCAACCCAAGGGGTCCCCGGACTCGCCTACCATACAGGAGCTCGAAGGGGGAGAACCCCGTCGAGGCCTGCGGGACTTCTCTGTAGGCAAATAGCAGGTGTGGGAGGTACCGCTCCCAATCGCGTCCCTGGGTCTCAACCAGCATGCGGAGCATCTGTTTGAGGGTACCGTTAAAGCGCTCACACAAACCATTGGTCTGTGGGTGATACGCACTCGATACCATACGCGTCACCTGCATTTTGCTGCAGAGAGCCTTCATTAGGCGAGACATAAATTGGGTCCCTTGATCGGTAAGCATCTCCCTGGGAAATCCTACCCGTGAAAAGATGGTCACCAGTGCATCCGCCACCTTATCTGCCCTAGTTGAGGACAGAGCTACTGCCTCCGGGTACCGGGTAGCGTAGTCTACCACAGTCAGGATGTATTGCTTTCCAGAGCTGCGGGGGACGGCCAGCGGGCCCACAATGTCCACCGCGATCCTCTGGAAAGGCTCCTCTATCACTGGCAACGGGATCAGGGGAGCCTTAAGAGCAGGCCCCGCCTTCCCCACTCTTTGACAGGTGATACAGGAGCGGCAGTAGTTAGTCACATCTGTCCCCATCTTGGGCCAATAGAAGTGTTGAGACAGCCGTGCCTTAGTTTTGCTAATCCCCAAGTGTCCAGCAAGTGGAATCTCATGGGCAATCCTCAACAACTCACCTCGGAACTGGTGCGGGACGACCAGCTGTTTTTCCCTCAACCACTCCTTTTGGGAACCTCCGGGTACTGTCTCCCGGTACAACCTTCCTCGTTCCCAGAACACCCTCTCCTTATCAGTCACGGAGGTGGGCGTCTCGGCGAGGTGCCTCAAGTTCCCCAGGCTCGCATCTGAGTGCAGAGCGGCCTGGAACTCCTGCTGGAGGCAGCCAGAAGTGATGTCAGGGTTCCTTCCTCACTGGGACCCTCTGGGACCGGCTCTGGGTCCACCTCTGGTTCAGTCTCTCCTGTAGCGGAGGAGGGTCCAGATGGCAGGGCGCTACCTGTGATCCGGGCACTCTGACTGCGGGTGACAGCAGCTACATATGCAGTCTCCCCGGGGATTTCTATAGACCCATCAGCCTGCGCTGCTATGGGCTCTACCTCCCCATCCACCCCCAACACTTCAGGAGCAGTGCTACTTATGGGACAGTTACCTTCCTCGGTGGCACTGGTCAGTGTCATGGCGTCACCTTCCTCCCGGTTCCCATGCACCTCCCCATTTCCTTGAGCACTGTCGCTTGCTCCTGCTAGGGGTTCCTCAGCCGTCTCACTCCGCAGAGCGACGGGACTGAATGCTCCTGTACCTGTGGACACATCTACCACTTCAGAGAAAGGGTTAACAGATTCAGATGGCACAGATACATCACTATCAACATCAGTCCTAGGGAAAGAAAGGTTATCAGTTGCATCATCACTTCGCAAAGCATTAGCAGGTAACACAATCAGTTTCCCATCATCATCAACATCAACATCATGGTTAACGTTAACCTTATCATCAGATTGGGAAGGGGTGTCAGGGACATAGTACGCCACCATCCTCCCCAGATCAGTCCCCAATAAAACATCAGTGGGCAGGTTTTCGGACACCCCCACTTCCTTCACCCCGCTCCCGGTACCCCAGTCAATGAAAACTTGGGCTATCGGCAAGGGGTAGTGGACGCCCCCAATCCCTGTGACAGTTAAGGTTTTCCCCGGAATCAACTCTTCAGGGGCCGCCAGTTCGGGTCGGATGAGGGTTCGTTCAGCCCCGGTGTCCTTGAGGCCTGTAGCAAGACGGGCCCCCACGCGGACGGGCTGCACGTTGTCATCAACCCTCCCCACCACACCACCCACCAAAAGAACAGAGGCGTTGGGCCCGGAGGCCTTGGCTGGGGGGTTCTTCTGCCTCTCCGGACAGGTGGCGCTGATGTGTCCAGTCCTTTTACAGGAGAAACACTGGCGGGGTCTGATGTAGGCCGGCGCTGGCAAAGGGGATAGTGCCTCCAGAGGGACGGCTGGCAGGGGCACTGGGGTAGGTTGCAGGCTTACCCCTTCCCCAACGGGTGGTGACGGCCTTCCGCACCTCGGGTTTCCGGTTGGCCTCATAGCTGTCGGCGATCCGGGCTGTTGTGACCGCGTCCTCTGGTTCTCGGTCCAGGATGAACTGTCGGACCTCAGCTGGGCACAGATGCAGGAACTGGTCTTTGATCATCAGGTCTTTCAGCTCCTCATAGGTGTCAACTGACAGTCCATGGATCCACTGGTCAAAGTGGTTCCTGAGTCCTTGCACCACATCGCTATAACTGTCGTGTGGGCCACGTTGGAGGTTCCGGAACTTCTTTCGGTATACCTCAGGGGTTAGCTGGTACTTGGCAATCAGGGCCTGCTTGATGGCCTCATAGTCACTGTCTTGATCTGGTGCGAGGGAAGCGAACGCCTCCAAAGCTTTGCCCTTCAGCCCGATGGGTCAAGTACCTGGCCCATTGGTCGGCAGGCAGCCGGTACTGTCTGCAGACTTTCTCAAAGGCCCGCAGAAAAGTGTCCAAGTCTCCTTCCTTTTCCAGCACGGGAAAGTGCTCCGGCCGGGGCTTGGGACTCTGAGAGCTGCTGGGTGTACCGCTCTGGGCTGTGGAGGGCATTGCCCCTTGTCTGAGCAGCTCCAGTTCATGGGCTCTCTGAGCTCCCCTTCCGCCGCTCGGCTCTCTCAGCCTCCCGCTCGGCTCTCTCGCCTCTCGCTGTTTGGCCTCTCGCTGGTCGGCTCTCTCTTGAGCTTGCTGGATCAGCCTCAGGCGTTCTTCCCGGTTGTCAGCGGTGAGTCCCTCCAGGGCCACCTGCAGGTAAGGGTCCACCTCTCTCTGGGCGTAAGCAGTCAGGGGTTGGGCCTCTGCTCCTGCGCCCGCCACACTCCGATGCTCGCCCAGCTCCTTCAGGGCCTGGACCAGTCGGGCTTTGGTTTGGTTCTTGTGGTCAAGGCCGTGGTACACGCAGATTCCCACAAGAGTGTCCCTGTTCTGCTTTTCGAACCAACTTGCTCCTCTGTAGCCATGTTGCCAAATAAAAGATAGGATAGAAAAACAAAGAGAAGGGAGGGTAACCGCAAGTACACATAATTGTCTCAGGACTAGAGTTGAGCGATACTTTCCGATATCCAAAAGTATCGGAATCGGAATGGTATCGCCGATACACAAAAAATATCGGCGATACCCGATACCGATACCGGAAGTCCCATGTAAGTCTATGGGAACAAAATATCGAAATAAAAAAAACCCCATTCTTGCCTTGTAGGTTAATTGTACATGAAGGAAAACAACAAAGAGTAATGTAGAATGTATTGGGGGAGGTTGAGGAGACATTAAAGGCATAGATGTTTAACCCAATCCAATGGAATAGCATTAATTTTTTTTTTTTAGGAAATACGTTCGGATTGACGAACAAATTGACAATGTTGTTAACCTTTTTTCTATTTTGTCAAATATGTCTGTTTCACAACTTCCATGGTCTTCACCTTTTTAACTTTTCACACACTTTCTCCTTCATAATCTTCAGCAGCATCATCTTTCTCATCAAATTATTCTTCATCTTCACCTTCTTAATCTTCTAAAACTTCTTGCTATTCATCTTTTTGTTAACATTACTTATATTGTTCTTATTAAACAGTTATTATTCTTCATATTCTACTTCTTCATCTTCTTCCTATTCATCCTTTTCATCATATTCTTATTTGTGACAGACATTCCTGTACTTGTAATCTGTAAAACTCTGAATTTTCATCCTTCCGTTCTTGCTGTCACGAAAGATTTTAATTACAACAGTATTTGTCCGCGTTCAGTTTAGCCTGCAGCAGCATCAGGCATTTTCCAGGGGCACCACGAGGAGGAACGGACTCACCCCCATACACTGCTTAGTCTTCTTCTGCTTAGAATTTAGAGCATATATTTTGCTCTTCATTTTGGTCTTATACTTAATGTTCTTCTGCTTTTTGATCTTCTGCTTATTGTTCTTCTGTTCTTGTTCTGTATTGGTATTTGTCTTAACTCTTTGTCTGTTGGTGATGGAACAAAAGCCAATGGAAGTAACGAGGACCAGCTGACTGTGCTGGAACCGGAGGTCAGCAGAAGGAAAAGAGCCAATGGCACAACGAGACCACTGACGTACTGGACAGGGTTACTAAGCAGAGGTACCTGTGCTCCAAAGCACTACCAGGACCAGCAGACGTTGCTGGACTCGATACGACATGGAGGCACCTAGGCCAAAGCACTGCGGAGAACAGCTGACGTACTGGAACCGGATGGGTAGCAGAAGGTACAAGAGCCAATCCAAATAACGAGGACCAGCTGACTGTGCTGGAACCCGGAGGGGCAGCAGAAGGAAAAGAGCCAATGGCACAACCGAGGACCAGCTGACGTTACTGGGACAGGGTTACTAAGCAGGAGGTACCTGTGCTCCAAAGCACTACCAAGGACCAGCAGACGTTGCTGGAACTCGGATACCGACATGGAGGCACCTAGGCCAAAGGTACTGCGGAGAACCAGCTGACGGTACTGGAACCCGGATGGGTAGCAGAAGGTACCCATGGAAATTAAAGTTGAGGCAGCAGGACTGTTTGCCGTTCACACAGCAGGGGAACAGCTGACATTACTGAACCCCAGTAACACAGGAGCAAGTGTAGACTGTGCTAACAGCACTTCCGAGAAACAACTGGCGGTGTTGTAACCCAGGATGAGAAGAGAACATGGTGGAGGCAGCAGGACTGTTTGCCGTTCACTACAGCAGGGGAACAGCTGACATTACTGAACCCAGTAACACAGGAGCAAGTGTAGACTGTGCTAACAGCACTTCCGAGAAACAACTGGCGGTGTTGTAACCCAGGGATGAGAAGAGAACATGGTGGAGGCAGCAGGACTGTTTGCCGTTCACACAGCAGGGGAACAGCTGACATTACTGAACCCCAGTAACACAGGAGCAAGTGTAGACTGTGCTAACAGCACTTCCGAGAAACAACTGGCGGTGTTGTAACCCAGGGATGAGAAGAGAACAGGGTGGAGGCAGCAGGACTGTTTGCCGTTCACACAGCAGGGAACAGCTGACATTACTGAACCCCAGTAACACAGGAGCAAGTGTTCACTGTGCTAACAGCACTTCCGAGAAACAACTGGCGGTGTTGTAACCCAGGGATGAGAAGAGAACATGGTGGAGGCAGCAGGACTTTTGCCGTTCACACAGCAGGGGAACAGCTGACATTACTGAACCCCAGTAACACAGGAGCAAGTGTTCACTGTGCTAACAGCACTTCTGAGCAACAACTGGCGGTGTTGTAACCCAGGGATGAGAAGAGAACAGGGTGGAGGCAGCAGGACTGTTTGCCGTTCACACAGCAGGGGAACAGCTGACATTACTGAACCCCAGTAACACAGGAGCAAGTGTTCACTGTGCTAACAGCACTTCCGAGAAACAACTGGCGGTGTTGTAACCCAGGGATGAGAAGAGAACATGGTGGAGGCAGCAGGACTGTTTGCCGTTCACACAGCAGGGGAACAGCTGACATTACTGAACCCCAGTAACACAGGAGCAAGTGTAGACTGTGCTAACAGCACTTCCGAGAAACAACTGGCGGTGTTGTAACCCAGGGATGAGAAGAGAACATGGTGGAGGCAGCAGGACTGTTTGCCGTTCACACAGCAGGGGAACAGCTGACATTACTGAACCCCAGTAACACAGGAGCAAGTGTAACTGTGCTAACAGCACTTCCGAGAAACAACTGGCGGTGTTGTAACCCAGGGATGAGAAGAGAACATGGTGGAGGCAGCAGGACTGTTTGCCGTTCACACAGCAGGGGAACAGCTGACATTACTGAACCCCAGTAACACAGGAGCAAGTGTAGACTGTGCTAACAGCACTTCCGAGAAACAACTGGCGGTGTTGTAACCCAGGGATGAGAAGAGAACATGGTGGAGGCAGCAGGACTGTTTGCCGTTCACACAGCAGGGGAACAGCTGACATTACTGAACCCCAGTAACACAGGAGCAAGTGTAGACTGTGCTAACAGCACTTCCGAGAAACAACTGGCGGTGTTGTAACCCAGGGATGAGAAGAGAACATGGTGGAGGCAGCAGGACTGTTTGCCGTTCACACAGCAGGGAACAGCTGACATTACTGAACCCCAGTAACACAGGAGCAAGTGTTCACTGTGCTAACAGCACTTCTGAGCAACAACTGGCGGTGTTGTAACCCAGGGATGAGAAGAGAACAGGGTGGAGGCAGCAGGAATTTTGCCAGACACACAGCAGGGGAACAGCAGGCGTTACTGAACCCCACAAACACATCAGCGATTGTTTTCATCTGTGCATCTAACACTTCTGAGCAGCAACTGGCGCTGTTGAAGCCCAGGGTCAAGGAGGTGTAGGCAGAGGCCTAGTATGAGACGTTTGAAGTTGAAGTTGTAGTTAGCAGCAGTAATTTTTGCCAGACACACAGCAGGGGAACAGCAGGCGTTACTGAACCCACAAACACATCAGCGATTGTTTTCATCTGTGCATCTAACACTTCTGAGCAGCAACTGGCGCTGTTGAAGCCCAGGTCAAGGAGGGTGTAGGCAGAGGCCTAGTATGAGACGTTTGAAGTTGAAGTTGTAGTTAGCAGCAGTAATTTTTGCCAGACACACAGCAGGGGAACAGCAGGCGTTACTGAACCCCACAAACACATCAGCGATTGTTTTCATCTGTGCATCTAACACTTCTGAGCAGCAACTGGCGCTGTTGAAGCCCAGGGTCAAGGAGGGTGTAGGCATAAAATATTGAGTTATTGCCTTGTTACGTGGCCATTGCAAATGTATGTACTTCAAACAAGAATAAATGAAGTTTTACTACAACAATAAAATGATAAATTTCAATTACAAGAATAGAAAAATATTTATACTTGACAGTCCTCTGTGGTTGATAACGTTTAATGGCTAACTGAAAATATGGTAACAAATTCAAAGCTTTCGAGACTACTCAGGTGTCTTCATCAGGCTAAGAGTAAAGCCAAAAATGAAGAATCACATATTTCTACACACAACAGGACACAGGAATAGCTAAGACAAGTGAGGGAGGGACAAGTGAGGGGAGACCGGCAACAAAAAGGAGAACAAGGATGAATTATCAGCGCCACACAATCACAGATAAATTAATGAATTTACCTGTGGCAAAAGACTTTTGTATGCCCGGTCATAGCATCATGGATATGGAATTACTGGTATTAAAATATAACTTCAAATATGAGAAACGTACAAAGGTTTCAGAATATAAGCTCATCATGACCTTTGACACTGTTAGTGATGGAATGAATAGATCACATGGATTTATGTCATTCTATATCAATTAAGGAATCTGAGTCTATGCCCTTGCAGGGTCATGAAAACCCAAAAAATACGCCAATGAGAGGGCAATCAAACTTTCTATCCTTATCTAGGAACTGTTCCAATATTTATGTTCATCCCTGTGAGATAATGACAGTTCTGATACACGTCACTTACTTGTCTTACCTATTGCACTATTCCTGTGTCCTGTTGTGTATAGAAATATGTGATGCTTAATTTTTTTAGTTAGTCTTTCCCTGATGAAGAGACGTGAGTAGCCTTGAAAGCTTGCAATTTGTTTCCATCTTTTCAGTTATCCATTAAAAAGGTATCAACCACTGCTGACTCTGAAGTCTAAATATTTTTCTATCTACTGGCTAACACGGTACAAAGATACACATGTTTTCTAATTTCAAGAAGGAAAAATAAAGAAAATACAAATATAAACGCATATATGCACATGCCAAAAATAAATGGAACAACACAACACCCAAAAAATTGGTAACAAAATATAGTGTTGTAAATTTAAGAATAAAAGTCCATTTTTTTTTTTATGAATAATGCTTAAGGAACGCTATGTTAAACCATAACATAGTGAAGACAATGGATTTTGTAATAGTCACTCATCATCATCATCGCAAATTTTATGTGACAGTCACAGACATTTCAATTATTTAAGTTCATAAAATCGTAACTTTCTATAGCATGTATGACATGTCCAGCATGGACTCATCAATGTGATTGATGACACAATAATGTACAATAAAAAATAACCATTTAAAAAAACATTAGGCATTGTTTGTCACAATTTAAGTGTGTGCCTGCAAGTGTAGGTGAAACAAAGGCTACGGATAGCAAAGGTATATTCTATGTCTGTATCAGACAGTGGACAGCCTCTGATGGGTAATGCCGATGTTATACTGTACGTCAATAAAGTCTGCGGCTGAAATCATGCATTTTTTGCTTGTAGAGTGTTGAAGAGGGTAAAAGAATGTCTGGTTGCGCAAAGCTTTATCCGTCAACACTACCTTCCTACTGTCACGCGTAGGGTAGGGTAGCGTGTGGCAATTAGCTGACTATCAAATGTGAGGTTATGCTGCGTTATTGCGCACTAGGGACGCAAAAAAAAATACAGCAGTAATAATTTAATGTGTAATACTCCACCTATGACAAACCAAAAAATTACGTTCCCTCTTTAACAATGTACAAGACTAACAAGCCTAATGGTTGACGCTGACTTAATTGAGATACAGTATTACATCAACATTGTCCATGAGTAACTATGCACTGTGATACCTATATACCAGTATTAATTTATATCTCTTGTGGTTGTTTCAACAGCACTTGCAGGTATAACTACCTATTGTCAGTATGCATGATGCACTTTCTAGATGTAATAATTTATTATTGGACATTATTACCATGTTTACATGCTGGCCATTTCATATATGGTGTTTGAAGTTACAGTTGGCATCAGTATGTGTATTTTATAATGTCTGTCATAAATAAAACTCGTGATGATGATGATGAGGATTTAATGATTCGTACATCCATTGACTGCATTATCTTACAGGTACAGATAAAGTTCCTTAAAAAGCATTAATTCATAAGTATGAAATGTACTTTTATGCATTAATTTCAAAATGTGAAGAGTAGACTATGTTTTATTTTTTGTTACCATTTCTAATAGACATGTGCAGATATGCGCTGTGATGACAAATTATTATTTGTCCATATTTGTCATAAAAATTTATCATTCTAGGCCTGCAAAACTTCACAATTTCATGTTTTCAGCATAACAAGCAGGGTGACGGCTCTTCCCTATTTGGAGCATGTTGGTCATGTGTTTTTCTGTCCATGTGTCGGGAACAGGACACTTCTTGCCGTTGACACAGCAGGGGAACAGCTGGCGTTACTGAACCCCACTAACAGTAGAGCTTGTGTTTTGTTCTGTGGACACGACACTTCTGAGCAGCAACTGGCAGTGTTGGAGCCCAGGGAGTAGAGTTCAGGTGGTAGAAAGATGAACATAACAGGAGACATGGATAACGTTGCGAACCAGTTATTTAATCTGAAAACGGACAGACAAATTCTGCGAGATCCATGCCTTGTTCATTTTCAGAAAAGTAAGCCGGTCTACATTATCGGAGGATAGTCGCATGCGACGGTCTGTTAGTACACCACCTGCAGCACTAAAGACGCGCTCCGATAATACACTGGCAGCAGGGCAAGCCAGCACCTCCAATGCATACTGGCTAAGCTCTGGCCATGTATCCAGCTTAGAGACCCAAAACTTGAATGGGGAAGAGCCATTGGGAGTACACTGAGAGGCAAAGCCAAGTAGTCTGTCACCATCTGACGGATACGTTGCCTCCCGCTGACTGGAGCCCTCTCGGATGGTGTAGACATTTGTGGCGCTGCCACAAAACTTTGCCACATTTTTAACATACTGGTCTTTCCCTGTGCAGAGGCACTGCGTGTGCTCCCTCTTGTTGCAGAGCTCTCTACACTGCCTCGACGCACAGAGCTGCTTTGTAAAGCAGTAGCAGCAGCAGTGCTCTCGGCAGTAAGGTAGAACATTAGGGATTGCACCAGTGTGTCTTGGTACTCCCGCATTTTACGCTCCCGGTTCAACGGTGTGATGAGGCTTTTGACGTTGTCCCGGTAGCGAGGGTCTAGGAGGGTGTACACCCAATAATCAGACGTCGTGAGAATGTGGGCGATGCGGCGGTCGTTTCTTAGGCACTGCAGCATGAAATCAACCATGTGCTGCAGACTCCCAACTGGCAAAGAAACGCTGTCCTCTGCAAGAGGCGTTATCTCTGCCTGCTCTGCATCACCCCACCCTCGCTCTACATACTGACTAGAGCGTTGTGTACCTCCCTCTGGAGCGATGTCTTCCTCCTCCATTGACTCCTCCTCCTCATCCTCCTCACAAAGTGAGCCCTGCCCAGCCCTTTGTGAGGAACCACGTTGCGCTGACTTTCCAGAAGGTGATGGAATTTGTGACTCCTCATCCTCCACCTCTTCCAAAACCTCATCCTTATTGCTTGCATGTGTTTTTGAAGCAGGCAGATAAGGGGGACAGTCAGGCTGACTAGTGCATCATCTGCACTCGCCATCCGCGTTGACTCATCAAACGCACGCAAAACGTGGCACATGTCCTTCATAGTGGCCCACTCATTAATGGTGAAGTGTGGACGGCGCAAATTGCGTGTTGATTGCGCCTGATGCAGCTGATACTCCATAACTGCTGGCTGCTGCTCACACAACCGCTCCAACATATGTAACGTTGAATTCCACCTGGTGGATACGTCACATATGATGCGATGTTCAGGAAGGCGCAATCTGCGTTGCAGAGCTGCAATGCGCGATCTGGCCATGCTGGAACGTCGCAAGTGAGCGCACTCTAGGCGGACCTTGTGCAGCAGTGCATCAAGATCCGGATAGTCCCTCAAAAAACTCTGCACGACCAAGTTGAGCACATGTGCCAGACATGGTATGTGAGTGAGGTTGCCAAGGCCCAGAGCTGCCACCAGATTTCGGCCATTGTCACACACTACCAAGCCTGGCTGGAGATTCGCTGGCAAAAACCACACGTCGCTCTCCTGCTTGATGGCATTCCAGACCTCCTGCGCTGTGTGGCTTCGATTCCCCATGGGAATTAATTTCAGAACGGCCTGTTGCCGTTTGGCCACGGCTGTGCTCATATCGGTCGCATCAGGTAAGCGTCCATGGGTCCATGTGGAGGTAGACCGTGACGGCTCCTGCAGCGATGATTCTGAGGAACTGGAGTAGGAGGAGGAGTCAATGTGGACAGACTTGATTCCGGCAATCCTTGGAGTTGGCAGAACACGTACAGCGCCACTCGCAAGATCTGTACCCGGCTCCACAACATTCACCCAATGGGCAGTGAGTGAAAGGTATCGTCCCTGGCCATGGGTACTGGTCCACGCATCGGTGGTCAGGTGGACCTTGCTACTGACGGCGTTTAGTAGCGCATGTTTAATTTTTGCCTCAACATGCTTTTGCAGACCAGGGACGGCTTGCCTGCTGAAATAAAATCGGCTGGGCACATTGTATTGTGGGACTGCCAATGCCATTAATTCACGGAAACTGTCAGTCTCCACCAGCCTGAATGACAGCATTTCAAGGGACAGGAGTTTTGCAATGCCAGCATTCAGAGCCTGTGCTCGTGGATGGTTTGCCGAGTATGGCCGTCTTTTATCCCATGCCTGTGCTACCGATGGCTGTTTTTGGCCTGGGTGTGTGATGACAGGGAACTTGCAGCGTGGGTGGAATAACACTGTGTCTCTGGACAACATGACAGAGGTTCTCCATGGCGATCCTTTGAGGAAGCCGAACAGCTGTGTGTGAATGGAGAAGAGGCTCCAACGGGAGCTGAAGTGTAGGTGCTGCTGTAGGTTGGCCTACATCTCCAGTGGTCTTTGTAACTCAACCAAAGTGTTTGACCAATGTTATTTTGTTGATTAAGGCGACACTTTTATTTAGATTTTTTTCCACTAACATAGCAATTCATCTGCATTGTACAAAAAAGGCACGCAGACAAGCTCTGGACTCCCGGTTGGTGTTGAAGAGAACTGTCGAACTGCACAAACTGAGGCTACAGCAACAGTGACCTACCTTTCCTACTTTTGGCCTTGTGTCATCTTCTAAGTGCTTGCACCACTTTTTCTACGATGTAGGGTCATAATGATCATTCATCTTTCCACATAACATGACCAGCACACATGGTTGTAGGGGTTGGCAGGACACAATGCTCAACAGTACAACTGGCATGGTCTATACAGATGCGAGCGTAGTCTGCACCATGACTGCTCACCACGACCTTTCAGATTCACTGAGAGACACACTGTTCCACACTGCAACTCCTTTTTCACTTCCAGATGCTGTTGGCTGGACCCAATGTTCCAGCCAACGATGGAACGAGCACACTAAAGCTGGCTCTTGTTCGAGCTGACTGGCCAGGCACCAATTGGCAGCAAAACTGATGGTGAGTTCACAGTGCTGTGGTCTGAGGGTGAAGCTATGAGCGATGCATCTGCATCCAACCAACAACCTTCAAGCTTCAGAGCAGTACGCTGAGCCACAACAATGCCATAAGGTAATCACGAAACTGTGATGCTTCACTGTTTGCAAGCCACAGATCCCGTCTCTTGCTGAAACCACGGCTCACCACGACAGTACTCACTGACTTCTTCACTTGGAGAGCATAAAGAAAGTCAGAAATGTTAAGGTAAGTTGCATTCTCACAGACTACATACGCATTCAATTGTGAAACCCTTGGACTTCTATAATTTGCAACCAAGATTTATACGGAAATGGAAGCGGTCACACAATAGATTAGATTTTTTTCCACTAAATGAGCACACCAATTAGAGAAAAATGTGAAGGATGGGCAGTGACCACGCTCAGAGACTACAACGCAGTGGTTGAAGTACAAATGGAGCGTAATCTGCACTCACAAATGAAAAGCTCACAGACTACAGTGAACACTGAACACAACTATTCACTACTACTGTGAAAAGCTCCTTTGTGTACTTCTATAGTGTTTGCAACCAATGTATTGTATACGGATGGAAGCGCGTCACACTAATAGATTAGATTTTTTTCCACTAAAATGGAGCAGCACCAATTAGAGAAAAATGTGAAGGATGAGGCAGTGACACACGCTCAGCAGACTACAACCGGCAGTGGTTGAAGTACAAACTGGAGCGTAATCTGCACTCACAAAATGAAAAGCTCACAGACTACAGTGAACACTGAAACACAACTATTCACTACTATCTGTGAAAAGCTCCTTTGTGTACTTCTATAGTGTTTGCAACCAATGTATTGTATACGGATGGAAGCGCGTCACACTAATAGATTAGATTTTTTTCCACTAAAATGGAGCAGCACCAATTAGAGAAAAATGTGAAGGATGAGGCAGTGACACACGCTCAGCAGACTACAACCGGCAGTGGTTGAAGTACAAACTGGAGCGTAATCTGCACTCACAAAATGAAAAGCTCACAGACTACAGTGAACACTGAAACACAACTATTCACTACTATCTGTGAAAAGCTCCTTTGTGTACTTCTATAGTGTTTGCAACCAATGTATTGTATACGGATGGAAGCACGTCACTAAATAGATTAGATTTTTTTCCACTAAAATGGAGCAGCACCAATTAGAGAAAAATGTGAAGGATGAGGCAGTGACACACGCTCAGCAGACTACAACCGGCAGTGGTTGAAGTACAAACTGGAGCGTAATCTGCACTCACAAAATGAAAAGCTCACAGACTACAGTGAACACTGAAACACAACTATTCACTACTATCTGTGAAAAGCTCCTTTGTGTACTTCTATAGTGTTTGCAACCAATGTATTGTATACGGATGGAAGCGCGTCACACTAATAGATTAGATTTTTTTCCACTAAAATGGAGCAGCACCAATTAGAGAAAAAGTGAAGGATGAGGCAGTGACACATGCTCAGCAGACTACAACCAGCAGTGGTTGAAGAACTAACTGGAGCGTGATCTGCACTCAAAAAATCAAAACCTCACAGACTGCAGTGAACACTGAAACACAACTATTCACTATCTGTGAAAAGCTCCTTTGTGTACTTCTATAGTGTTTGCAACCAATGTATTGTATACGGATGGAAGCACGTCACACTAATAGATTTGATTTTTTTCTAATATAATGGAGCTGCACCAATTCCACTAAATAAAATAAAAAAAAAAAAAGAGTCAGTGACACGTGCAGATGCCTACAAACAGCGGTGGATGCAGAGCAAACTGCAGCGTCACCTGCACTGTCACACACACACACCTTGCACAGAGCTGTTAAAACAACACTGGCAAAATGAAGCTTTACACAGCGGTTGGTAAACTAGCCTGCCTCAAGCACAGTAGTACACAAAATCGCAATATCTAACTGTCCCTCAGAGTCAGCACAGCAGCGTTCTGTCCCTTACTGAGTTCACAGCACAGTGACGCTAAAATGGCTGCGGCGCCTTTTATAGTGCATTCTGACATCATTTCAGCAGCCAATCACAGCCATGCCATTAGTTAAGATGACCGCAGCATTACAGGATGTGCCCACACTTCGTAGGATTCCTCATTGGCTGACTAAAATCACATTGCCTCTCAAAGAATTATGGGAACTTCCGATTCCGGTATACGATATTGAAAAAGTATCGGAATTAAGTATCGGAATTCCGATAACGCGAATATCGGCCGATACCCGATACTTGCGGTATCGGAATGCTCAACACTACTCAGGACTAATAAACACTGAGTCTGTTCTCCAAAACTTTAGCTGCAGGGTCGCTGAAGAACCGTGCAAGTTTTTTAGTGAAGGGAATGATTGCTCAAACCAGATCACTAATGCTCTATAATCCCACCGCTTGCCACCAATATGTGATGAACGGGCACACGGTCCGCCACACGGTAGCCCGGGGTATCACGGCTTGTGATCCCTCCGTGCTGCAAATGTGACGAAAACGCGCACACACACGACGGCTGCTGCCGTCCGACCCAGTAAACTGCAGGGATTTATAATTATCCCACTTCCACTTAGGAACTTGCAGCTCTCTGGCGCCCCCCTTACCCTCAGGTCAGTCAGGGAACTGCACCTAGGATAATTAGTCGCCAGACGGGTCACTTGGATGTGTGCTGGCTATTGGGCACGCTGCAGTGAGGGAATTATAATTACTCCTGGCTGCAGCCAGGCAGTACCCTTATAAACCCCGCTCCGTCACTGCCAGCATCACCCAATAGATTAACACTTTACACCCCTTCCTTTTAGCTGCCACCAGCTACGGCTTTTGATGAACAATTTATCAAGAGGGTCCGTAGCAACCCCAAAACAGTAGCGTAGTGCTTCAGGCACGTGCAAATTCGTTTATAAAGCAGGAGAAACAAACTAATAAATTTATAGGTTTATTCCTTAAAAAAAAACAGGCAGTGCTTATATAATATAAAAAGATGTAACAAACTGAGACAATATCGTTATGTACAGATGCAGTTATAAAATAAAATGGGATTAAGAATGAAAGATAACTCACATGGTTGTTAGATCATTACAGGCAAGCCAGGCTGGGGGAAGGAGCCACACGTCATAGTTCATTGACAGATCTCTTACTCAGGACATCCCAGCAGAAAGTGCCTAAGGAACTTCACTGCAAGACTTATGCATGTCAGCTTCTGACCTCACAAAAAGGGGCTGGTTTTCTGGCCACCTCCCCTGGCTGCAAGCTATGGTTTGAGCTCTGCAATATCATAAGGTTCATAACTCGTCCTGTGAACCTAGCAGAATAACGGCAGACCTATCAATGATCTTACTCTAAAATGACGGTTCCAATGAGCCCACACTTGGGTGGGCTAGTACATGGGGCACCCGAGAATTCCATTTCTCGGGTTCTGTTGGAGTTACGGGTTTACCAGTACCACGGGAACGATGCCCGTCGGCGCATGGTTCAACACAGTAACTTTCGTGTTTCTAGCGAATGCTCCCACCGTGTTATTAACCAAAAAAGAATGAATTCTCCAAAATGGCTGCTATAGGAAGAAAGCACGTGTGCAGACAATGAAGGACCCCTGCGGTGAAGCGGGAAAACTTCCAGCACTGGCAGCTCACATTACACTGCCTGAGTGCAGGCTGGGGGTTGGTGAGAAGTATGAGAGCTGCAGAGAGAAGGAGGGGGGCTTTTGCTTGGTGGGCTTTCAGCAGTACAAAAAAAAAAAGATGACGACAGCAATTCCAGCACAGCACTCATCACACTGCATTTCAAATGTCACTACTTCCCTTCCGAGCCCCAACGTGTGCCCGAACAGTGGTTCCCCCAAATATGGGGTACCAGTGTACTCAGGACAAACTGTACAAGTACTTTTGGGGTTCAATTTCTCCTGTTACCCTTGTGAAAATAAAAATATTGCGGGTTAAAAAAAATCATTTTTGAGGAGAAAATATTTTTTATTTTCACAGCTCTGCATTATAAACTTCTGTGAAGCACGTGGGGGTTCAAGGTACTCACCACACATCTGGATAATTTTCTTGGGGGGTCTAGTTTCCAAAATGGGGTCACTTGTGGGGGTTTTACTGTTAAGGCACATCAGGGGCTCTGCAAACGTAACAAGATGCCCGCAGACCATTCCATGAAGTCGGCATTTCAAAGCGTGACTACTTCCCTTCCGAGCCCTGACGTGTGCCCAAACAGTGGTTCCCCTCCACATATGGGGTACCAGCGTACTCAGGACAAACCTGACAACAACTTTTGGGGTCCAATTTCTCCTGTAACAATTGTGAAAATACAAAATAGGGGGCTAAAAAATCATTTTTTGAGAAAAAAAAATGATTTTTTATTTTCTTGGCTCTGCATTAATAAACTTCTGTGAAGCGCCTGGGGGTTCAAAATGCTCACTGTGCATCTAGATAAGTTCCTTAGGGGGTCGAGTTTCCAAAATGGGGTCATTTGTGGGGGAGCTCCAAAGTTTAGGCACACAGGGGCTCTCCAAACACAACATGGTGTCCGCTAATGATTGGAGCTAATTTTCCATTAAAAAAGTCAAATGGTGCTCCTTCCCTTCTGAGCCCTGCCGTGCGTCAAAACAGTGGTTCCCCCCCACATATGGGGCACCAGCGTACTCAGGAAAAAACTGGACAACTTTTGGGGTCCAATTTATCCTGTTACCCTTGGGAAAATAAAAAATAGCGGGCTAAAAAATGATTTTTGAGGAACAAAAATGATTTTTTTATTTTCACTGCTCTGCGTTTATAAACTTCTGTGAAGCACTTGGGGTTCAAAGTGCTCACTACACTTCTAGATAAGCTCCTTGGGGGGTCTAGTTTCCAAAATGGTGTCATTTGTGGGGGGTTTCTACTGTTTAGGCACATCAGGGGCTCTGCAAACGCAACATGACGCCAGCAGAACATTCCATCAAGTCTGCATTCCAAAATGGCGCTCCTTGCCTTCTGAGCTCTCCATGCGTCAAAACAGTGGTTCCCCCCCACATATGGGGTATTGGTGCACTCAAGACAAATTGCACAACAACTTTTGTGGGCCAATTTCTCCTCTTACCCTTGTGAAAATAAAAATATAGCTGGCTAAAAAAATCATTTTCGAGGAAAAAAAATGATTTTTTTATTTTCACTGCTCTGCGTTATAAACTTCTGTGAAGCACTTGGGGGTTCAGAGTGCTCACAACACATCTAGATAAGTTCCATAAGGGGCCTAGTTTCTAAAATGGTGTCACATGTGTTTTTTTTTCACTGTTTAGGCACACAGGGGCTCTCCAAACACGTCATGGTGTCAGCTAACGATTGGAGCTTATTTTCCTTTCAAAAAGTCAAATGGCGCTCCTTCCCTTCTGGGCCCTGCCGTGCGCCCAAACAGTGGTTTATGACCACATATGAGGTATCAGTGTACTCAGTAGAAATTGCCCAACAAATTTTAGGATCCATTTCATCCTGTTGCCCATGTGAAAATGAAAAACTGAGGCTAAATGAAAATTTTTGTAAAAAAAAAAGTACTTTTTTTTATGGATCAATTTGTGAAGCACCTGGGGGTTCAAAGTGCTCACTATGCATCTAGATAAGTTCCTTGGGCGGTCTAGTTTCCAAGATGGGGTCACTTGTGGGGGAGCTCCAATGTTTAGGCACACAGGGGCTCTCCAAATGCGACATGGCAACCGCTAAATATTCCAGCATATTTCCCATTCAAAAAGTCAAATGGCGCTCCTTCCCTTCTGAGCCCTGCCGTGCACCCGAACAGTGGTTTATGACCACATATGAGGTATCGGTGTAATCAGGAGAAATTGCCCAACAAATTTTAGGATCCATTTTATCCTGTTGCCCAGTGAAAATGAAAAAAACTGAGGCTAAAAGAAAATTTTTGTGAAAAAAAAGTACTTTCTTTTTTGTACGGATCAATTTGTGAAGCACCTGGGGGTTCAAAGTGCTCACTATGCATCTAGATATGTTCCTTGGGGGGTGTAGTTTCCAAAATGGGGTCATTTGTGGGGGAGCTCCAATGTTTAGGCACACAGGGACTCTTCAAATGCGACATGGCAACCGCTAAATATTCCAGCATATTTTCCACTCAAAAAGTCAAATGGCGCTCCTTCCCTTCTGTGCCCTGCCGTGCGCCCAAACAGTGGTTATGACCACATATGAGGTATCTATGTCTTAGGAGAAATTGCCCAACAAATTATAGGATCTATTTTATCCTGTTGCCCATGTAAAAATGAAAAAATTGATGCTAAAAGAAAATTTTTGTTGGAAAAATTAAAATGTCCATTTTTTCCTTCCACGTTGCTTTAGTTCCTGTGAGGCACCTGAAAGGTTAATAATCTTCTTGAATGTAGTTTTGAGTAGCTTGAGGGGTGCAGTTTTTATAATGTTGTCACTTTTGGGTATTTTCTGCCATATAGACCCCTCAAAGTGACTTCAAATGTGAGGTGGTCCGTAAAAAAAATGGTTTTGTAAATTTTGTTGTAAAAATGAGAAATCGCTGGTCAACTTTTAACCCTTATAACTTCCTAACAAAAAAAAATTTTGTTTCCAAAATTGTGCTGATGTAAAGTAGACATGTGGGAAATGTTATTTATTAACTATTTTGTGTCACATAACTCTCTAGTTTAACAGAATAAAAATTCAAAATTTGAAAATTGCGAAATTTTCAAAATTTTTTGCCGAATTTCCATTTTTTTCACAAATAAACACAAAAATTATCGACCTAAATTTACCACTAACATGAAGCCCAATATGTCACAAAAAGCAATCTCAGAATCGCTAGGATCCGTTGAAGCGTTCCCGAGTTATTACCTCATAAAGGGACACTGGTCAGAATTGCAAAAAATGGCAAGGTCTTTAAGGTCAAAATAGGCTGGGTCATGAAGGGGTTAATGAAATAATACACAGTTTTTGACCATCTTTTATTGTACTGGTACTCCATACGATTTCCTTGTTCTCCTGTAATAAAACGAAAACAATAAAGCAAGCTTATTCTTACTTCTCAGCCGCTCAGTCAGTTCCCACGCTGTAATCCTTCACAAAGGGTTAACAGGTTTACAGCAAGCAGCACAGCTAATGTTGGCAGCCAGGCTGTAAACCTCCGAATGAATGAGCTCATCTCCCCGGCTGACAGGAGGTGAGCTGATTAGCTGGGAAGGTTAATTGATTGTTTCCCACGGTAATCAGTTCACTTCATGCACACATAAACTCATGTAATTGATAGTGAAAACCATATACCAAACTACATGAAATGACATGGTTAACTGTATGTAAACCATGTGTCATTTCATGTCGGGTTCTGTAATTTCACAAAAGCCGGCAATTGAATTAGCGGCTATTATACTATGTAGAAGTGTTTGAGCTATAAATATATATATATATATGTCACAATGACATGTATATATACAGTTATATCAAAAAGTTTGGGCACCCCTATTAATCTTAAGCTTAATGTTGATAAAAATTGGTATTTTTGCAACAGCTATTTCAGTTTGATATATCTAATAACTATTGGATACAGTAATGTTTCTGCCTTGAAATGAGGTTTATTGTACTAGCAGAACATGTGCAATCTGCATTCAAACAAAATTTGACAGGTGCATAAGTATGGGCACCCTTATCATTTTCTTGTTTTAAATACTCCTACCTACTTTTACTGACTTACTAAAGCACTTTTTTTGGTTTTGTAAGCTCATTGAGCTTTGAACTTCATAGCCAGGTGTATGCAATCATGAGAAAAGCTACTTAAAGTGGCCACTTGCAAGTTGTTCTCCTGTTTGAATCTCCTCTGAAGAGTGCATCATGGGCTCCTCAAAACAACTGTCAAATGATCTGAAAACAAAGATTATTCAACATAGTTGTTCAGGGGAAGGATACAAAAAGCTGTCTCAGAGATTTAACCTGTCAGTTTCCACTGTGAGGAACATAGTAAGGAAATGGAAGAACACAGGGACAGTTCTTGTTAAGGCCAGAAGTGGCAGGCCAAGAAAAAAATCAGAAAGGCAGAAGAAGAATGGTGAGTAGTGTTGAGCGATACTGCTCGATATCTAAAAATATCGGATCGGAATGGTATCGCCGATATCACTAAATATCGTCGATATCCGATTCCGATACCGGAAGTCCAATGTAAGTCTATGGGAACCAAATATCGACATTAAAAAAAACCATTCTTGCCTTGTTGGTTAATTGTACATGAAGGAAAACAACAAAGACTAATGTAGAATGTATTGGGGGAGGTTGAGGAGACAATAAAGGCATACATGTTTAACCCAATGCATTGGAATAGCATTAATATATATTTTTTTTGAAATACGTTTGGATTGACTAACAAATTGACAATGTTGTTAACCTTTTTTCTATTTTGGCAAATATGTATGTTTCACAACTTCCATGCTCTTCACCTTTTAACTTTTGCCAGTGCCACACTTTCTCCTTCATAATCTTCAGCAGCAGCATCATCTTTCTCATCAAATTATTCTTCATCTTCACCTTCTTAATCTTCTTCTTAAACTTCTTGCTATTCATGTTTTTGTTTACATTACTCATATTGTTATTATTAAACTAATTAATCTTCTTCATATTCAAATTCTTCATCTTCTTCCTCTTCATCTTCTTCATCATATTTCTTATTTGTGACAGAGATTCCTGTACTTGTAATCTGTAAAAGTATGAATTGTTCATCCTTCCGTTCTTGCTGTCACAAAAGATTTAAATTACAACAGTATTTGTCCGTGTTCAGTTTAGCCTGCAGCAGCAGGCATTTTCCAGGGGCACCACGAGGAGGAACGGACTCACCCCATACACTGCTTAGTCTTCTTCTGCTTAGAATTTAGAGCATATATTTTGCTCTTCATTTTGGTCTTATACTTCATGTTCTTCTGCTTTTTGATCTTCTGCTTATTGTTCTTCTGTCTCTTGTTCTGTATCTTGTAGTTTTGTCTTAACCTTCTTTGTCCTGTTGGTGATCTTCTTCTGGGTAATCTTTTATTTTTTCTTTGTGATGGTGTTCAGGCTGGTTGGCTTCATGCTCGTCGTCCTTGTTGTCGTCATCTTCTTCTGGGTGGTCTTTAAGGTCGTCTAATTTCCGAGAACCAGCTGACGTTACTGGAACCCTGACGGGTATCAGATGGAGCAAGAGACAATGGAAGTAACGAGGACCAGCTGACTGTGCTGGAACCCGGACGGGTAGCAGAAGGAAAAGAGGCAATGTCACAACCGAGTACCAGCTGACGTTACTGTGACACGGTTACTAAGCAGGAGGTACCTGTGCTCCAAAGCACTACCAAGGACCAGCAGACGTTGGTGGAACTCAGATACGGAGATGGAGGCACCTAGGCCAAAGGCACTGGGGAGAACCAGTTGACGGTACTGGACCCCGGACGGGTAGCATAAGGAAAAGAGGCAATGTCACAACCGAGTACCAGCTGACGTTACTGTGACACGGTTACTAAGCAGGAGGTACCTGTGCTCCAAAGCACTACCAAGGACCAGCAGACGTTGGTGGAACTCGGATACGGAGATGGAGGCACCTAGGCCAAAGGCACTGGGGAGAACCAGTTGACGGTACTGGACCCCAGACGGGTAGCATAAGGAAAAGAGGCAATGTCACAACCGAGTACCAGCTGACGTTACTGTGACACAGTTACTAAGCAGGAGGTACCTGTGCTCCAAAGCACTACCAAGGACCAGCAGACGTTGGTGGAACTCGGATACGGAGATGGAGGCACCTAGGCCAAAGGCACTGGGGAGAACAGTTGACGGTACTGGACCCCGGACGGGTAGCATAAGGAAAAGAGGCAATGTCACAACCGAGTAACCAGCTGACGTTACTGTGACACGGTTACTAAGCAGGAGGTACCTGTGCTCCAAAGCACTACCAAGGACCAGCAGACGTTGGTGGAACTCGGATACGGAGATGGAGGCACCTAGGCCAAAGGCACTGGGGAGAACCAGTTGACGGTACTGGACCCCGGACGGGTAGAAGAACGCACCCATGAAAATGTAAGTTGACAGGACGCAAGCCGTCCCAGTTACCGAATCACACAGTCCTACAGTGGGTGCTTGTCCTATTGTCACAATGGAAACCGCCTTTATTTACATATCCCACAGCACACATAGGAATCACCTAAACTGCAGGCACCATAGAGTCGGCTAACCCGAATGCAACACGACAGCACAACTTATTGGAGGATAATTGACGTTCACACTGCCAGGAAACAGCTGTCGTGCTGTAACCAGGCTGGCCAGGAGTCAGTACCCCTGCCAATTACTTACGAGCAAACAAATGGCGGTGTTGTAGCCCAGGGAGTAGAGTTCAGGTGGTAGAAAGATGAACATAACAGGAGACATGGAAAACGTTGCCAAACAGTTATTTAATCTGAAAACGGACAGGCAAATTCAGGTGAGATCCATGCCTTGTTCATTTTCAGAAAAGTAAGCCGGTCTACATTCTCTGAGGATAGTCGCATGCGACGGTCTGTTACTACACCACTGCAGCACTAAAGACACGCTCAGATAATACACTGGCAGCAGGGCAAGCCAGCACCTCCAATGCATACTGGCTAAGCTCTGGCCATGTATCCAACTTAGAGACCCAAAATTTGAAAGGGGAAGAGGCATCTGGAGTACACTTAGAGGGAAAGCCAAGTAGTCTGTCACCATCTTACGGAAATGTTTCTTCCTGGTGACTGGAGCCGTCTCGGATGGTGTAGACCTTGCTGGCGCTGTCACAAAACTTTGCCACATTTGTAACATACAGCTCTTGCCCTGTGCAGAGGCGCTGCTTCTGCTCCCTCTTGTTGTAGAGGTGTCTACACTGCCTCGACGCACAGAGCTGCTTTGTAAAGCAGTAGCAGCAGCAGCAGCTCTCTCGGCTGGAATGTACAACAGTATGGATTGCACCAGTGTGTCTTGGTACTCCTGCATTTTACGGTCCCGGTTCACCGGTGTGATGAGGGTTTGTAAGTTGTCCCGGTAGCGAGGGTCTAGGAGGGTGTACACCCAATAATCTGACGTGCTGAGAATGTGGGCGATGCGGCGGTCGTTTCTCAGGCACTGAAGCATGAAATCAACCATGTGCTGCAGACTCCAACTGGCCAACAAAGGCTGTCCTCTGGAAGAGGCGTCATCTCTGCCTCCTCTGCATCACCCCACCCTCGCTCTACATACTGACTAGAGCGTTGTGTACCTCCCTCTGTAGGGATTTCTTCCTCCTCCATTGACTCCTCCTCCTCATCCTCCTCACAAAGTGAGCCCTGCCCAGCCCTTTGTGAGGAACCACGTTGCGCTGACTGTCCTGAAGGTAATTGAATTTGTGACTCCTCATCCTCCACCTCTTCCAAAACCTCTTCCTTTAGTGCTCACAGTGATTTCTGAAGCAGGCAGATAAGGGGGACAGTCATGCTGACTAGTGCATCATCTGCACTCGCCATCCGCGTTGAGACATCAAACGCACGCAAAACGTCGCAGATGTCCTTCATAGAGGCCCACACAGTAGTGGTGAAGTGTGAACGGCGCAAATTGCGAGTTGATTGCGCCTGTTGCAGCTGATACTCCATTACTGCTGGCTGCTGCTCACACAACCGCTCCAACATATGTAACGTGGAATTCCACCTGGTGGGTACGTCACATATGATGCGATGTTCAGGAAGGCGAAATCTGACTTGCAGAGCTGCAATGCGCAATCTGGCCATGCTGGAACGTCGCAAGTGAGCGCACTCTAGGCGGACCTTGTGCAGCAGTGCATCAAGATCCGGATAGTCCCTCAAAAAACTCTGCACGACCAAGTTGAGCACATGTGCCAGACATGGTATGTGAGTGAGGTTGCCAAGGCCCAGAGCTGCCACCAGATTTCGGCCATTGTCACACACTACCAAGCCTGGCTGGAGATTAGCTGACAAAAACCACACGTCGCTCTCCTGCTTGATGGCATCCCAGAGCTCCTGCGCTGTGTGGCTTCGATTCCCCATGGAAATTAATTTCAGGACGGCCTGTTGACGTTTGGCCACGGCTGTGCTCATATCGGTCGCAACAGGTAAGCGTTCACGGGTCTATGTGGAGGTATACCGTGACGGCTCGTGCAGCGATGATTCTGAGGAACTGGAGTAGGAGGAGGAATCAATGTGTACAGACTGGATTCCTGCAATCCTTGGAGTTGGCAGAAACACGTACAGCGCCACTGGCAAGATCTGTACCCGGCTCCACAACATTGACCCATTGGGCAGTGAGGGAAAGGTATCGTCCCCGGCCATGGGTACTGGTCCACGCATCGGTGGTCAGGTGGACCCTGCTACTGACGGCGTTTAGTAGCGCATTTTAATGTTTCCCTCGACATGTTTTTGCAGAGCAGGGACAGCTTGCCTGCTGAAATAAAATCGGCTTGGCACATTATATTGTGGGACTGCCAATGCCATAAAGTTCCTGAAACTGTCAGTCTCCACCAGCCTGAATGACAGCATTTCAAGGGACAGGAGTTTTGCAATGCCAGCATTCAGAGCCTGTGCTCGTGGATGGTTTGCCGAGTATGGCCGTCTTTTATCCCATGCCTGTGGTACCGATGGCTGTTTTTTGTTCTGGGAGTGTGACGATGACTGTGAACTTGCTGCTGTGGGTGGAATAACAGTTTGTCTATGGACAACAGTGACCGAGGTTCTTCCATGGAGATCCTGTGAGGAAGCCGAACCAGGTGTGTGTGAGCTGGAGGTAGAGGCTCAAACACGACCTGAAGATGTAGGTGCTGCTGTAGGTTGGCCTACATCTCCAGTGTGTCTTTGTAACTCAGCTACGTGCTTTGTCCGTACATCTTTCCACATATTTGTGGTATTCAGGTTACTGATATTTTTACCTCTTTTAACTTTTTGCTTACACAGCTTGCATTGAACATAGCAAATATCATCTACAAGTCTGTCAAAAAAGGACCACGCAGTGCAAGTCATGGGAGCGCCAATTTTGACATTTCTAAGAGAACTGCTCCCAACAGGTGCCAAACTGGAGGCTACAGGCAAGCGAGTCTGCAGCCTACCTCTCCCTCCTCTTTGTACCGTTGGGACAATCTCTTCCTCAGAGCTGCTCCCACCACCTTCCTGTTGCTCACGCCATGTTGGGTCTCGGACTTCATCATCTCCACTACCCTCTTCCCACACCTGCTGCTGTTGGATGGTCTGGGCAGCACCATGCTCCACAAAACCTGGCACCTGAGTCTCATCATCATCATAAGATGCGTTCTGCGGTGTGCTGTCCATCGGCACTGGCTCACCCGCCTCTTCAGATTGAGAGAGACACAGCTGTTGCGCATCACTGCATACTCCCTCTTCTTCAAATTGCAGAATGCTGCTTGCCTGTGCCCGTGTTTGCGAGCCAACAGATTCTGAGAACAGAAGCAGAGACTCAGCTGGCTCCTGTACAGAACTCTCTGACTGCCTGGGCAATTTGACAGGCGGTGAACAGACAGATGGTTGCTCAACAGTGTTGTGTTCCTGAGAGGAGGTGGAAGGAATTGAAGTCGATGCATTGGCTGCCATCCAACCAACAACGGCTTCAATTTGTTCTTCCCGCAGCAGGGGGGCACGCCGAGCTCCTACCAAAGTGCGCATAAAGGAACACTCATGGGTAAAACTGGTGGATGCTGTGTCACTGAGGGCGGCAGCAGCCACAGAATCCCCACGTCCTCTCCCTGCTGAAACTCCACGCCACGACCACGTGCCTTACTCACTGACTTCTTCATCTTGGTAGATTGATAAAGAAAGTCAGAAAAGTTATAAGGCCTAAGTGTGGTTATTACGCAGAGACTGAAGTGAACACTGAAACACAACTGTTCACAATCTGTGAAAGGCTACTCCTTTGTCTACTTCTATAGTGTTTGCAACCAATGTATTGGATACGGATGGAAGCGCGTCACACTAATAGATTATATTTTAAATGGAATGGAGCAGAACCAATTGGAGATAAATGAAAAGGATGAGGCACTGAGACAGGCTCAGCAGAGTACAAGCAGCAGTGCTTGAACAAGTAACTGGAGCGTGATGTGCACTCAAAAAATAAAAAACACAGACTGAAGTGAACACTGAAACACAACTGTTCACAATCTGTGAAAGGCTACTCCTTTGTCTACTTCTATAGTGTTTGCAACCAATGTATTGGATACGGATGGAAGCGCGTCACACTAATAGATTATATTTTAAATGGAATGGAGCAGAACCAATTGGAGATAAATGAAAAGGATGAGGCACTGAGACACGCTCAGCAGAGTACAAGCAGCAGTGCTTGAACAAGTAACTGGAGCGTGATGTGCACTCAAAAAATAAAAAACACAGACTGAAGTGAACACTGAAACACAACTGTTCACAATCTGTGAAAGGCTACTCCTTTGTCTACTTCTATAGTGTTTGCAACCAATGTATTGGATACGGATGGAAGCGCGTCACACTAATAGTTAAATTGCATGGAGCTGCAAGAATTACACTGAAGAAAAAAAAAAGAGTCTGTGAGTGACACGTGCAGATGCCTACAGACAGCGTTGCATGCAGAGCAAACTGCAGCGTCACCTGCACTCACACACACCTTGCAGAGCTGTTAAAACAACACTGCAGGCAAAAGGAAGCTTTACACAGCGGTTGGTGCTAGCCTGCCTACAGCACAGTACACTAAATCGCAATCTCTAACTGTCCCTCAGAGTCAGCACAGCAGCGTTCTGTCCCTTACTGAATTCACAGTACAGTGACGCTAAAATGGCGGCGGCGCCTTTTATAGTGCATTCTGACATCATTTCAGCATCCAATCACAGCCATGCCATTAGTTAACATGACCGCAGCAGTACAGGATGTGCCCACACTTCTTAGGATTCCTCATTGTCTGACTAAAATCACATTGCCTCTCAAAGAATTATGGGAACTTCCGATTCCGGTATACGATATATGAAAATATCGAAACTAAGTATCGAAAGGCTGATAGAGCTAATATCGGCCGATACCCGATACTTGCGGTATCGTATCGCTCAACACTAATGGTGAGATAAGTCAAGGACAATCCTCAGACCACCTCCAGAGAGCTGCAGCATCAACTTGCTGCAGATGGTGTCACTGTGCATTGGTCAACTATACAACGCACTTTGCACAAGGAGAAGCTGTATGGGAGAGTGATGCGAAAGAAGCCGTTTCTACAAGCACGCCACAAACAGAGTCGGCTGAGGTATGCAAAAGCACATTTGGAGAAGCCAATTTCTTTTTGGAAGAAGGTCCTGTGGACTGATGAAGCAAAGATTGAGTTGTTTGGTCATACAAAAAGGCGTTATGCATGGCATCAAAAAAACACAGCATTCTAAGAAAAACACTTGCTACCCACAGTAAAATTTGGTTTAGGTTCCATCATGCTTTGGGGCTGTGTGGCCAATGTTGGCACCGGGAATCTTGTTAAAGTTGAGGGACGCATGGATTCCACTCAGTATCAGCAGATTCTTGACAATAATGTTCAAGAATCAGTGACAAAGTTGAAGTTACGCAGGAGATGGATCTTTCAGCAAGACAATGATCCAAAACACCGCTCCAAATCTACTCAGGCATTCATGCAGAGGAACAATTACAATGTTCTGGAATGGCCATCCCAGTCCCCAGACC
>JARQOD010000003.1:263364329-263392932 GCA_033576555.1 Oophaga sylvatica | reverse complement strand
TGGAGACATGGGGCAAATTGGAGACAAGGGTCAGAATGGGAGAATGGGTCAGAATGGAGACATGGGGCAGAATGGGACACGAGGCAGAATGGAGCTCAGGGCAATTATGGGCATGGGGCAGGATGGAGACATGGTGAAATAGGACACGGTGCAGGATGGAGACATGGGGCAGGATGGAGACACAGGGGGCAGGTGGGACGATGGGGCAGGAATTAGGGGCAGGATGGAGAGGAGGTGCGGATTGGTGCAGGATGGAGATAATGGGCGGTGAGACAGATGGGGAAGGATTGAACTTATGGGGCGGACATGGGACAAGGGGGGCAGGATGGGCTTAGGGCAGGTCATTGAACAGAGGGGGGCAGGTCATGGACAGATGGGGCAGGATGGAAGATTTTAGGGGGCGGATTGGCATCACAAAGGGAAAGAATGGATACTCATTAGGGGCCAGGATGGGAGAACTATGGCTGGAGAAAGGAATGAGACACACGGGGGCCAGGTGAGTATATTATTACAATAGGGGCTAATTAAGGAATATTATTATTTGCAGTGTGCATTTATTTTATTTTTTAGGATATTTTTTTTAAAAATGGGGGAGGTGTTCCTGTTACTGTGCGAGCGACACTATGTCACCTTTTTTTTTTTTCATCGGTGTAATTTGAAGTTTGGGAAAAATTAAGAAAAGTGTTCTGCAAGCTGTCTCAGATAACTAGTTTTTTCCTGCTGAGCGACCCTGGCTGGAAGAAGTATGGAGCTCTGTGCTGGATGTAGGAGAAAAGCAAAGAGAAGGACTTCACCTATGATGTCACTGGTAGTCAGTGTGTACCTGTACACTGAAAACTTATACATGTATACTATAAAAAGCGGTCCTGGGTACAAATGTCATCGTCAGGTATTCCTTTACACGACACATATACAGGCTCTGTGATTAATATAATTGATCACTGATAACCTGACAATTAACGCGCTCAGTGTATAATATCACTGTTGATACTGTTTTCCCTGTAAAATTATATGATACGGCTCCTGTTATAAATCACCTTTAAATCACTTTTATTCCTGAACACTGACACTGCTTTCTAAGTGCAGATCCCGTGTAATAATGCACTTATATTGATATAATTTTGTGTTTTTTTATTAAGATCAGTATTGGTATTCAGTCAATATTGGTGGAATTTTTCCGGCCTGGTGTGGCGGTATTTGTTTCTGTTGTGCTATTTATTGGTTCAGTGGTGGAATAGTGGTTCGGTCATGGTGTGGTTTTTATTTGTTCCTTGTATTAGTATTATTGGTCCCATGTGGGGTTAATATATGATCTGGACTGGTACGGTGGTATTTGTTCCCTTGTATGTGATTTATTCGGTCACTGTTGTGGTTATGTGGTCTGGACTGGTGTGGCGTTTTGGGATCCTGGTTTTTAGGTCGTATTGGTGGTAATGGTGTTGGTCTGGGCACGTTGGTATTTGTCCCTTGTATGTGATATTGGTCATTTTAAAAATTGAAAAAATGAATAAAAATATGCCTAAATTATATGGATATTTTTAACAAATGTTTAATAGTTTAGAGTAGAGTAGGACCCAGCCAAAATTGTCACCTTGCGTGGTGACGGCTTAAAAAATTCTATGAATAACACATGTGGAATTATATACTTAACAAAAAAGTGTGAAACAACTGAAAATATGTCTTATAATTCTTAGGTTCTTCAAAGTACCACCTTTTGCTTTGATTACTGCTTTGCACACTCTTGGCATTCTCTTGATGAGCTTCGAGAGGTAGTCACCGAAATGGTCTTTCCAACGTCTTGAAGAGTTCCAGAGATGCTAGCACTTGCTGGCCCTTTTCCCTTCACTCTGCGGTCCAGCTCACCCCAAACCATCTCGATTGGGTTCAGGTCTGGTGACTGTGGAGGCCAGGTCATCTGGCGTAGCACCCATCACTCTCCTTCTTGGTCAAATAGCCCTTACACAACCTGGAGGTGTGTTTGGTGTCATTGTCCTGTTGAAAAATAAATGTGGTCCAACAAACGCAAACCGGATGGATAGCATGCTGCTGCAAGATGCTGTGGTAGCCATGCTGGTTCAGTAATGCCTTCAATTTTGAATAAATCCCCAACAGTGTCACCAGCAAAGCACCCCCACACCATCACACTCCTCCTCTATGCTTCACGGTGGGAAACCAGGCATATAGAGTCCATCTGTTCACCTTTTCTGCGTCGCACAAAGACACGGTGGTTGGAACCAAAGATCTCAAATTTGGACTCATCAGACCAAAGCACGATTTCCACTGGTCTAATGGACATTCCTTGTGTTGTTTAGCCCAAACAAGTCTCTTCTGCTTGTTGCCTGTCCTTAGCAGTGGTTTCCTAGAAACTATTTACCATGAAGGCCTGCTGCACAAAGTCTCCTCTCAACAGTTGTTGTAGAGATGTGGCTGCTGCTAGAACTGTGTGGCATTGACCTGTCTCTAATCTGAGCTGCTGTAAACCTGCAATTTCTGAGGCTGGTGACTCTGATAAACTTATCCTCAGAAGCAGAGGGTGACTCTTGGTCTTCCTTTCCTGGGGTGGTCCTCTTGTGAGCCAGTTTCTTTGTAGCGCTTGATGGTTTTGCAACTGCACTTGGGACACTTTCAAAGTTTTCCCAATTTTTCGGACTGTCTGACCTTCATTTCTTAAAGTAACGATGGCCACTCGTTTTTCTTTACTTAGCTGCTTTTTCTTGCCATTATACAAATTGTAACAGTTTATTCAGTAAGACTATCAGCTGTGTATTCCACAGACTTCTGCACAACACAACTGATGGTCCCAACCCCATTTATAAGGCCAGAAATCCCACTTATTAAACCTGACAGGGCACACCTGTGAAGTGAAAACCATTCACGGTGACTACCTCTTGAAGCTCATCAAGAGAATGCTAAGAGTGTGCAAAGCAGTAATCAAGCAAAAAGGTGGCAACTTTGAAAAACTAGAATATAAGACATAATTTCAGTTGTTAACACTCTTTTTGTTAAAAATTCCACATGTGTTAATTCATAGTTTTGATGGTTCAGTGTGAATTACAGTTTTCATAGTCATGAAAAAACAGAAAAATCTTTAAATTGAGAAGGTGTGACCAAACTTTTGGTCTGTACTGCATATTTATATATATATATAATATATATGTATAAATATATATATATATATTCTCGCCTAAAAGGAGGAGGGCCCAGATAAATTCTTGACAGAGGCCCCAAGCTGTCATTTCTGCCCTGACTAACACTATATATACAGAAAAGCTTATAGCTCTGACACATAACCCAGCTATGATGGATATTTTGTAGCGTTGCACTTATCAGAACACTGACTCTTCTATATGGTTTGTAATGCTCACATCTCTGCTGGGTGCTGTGGCGCCACTGTAATCCTGGCTACTATGGGAGGCTTGGGCTGTTGGATCACTTGCACTTCTCAGTTCTGGTCCATTCTGTGCTATGTAGATCAGGGTCTTCTCTGTCCTCAGCATCAATATGGTGACTCTGAGCCAGCTGCTTGGAGACATTAAGTTGGAGGAGGGAGAGTCTTGGTCCAAAAAAAAAAAAAAAAGACAAACACATAATTTCAGAGCACTCTACAAAAATAAAGCACTTATGCATAGTCAGAATGGAGCAGACTGAGCAAAACAGTGAGACTCAGCCCTTTTTATAGCAGCAGAGGTCAATTACTATTTATTTTTTCTCCAATAAAAAAAAAAGCAGATTGCAGCTCATAAAGGTAACCAAGATTTTGCTACCTAATCTGAGAGCAGCATAAAATCGTTACAAAATGCTGAAATATTATTAAATGATGCCACCTACTGGTCAGGGGTGGTTCTGCATTCTTCATTTTCTTAAGGAAATCTGTCACAGTATTATTGCTGCCTCATCTAAGAGGCGCATTGATGTAGAGACACTCTGATTCCAGCGATGTATCACTTACTGAGCTGCTTGCTGCAGTTTTGATTAAATCACTAATCACCCGGAGATTATCTGACTGACAGCCGCAGCTCACTGTGTGCTAAGCGGTGACTGAAGCCGCAGTCGGCTGCATCTCTATCAGGGCGTATTTAGAGTTTCTGCTGCCCTAGGCACTTTCGTTCTGCCTCCCCATTGGTGAGTATGACTAATGCAGACACTGTCGCAGTGACTTAGGCTACTTGCACATCAGCGATTTTTGCCAAATTCGGGGCAGATCCGGCAGTTTTTTCGCATCTGCCACGTAACGGATCACTTATAGCAACACGCATTCGGCCTCATTCATTCCCTATGGGACTTGCAAACATGTGCGACACTTGCGGTTTGGCGCGATCCCACAAATCCAATACTTGCAGCAACGGAAAAAAAAATGCTACTAGTAGTGTTTTTTGTCTCACTGCAAGTGCCGCACGTTTGCAAGTCCATAGGGAATGAATGAGGCCGAATCTATGTGTCTGCCCATGTAGCTCTTTCAAAGACAGTGGTTTCCTCCACACCAAAAGACATACAAATAGGATGTTTAGATTGTGAGCCCCAATGGGGACAGTGTTGATGTGTATGTAAAGTGCTGTGGAGTTAATAGCGCAATATCAATGAATAAATATTACTCTTAATATTAGGTTACAATACCAGGATCTGAGGATTTTCGGTATCGAGGTCAAGACTCTCTGATGTGATGTTGCTGCCTGTCTCGCTGTCTTCCTCTTTTGACACTGCAGTGTTGTGGACAAGAAAACATTAACCGGTTAACAGCAAGAAGTCTGGTGTCTGTGTACTAACTGAACTAGAAACTCTCCCCACACCATGTCCAGCAGACATTGGAGGATAACTAGATGGATGTTATTATTCTATTACTGCCCAGTCTCTGACTAAGGCCTTATTCATTATGTCTGGGTGTAAACAGATAATTACATATAAATCTGGACATTTTTTATAGATCTCCGGTATATTATTTATTATAGATCTATAATGTATAATGTACAAGGAGACCTATAGTATAAAATGTCCAGAATTATCTGTAATATATGATGTACAATCTATTATCTATAATGTCCAGGGGTGATCTAAAATATATAATGCTCAGGTAGTAGATTTATAATAACGTACAGTCAAGGCAAATCTATACTGTTAATGTCCAGAGGCAGAGATATATTTAGGGTACGTTTCCACGTTCAGGCTCTGAGAACAGCCGCAGAGTCCAATCCGCAGCGTCCAAATGTTACAGCATAGTGGAGGGGATTTTATGAAATCCCATATCCACTATATGTACAAAGACGCAGGTGGGGACCTGCGTATATGCACATGTGGCGCGTCTTTCTAGACCGCAGCACGTCTAGTTATCTCGCGGAGACGCTCAGTCTACACAAGATAAATAGCACCGTCCTATGTATAGGATGCGGTGATTCCCACGGTTCAATGAACACATGTGGAATCACCGCGCGTACAAAAGCCGGCAAAGCTTTGGACGGAGCTGTGTCCTCTCTGCAGCGTTTCCTGAACGTGGAAACAAGCCTTAGGGTTTTGGCACACGTTGCAGATTTGTCTGCAGAAGTTTTTCCCTACATAATCCGCATCTCTTGGCAGAGACGCAGGTGCGTATTTGATGCGTTTTTTTTCATGCGGATTTGTATGCCTTTTTGTAAGCTAAATAAAGATGTTAGTTAACAAAAAAAAGATTTGTGATGTCATTTCTGCCAACCTCTCTTTTACATTATCCAGCGTTCATTCTCCCCAGCGCTCATTCCCCACCAGCGCTCATTCCCCCCAGAGCTCATTCCCCCAGCGCTCATTCCCCACCTCAGCACTCCTTCCCCACCTCAGATGCTCATTCCCCCAGCGCTCATTCCTCCCCCTGCGCTCATCCCCCCAGTGCTCATTCCCCACCTCAGCGCTCATTCCCCCAGCGCTCATTCCCCACCTCAGAGCTCATTCCCCCCCTCACGCTCATTCCCACCTCATCGCTCATTCTCCCCACCTCAGCGCTATTCCCCACCTCAGCGCTCATTCTCCCCAGCGCTCATTTTCCCCACCTCAGCGCTCATTCCCCAGCGCTCATTCCCCACCTCAGTGCTCATTCCCCACCAGCGCTCATTCCCCCCTCAGCGCTCATTCCCCACCTCAGAGCTCATTCCCCACCTCAGCGCTCACTCCCCACCTCAGCGCTCATTCTCCCCACCTCAGCGCTCATTCCCCACCTCAGCACTCATTCTCCCAGCGCTCATTCCCCACCTCAGCGCTCATTCCCCACCTCAGTGCTCATTCCCCACCAGCGCTCATTCCCCCTCAGCGCTCATTCCCCACCTCAGCGCTCATTCCCCCGAGCGCTCATTCCCCCTCAGCGCTCATTTCCCAACCTCAGCGCTCATTCCCCCCCTCAGCGCTCATTCCCCCCTCAGCTCTCATTCCCCCCTCAGCGCTCATTCTCTCCCCTGCGCTCATACATCCCCTGCGCTCATTCTCCCCCCCGCACTCATTACTCCCCAGCGCTCATTACCCCCTGTGTCATTCCTCCCCAGTGCTCATTCTCCCCCCCTGTGCTCATTCTCCCCCTTGTGCTCATTCCTCCCCAGCGCTCATTACCCCTGCGTTCATTCCTCCCCAGCGCTCATTCTCCCCCTGCGCTCATTACCCCTGTGCTCATTCTCCCCTTGCGCTCATTCCTCCCCATCGCTCATTCTCCCCTGCGCTCATTACCCCCTGCGCTCATTCTCCCCCTTGCGCTCATTCCTCCCCAGCGCTCATTCCTCCCCAGCGCTCGTTCTACCCCTGTGCTCATCCTCCCCTGCGCTCATTCCTCCCCAGTGCTCATTCTCCTTCCTGCGCTCATTCTCCCCCCTGCGCTCATTCCTCCTCAGCGCTCATTCCTCCCCCACCGCTCATTCTCCCCTTTGCGCTCATTCCTCCCCAGCGCTCATTCCCACCCTGCTCTCATTCCTCCCCCAGCGCTCATTACCCCCTGTGCTCATTCCTCCCCAGCGCTCATTCCTCTCCAGTGCTCATTCCTCCCCAGCGCTCATTCTCCCCCTTGCGCTCATTCCTCCCCAGCGCTCATTACCCCCCGCGCTCATTCCTCCCCCAGTGCTCATTACCCCCAGCCCTCAGGGCTCCCCCCAGCACACAGCACCCCTGCGCTCATCCTCCCCCAGCGCTCATTACCCCCCTGCGCTCATTCCTCCCTGCGCTCATTCCCCCCCTGCGCTCATTACCCCCCGTGCGCTCATTCTCCCCCTTGCTCTCATTCCTCCCCAGCGCTCATTCTCCCCTGCGCTCATTTTTCCCCCTGCTCTCATTCTCCCCCTGCGCTCATTTTCCCCCCTGCGCTCATTACACTCCGCGCTCATTCTCACCTTGCGCTCATTACTCCCCAGCGCTCATTCCTCTCCCCCGGCCCACAGCGCTCATTCCCCCACCCCGGCCCACAGTGCTTTTTCCTCCCCCCCCCCACAGCGTCATTCCTCCTCCCCAGCCCACAACGCTCATTCCTCCCCCTGCGCTCATTCTCCCCCCTGCGCTCATTACCCCCCTGCACTCATTCTCCCCTTGCGCTCATTCCTCCCCAGGCGTCATTCTCTCCCTGCGCTCATTCTCCCCCTGCTCTCATTCTCCCCCTGTGCTCATTTTCCCCCTGAGCTCATTAACCCCCTGCGCTCATTCTCCACCTTGCGCGCATTACTCCCCAGCGCTCATTCCTCTCCCCCCGGGCCCACAGCGCTCATTCCCCCCCCCCCCGGCCCACAGCGCTCGTTCCTCCCCCCGGACCACAGCGCTCATTCCTCCCCGGCCCACAGCGCTCATTCCTCCAGCCCAGCCCACAGCGCTCACCCCCCCAGCCCTCACCCCCCCAACCCACAGAGCTCACTCCCCACCCCTCACCCCCCCAGCCCACAGCACTCACCCCCCCAGCCCACAGCCTCACCCCCCAGCCCTCACTCCCCAGCCCTCAGCGTCAAACCCCCAGCCCACAGCGCTCACCCCCCAGCACACAGCGCTCACCCCCCCGCCCTCAGGGCTCACCCCCCAGCACACAGCTCTCACCCCCAGCACACAGCGCTCCCCCCCCCAGCACACAGCGCTCATCACCCACCCCAGCACACAGCGCTCACCTGCCCCGCACCCAGCGCTCATCACCCACCCCAGCACACAGCGCTCACCCCCCCAGCACACAGCCCTCAGGGCTCACCCCCCAGCACACAGCGCTCACCCCCCAGCACACAGCGCTCCCCCCCCCAGCACACAGCCCTCAGGGTCACCCCCAGCACCACAGCACTCACCCCCCAGCCCACAGCGCTCACCCCCAGCACACAGCGCTCCCCCCCAAGCACACAGCGCTCATCACCCCCCCAGCACACAGTGCTCACTTCCCCAGCACACAGCCCTCAGGGCTCACCCCCAGCCCTCAGGCTCCCCCCCCCCCAAAGCCCACAGCGCTCACCCCCCCCCAGCCCTCACCCCCCCAGCCCTCAGCGCTCGCCCCCCCAGCACACAGCACTACCCCCCAGCCCTCAGCGCTCACCCCCCAGCACACAGCGTCACCCCCCCCAGCACACAGCGCTCACCCCATCATCATAGATATACTCACCTCCTCTGCTGCAGCTCGGAGGTCCAGCGCCGAATTCCTGTTCCTGTATGAGCGGGCGGTCACAAGTGGGTACCGCTCATTAAGCTCAGAATATGGATGCCACGCCTATGAGAGTGGAGTGGCGTCCATATTCATGAGTTTAATGAGCAGTGCCAGGACAGAGTGACCGCGCTCTCGTACAGGAAGAAGATATCGGCGCGGACGGTGGAGCTGCAGCAGGAGGTTGAGAATGATGTTGGGGGAGGGAAGCAAGGGGAGGGCCGACCACCCGGACCAAAAAAAAAAAAAAAAAGAAAACATTCCTGCTCAGTGCCGCCCGCCGCAGAGTCCCGCCCTGGCACGTGCCCACAGGTGCCCAGTGGCAAACACGGCCTTGTCTCTATCACTGAAGGCCGGAGGGTTGCCGGAAAAATAAATTAATTTTTCCCACTGCAGACTGTGCTTTCAGGGCAGTGGCTTTAGAAAGTTATCAAACTGCAGATTAACCCCATATCTGCAGGTTAATAGACTTTTTTTCATGACAGATTCCTTTAGGACAGCATTTCTGTAATAATAAAATTTCTGGGATCATGACATAATGGAATCAATTTAAGAGAATCAATCTATCACCAACTTTTTACAACCCGTCTGAGATCATCATGATATAGGGGTGTAGACACTGACACTTAAATGTTTTCACTTTCTAGGCTGCTTGTTGTCATTTTTGATAAAAATCATGTTCTATCTGCTGCCAATCTACCAGTCTGAGCTCTGTATAACTCCGCCCCAGGCATTAATTGGTTTCTTTCTGCTCTTCTACACAGAAAGCCGCCAATCAGTGATGTGGGCAGCTTATACAGAACTCTTTCATTGCCTTCCCTTTTACTGTTTACCCAGTGCTGGAGAAATGCTGAGTACACAGAAATTGAAGCGCTAACAGTGCTTCCTTTACCACACCCAAGAGTCATGTGATCACATAACGGAGCAGGTGCTGCGGGGTCCTAGGAGAACCAATCAACTCTGCAATGCAGCAAGGACACCACATTTCATCTGTAACTGGGCTAATGTAGCAGCCCCAGGTAAAGGGTATCTCAGATGATTAAAAATATTTAACCCCTTAACCCCCAGGGGTGGTTTGCATGTTATGACTGGGCCAATTTTAATAATTCTGACCCTGTCTCTTTATGAGGTAATAACTCTGGAACGCTTCAACAGATCTTCGCGATTCTGAGATTGTTTTCCCGTGACATTGTACTTCATGATAGAGGTAAAATTTCTTCGAAAAAACTTGCGTTTATTTATGAAAAAAATGGAAATATCGTAATAAATTTTGAAAATTTGCAATTTTCAAACTTTGAATTTTATTCACTTAAAACAGAGAAATATGTCACACAGAATAGTTACTAAATTACATTTCCCACATGTCTACTTTACATCAGCACAATTTTGGAAACAAGTTTTTTTTGTTAGGAAGTTATAATGGTTAAAAGTTGACCAGCGCTTTCTCATTTTTACAACAAAGTTTACAAAACAATTTTTTTAGGGACCACTCACATTTAAAGTCACTTTTAGGGGTCTATATGGAAGAACATACCCAGAGGTGACACCTTTTCTAAAAACTGCACCCCTCAAGCTGATCAAAACCACATTCAAGAAGTTTATTAACCCTTCAGGTGTTTCACAGGAGCAGAAGCAACATGGTAGGAAAAAATGAATATTTAACTTTTTATCAGAAAAATAATGTTTTAGCAACAATTTTTTTATTTTCCCAAGGGTAAAAGGAGAAATTTTGGGTCCCAAAAGCTGTTTTCCAATTTGTCCTGAGTACGCTGATACCCCATATTGGGGGGACCACTGTTTGAGCGCACGGAAGGGCTCGGAAAGGGAAGGAGCCCCGTTTGACTTTTCAAACTAAAATTGGTTGGAATTGACATCGGACACTATGTCGCGTTTGGAGAGCCCCTGATGTGCCTAAACAGTGGAAACCCCCCACAAGTGACCCCATTTGTAAACTAGACCCCCTAAGGAACTTATCTAGATGTGTGGTGAGCACTTTGAACCCCAAGTGCTTCACAGAAGTTTATAAAAGCCCGGGTGTGAAAATAAAAAATCATATTTTTTCCACAAACCGATTGTTTAGTCCCCAATTTTTTATTTTCCCAAGGGTAAACAGAGAAATTGGACCACAAAAGTTGTTGTTTAAATTTGTCCTGAGTATGCTGATACCCCATATGTGGGGGACCACTATTTGGGTGCACGGCAGGGCTCGAAAGGGAAGGAGCACCGTTTGACTTTTTCAAACTAAAATTGGTTGGAATTGACATCGAACACCATGTCGCGTTTGGAGAGCCCCTGATGTGCCTAAACAGTGGAAACCCCCCACAAGTTACCCTATTTTGGAAACTAGACCCCTAAGGAACTTATCTCGATGTGTTGTGAGCACTTTGAACCCCCAAGTGCTTCACAGAAGTTGATAACACCCAGGCGTGAAAATAAAAAAAACATATTTTTTCCACAAAGCTGATTGTTTAGTCCCCAATTTTTTATTTTCCCAGGGGTAACAGGAGAAATTGGACCACAAAAGTTGTCCAATTTGTCCTGAGTATGGTTATAACCCCATATGTGGGGGGGGACCACTGTTTGAGCGCACGGCATGGCTAGGAAGGGAAGGAGCACCGTTTGACTTTTTCAAACTAAAATTGGTTGGAATTGACATAAGACACCATGTCGTGTTTGGAGAGCCCCTGATGTGCCTAAACAGTCGAAACCCCCAACAAGTGACCCCATTTTGGAAACTAGGCCCCCTTAAGTATAAACAGCAAAAAAAAGGCAGCAACACTCACCTGCCCCGATCTCAGAACAAATGCACTACAGGATGCAGCCAGCCCATTAAGCAAGATATTAGCAGCACAGGTGCAAAATACCAGATTAAACAGCCACTCTCCACATACCCAACCAAGGAGGGGGTGACTGCCCAGTATACAATTGTACAATAGAGGCCCCCATAGGGCGCCATTCACACAAGGATACTGTACAGTGTCTGGTTCCCAGCCTATTAATCACGCCCCTACTATTCGTGGTTTTGCTGGATAGTGTAGAGTAGGCCCCCTTAAGTAACTTATGTAGATGTGTGGTTAGCACTTTGAACCCCAAGTGCTTCACAGAAGCTTATAACGCCCGGGCGTGAAAATATAAAATCCTTTTTTTCTCAGAAATATGACCTTTAGTCTCCAATTTTTAGGTTTCCCAAGGGTAACAGAAGAAATTGGACCCCAAAAGTTGTCCAATTTGTCCTGAGTAGGCTGGTACCCCACATGTGGAGAAAACTACTATTTGGGCACTCGTTGGGGCTCGAAAGGGAAGTAGTGTCGTTTTTGAATGCAGACTTTGATGGAATGGTCTGCGGGCGTCATGTTCCATTGGCGAGCCCCTAATGTGCCTAAACAGTAGAAACCCCCACAAGTGATGCCATTTTGGAAACTAGCCCAATAAGTAACTTATCTAGATGTGTGGTTAGCTCTTGAACCCCCAAGTGCTTCACAGAAGCTTATAATGTCCGGGCGTGAAAATATAAAATCCTATTTTTTTCCACAAATATTATCTTTTAGTCCCAATTTTTAATTTTCCCAACGGTAACAGAAGAAATTGGACCCCAAAAGTTGTTGTCTAATTTGTTCTGAGTACACTGTTTAGGCACAAGTCGGGGCTCGGAAGGGAACTAGTGACGTTTTGGAATGCAGACTTTGATGGAATGGTCTGCGGGCATCATGTTCCATTTGCAGAGCCCCTGATGTGCCTAAACAGTAAAAAAAAACCACAAATGACATAATTTTAGAAACTAGCCCCCCAAGAAACTTCTCTAGATGTGCCCCCTTTTTGGAACTAATCTACAGTTTCCTGTAAATTAGTATGCATGGAGGTGTAGTCCAATTTGAAGCAATCCTTCATACACAGGCCAGGTTTGTTGGAGCAGGTGTCGCATTGTAAATGGTGTCCTTGCGTATTCCCCTTTTGTAACACACTCGGCACCTTTTTTGTGACTTACCTTTTTTTCCAGTTTGCGAGACCTCCCCCAGTAAATGCTGACCTGGTTACAATACGAGCACCTTCAGTTCCGGAAGTACTGGGGCCTGCTCCTTCTTGAGCGCCAAACATCAGGGCCTTGATCACTACCTCCTGGAACTGAAGGTACGATGTATTGGTGTGGCGTTCACATCGTGACAGCAGGAAAGCGTTTAGCATTGCCATTTGTACGATGTGCACTGCCAGCTTTTTGTACCACACCCTGGCCTTTCTCAAAGCACTGTACAGTTGGAGGGTTGATCGGAGAGATCAAGGCCCTCCATGTTTTTATTGTACCCCAGTACACAGTTCGGTTTGTGGACCTGTGTAGAGGTACCACGTACAGTGCCGAGGGCGCTGCCACCACCATGTATGGTGGTCAAGAGAAGAACATCCCTCTTGTCCTTGTACTTGACCATCAGTAGGTGGTCGCTACATTGGGCTCTGCTCTCACCCTTTCTGAGCATCTGCCCAAGCAGCATCTTCGGGAGGCCCCTCTGATTTTTACGGACGGTACCGCAAGCTGCAGTACCTCGCGCAAAGAGGGATTTGTAGAGTGGGATGCTGGAATAAAAGTTATCGGTGTAGAGGTAATAACCTTTATCCAGCAGTGAGTGCACCAAATCCCACACAATTTTCCCACTCACTCCCAGGGCAGGAGGACACTCAGGGGGTTCAATCCTGGTGTCCTTTCCTTCGTAAACTCTAAACTTGTGGGTGTACCCTGAGGTACTCTCACACAGTTTTATAGAGTTTGATTCCGTACCTGGCCCTCTTGCTGGGCAGGTACTGACGGAATTCGAGCCGTCCCTTAAAATTAACTAAGGACTCATCCACGCAGATGTCCCTTTGAGACACGTACACTTCAGCCAAACTTTTTGTTGAAGTGTTCTATGACCGACCGAACTTTGAACAGACGATCAAAGTTAGGATCATTTCGTGGGGACACTGTGCATTATCGTTATAATGCAGGAATTTGTGGATGGCCTCAAAACGCGTCCGGGCCATGACCATTCGAACACTGGAGCGTTATATAAAATATCAACACTCCAATATTGCCAAAGTTCTGGCTTCTTCAGGATCCCCGTGTGAAAGACTTGGCCCCAAAACTGCATCATTTCAACTGCGTATACAGGAGACCAGTTAGAATATGATGAACGGGGGTTTTGCGCCAAAAATTGACTAGCGTACAAATTAGTTTGCTCCACCATGTGGTTAATAAAATCCTCAGAGAAAAAGACTTTGAAAAAAATCTATTTCTGTGAGGCCGATGGTGTCAAACTTGATTCCTGATTCTGCCACAAAATTAGGAATCAGTGGGTCATAATTTTCGGGGGGCGAGGTCCACACGGGGTCCTCAGTGGGGTGCGCTGGTTCGGCTTCGTCTTCTGGAATGGTGGCAGATGCCTCATCTTCTGTTCCCGGGCGTCTGCGTGGAGGTTCCACAGCACCCAAGGAGGAAGATGAGGAAGAGGATGAGAATGAAGAATCAGAGAAATAAAGAAATGTGGGATCCTCTCCCTCGCTATCAATGTCGGAGGCAAGGAAAGTATATGTGTTATGAATGTACTAGAGATGGTTTCTGAGCAGAGGCTCCCTCTGGTGGTTACAGACAGTACTGAACCTTTCAGTGAGGAGTGGCAATCTGGGTTCACTGACTGGTCTCATATAAGGGAGGTTCCCTCCCATGATGGTTGCCGGTGATCAATTGTTCTTATCTCAATTGTGGTTCCTGGTTCATTTGAAAGTTTGCTGGAGTCTTGCCTGCATCTCCCGCTTTCAGATAAAATATTTTTTGCTTTTCTTTTTGTGCTTGCTTTTTGCATTGTTTTCTGCACTTTTGTGGAGGTCAGTCAGGTCCCCTCCTGGGGCCTGAGCTCCTCACAGTTTATCTGCAGCCACTGTTATTTGCTCATTTGTTTTTTCCTGTTTTTTTCAGCGGCTGCGGCTTGGTTTTGTTCACACTGAGACCTGATTTAGTGGAGGCGAGATCGTGTGATCTCAGTATTTTTGTAATCAGAATTGTTGGATTTTTGTAGGGTTTTCTGGGTTGCAGAAAGTAATCTCTCCTGTCCTCTCCTATTTAGTCAGCTTGTGGCCCCAGCGTTTGCTCAGTCTATTTTCTGCCTATGTTTGTATTTTCATCTTGTCTAACCGCCATTATATGTTGGGGCTTCCTATTTTCTTTGGGGATCTGCTCCGGGGCAGATAGCTTTCATCTTTCTGCCTTTAGGTGTAGTTATCTCTCAGGCTGTGACGAGGCATCTAGGATCAACGTAGGAACGCTCCACGGCTACCTCTAGTTGTGTCGTTAGTTTAGGAATCTGCAACCCATCAGTTACCAACATCTCAGGTGTTCGGCTGCCCTGCTGTTGTTCCTGTCCTCCTCAGCTATCGAAACATAAAAGTATCACCGGCAAACATCATGGGAGGGAACCTCCCTTATATCAGACCAGTCAGTGAACCCAGATTGCCATTCCTCGCTGAAAGGTTCAGTACTGTCTGTAACCACCAGAGGGAGCCTCTGCTTAGAAACCATCTCTAGCACATTCATAACAGTAAAAAAACCTTGTTGGCATTAAATCAGGGTCTTGAAGACGCTGAGTTGTACTGTCAGAAATTCCGAAAGTGGGCAGTCCTGACCAAATGGAATGATGATGCTTGGCAGCCCTTTTTCGGAAGGGGCTGTCAGAGAATGTAAAGGATGTTATGGTGGGATTCCCTGCTCCCTCTGGTTTCAATGATTCTATGTCATTGGCTATTCAAATTGACAAACGTTTGCGTGAGCGCAGAGGTATGCGTGAGATAGTGTTGCCTTGTGAGCCAGCTTCTGAGCCCATGCAGTGTGATAGAGTGACTTCTGGGGCTCAGAGTCATCAGTTTCGAAAGCGCAATGGGTAATGTTTCTACTGTGGTGATGCCTCTCATGCTATTTCAGTCTGCCGTAAGCGGGAAGACGTTTTGCACGCTCAGTTATCTTGGGTAGTGTTCAGACTAAATTTCTAATGACTGTTACCCTGATTTGCTCCCTGTCCACATTTTCTGCTCAGGCTTTTGTTGATTCAGGAGCAGCTATTAACCTGATGAATTTTGACTTTGCCAAACGTTGTGGGTTTCCCATGATACCCCTGCGGGAAGTCTATTCCCCTACTGGGCATTGATTCCACCCCTTTGGCGGAGAATAAACCCCAATTTTTCTACTCAGGTGATAATGAGGGTTGAACCAGATCATCAGGAGAGTTGCAAATTTCTGGTGCTATATAATCTGCATGACATTATTGTACTAGGTTTTCCTTGGTTACAGTCTCATAATCCTGTTTTGGATTGGAAATCTGTGTCTGTGACCAGTTGGGGCTGCTAATGTGTTAATGCCGACACTTCTGTTTTTCTGCCTCTCCCAAGTCTCAGGTGTTCCTGACTTTTTGACGGATTTTTCGGATGTATTTAGTGAAAGTAAATCCGCATCTTTGTCCCCTCACAGGAGCTACGATTGCACTATTGAATTAGTGCCTTGTGGTAAATTTCCTAAAGGTCGCCTTTTTAACTTGTCTGTACCTGAACACGATGCTATGCGATCTTATATCAAGGAGTCATTGGAGAAGGGTCATACCAGACCATCCTCTTCACCCTTGGGTGCCGTTTTTTTTCTTTGTGGCCAAAAAGGATGGTTCATTGAGGCCGTGTATTGATTATCGTCTCTTGAATAAGATCACTGTGAATTATCAATATCCGTTACCCTTGATTTCTGACCTGTTTTCCAGGGTGAAAAGTGCTACTTGGTTTACCAAGCTTGACCTCAGGGGGGCGTATAACCTTATTCGCATTAAGCCGGGGATGAATGGAAGACGGCGTTTAATACCCCAGAGAGGCATTTTGAGTATCTAGTGATGCCCTTTGGGCTCACTAATGCTCCTTCCATCTTCCAATCCTTCATGAATGATATTTTCATGGATTTTGTGGATAAATTTCTGATTGTTTATTTGGATGATATCTTGATTTTTTCCAATGACTGGGACTCTCATGTGAAACATGTTCGGACTGTGTTCCAGATTTTGAGAGAGAATGCACTGTATGTGAAGGGATCAAAGTGTCTTTTTGGCGTACAGAAGGTCTCATTTCTGGGATTCATTTTGTCTCCATCTGTTATTGAAATGGACCCGGTCAAGGTTCAAGCCATCTTTGATTGGGTCCAACCTACTTCATTAAAGGCTCTTCAGAGATGTTTGGGTTTTGCCAATTTATTGTAAATTTATTGGTAATTTCTCCGGTATTGTTAAACCATTGACTGATTTGACCAAAAAGGGTTCTGATGTGGTGAATTGGCCTCCTGAGGCAGTCTCTGCGTTTCAGGAACTTAAGCAGAGTTTCACTTCTGCTCCTGTTCTACGGCAGCCTGATGTTTCTCTACCGTTTCAGGTGGAGGTTGATGCCTCTGAAATTGGGACAGGTGCCGTTTTGTCCCAAAGAGATCCAGAGACCCCTAAGAGTAACCCTTGTGCCTTTTTCTCTCGAAAATTTTCTCCAACTGAACGTAATTATGACGTGGGTAATCGGGAGTTATTAGCCATGAAGTGGGCCTTTGAAGAGTGGAGACATTGGCTGGAAGGAGCCAAACATCAGGTGGTGGTCCTCACGGACCATAAGAATCTGGTTTATCTCGAATCAGCCAAGCGACTTAATCCTAGACAGGCCAGGTGGGCCTTGTTTTTCACACGTTTTAATTTTGTGGTTTCTTTTCTTCCTGGCACTAAGAATGTTAAGGCGGATGCCCTCTCGAGGAGTTTTCTTTGCGAACTCTCCTGAGTTATCTGATCCTACTGTTATTTGAAAGAGGGTGTAGTTCTTTCCGCCATCTCGCCCAATTTGAGACTGGCCTTGGAAGGGTGTCGGGAGGATAAACCTGAGCGCTGCCCTATTAGGAAATTGTTTGTCCCAGACCAGTGGAAGAAGAGTGATATGTCTGAGATTCATTGTTCCGCGTTGGCTGGTCATCCCGGGATTTTTGGTACCAGAGACTTGGTGAGTCGGTCCTTTTGGTGGCCTACTTTGTCTCATGACGTCAGGGAATTTGTGCAGTCCTGTGGGACTTGCTCTCGCTCCAAGCCTTGCTCTCGCTCTAGTGGTTTGTTAATGCTATTACCTGTGCCCAAGAGGCCATGGACCCATATCTCTATGGATTTTATTTCCACCCTGTTTCTCAGAGAATGACCGTTATCTGGGTAATCTGTGATAGGTTTTCCAAGATGATACATCTTGTGACATTACCTAAGTTACCTTCCTCCTCTGAATTGGTGCTTTGTTCCTTCAGCACGTGGTTCGGTTACATGGCATTCCCGAGAACATTGTGTCTGACAGAGGAGTCCAGTTTGTTTCCAGATTTTGGAGGACATTTTGTTCTAAACTTGGTGTTCAATTATCTTTCTCCTCTGCTTTTCATCCTCAGAGCAATGGACAAACCGAGAGAACAAACCAGACCTTGGAGACTTATTTGAGATGTTTTTTGTCTGCTGATCAAGATGACTGGGTCTCTTTTTGCCTTTGGCTGAGTTTGCTCTTAATAATAGGGCTAGCTCTGCCACCTTGATGTCTCCATTTTTCTGCAATTTTGGGTTTCATCCTCGATTTTCTTCGGGACAGGCTGAGGCTTCTGTCTGTCCGGGTGTTGACTCTGTTGTGGAGCGAATGCAGCAGATTTAGGACCAGGTAGTGGAGAGGTTGTGTCTCTCTCAGGAGAAGGCCCAACGGTTTGCCAACCGGCATAGGACTGATGGTCCTCGGTTTAAAGTGGGGGACTTGGTTTGGTTGTCCTCAAGAAATATCCCTATGAGGGTTGCATCTCCAAAGTTTAAGCCCAGGTTCTTTGGACCTTATAAGATCATGGAGATTCTTAATCCTGTTTCCTTCCGTTTGCTTCTTCCAGGGACATTTAAGATCCATAACGTGTTCCACAAGTCCTTATTGAAGAGGTTTGTCGAGCCAGTGGTTCCTATGGCTGCGCCTCCTGACCCTGTTTTGGTTGAGGGCAATCTGGAGTATGTGGTTGAGAAAATATTGGATTCTTGTTTTTCTAGACAGAAACTCCAGTATTTGGTTAAGTGGAGAGGTTATGGTCAGGAGGACAATTCTTGGGTGTTTGCTTCGGACATCCATGCTAGGAGACTGATCCGTGCCTATCACCGAGCTCATACTGATCGGCCTTGTTGCACAGGTGAGGGTTCGGTGACACCTCCTCAAGGGGGGGGTACTGTTATGAATGTGCTAGAGATGGTTTCTGAGCAGAGGCTCCCTCTGGTGGTTACAGACAGTACTGAACCTTTCAGCGAGGAGTGGCAATCTGGGTTCACTGACTGGTCTGATATAAGGGAGGTTCCCTCCCATGATGGTTGCCGGTGATCAATTGTTCTTCTCTCAATTGTGGTTCCTGGTTCATTTGAAAGTTTGCTGGAGTCTTGCCTGCATCTCCTGCTTTCAGATAAGATATGTTTTGCTTTTCTTTTTGTGCTTGCTTTTTGCATTGTTTTCTGCACTTTTGTGGAGGTCAGCCAGGTCTCCTTCTGGGGCCTGAGCTCCTCACAGTTTATCTGCAGCCACTGTTATTTGTTCATTTGCTTTTTCCTGTTTTTTCAGTGGCTGCGGCTTGATTTTTGTTCACACTGAGATCTGATTTAGTGGGAGGCGAGATCGTGTGATCTCAGTATTTTTGTAATCAGAATTGTTGGATTTTTGTAGGGTTTTCTGGGTTGCAGAAAGTAATCTCTCCTGTCCTCTCCTATTTAGTCAGCTTGTGGCCCAGCGTTTGCTCAGTCTATTTTCTGCCTATGTTTGTATTTTCATCTTGTCTAACCGCTATTATATGTTTGAGGGCTTCCTATTTTCTTTGGGGATCTGCTCTGGGGCAGATAGCTTTCATCTTTCTGCCTTTAGGTGTAGTTATCTCTCAGGCTGTGACGAGGCATCTAGGATCAACGTAGTAACGCTCCACGGCTACCTCTAGTTGTGTCGTTAGTTTAGGAATCTGCAACCCATCAGTTACCAACACCTCAGGTGTTCGGCTGCCCTGCTGTTGTTCCTGTCCTCCTCAGCTACCGAAACATAACACATATGCCTCCTCCAATGAATAGCGCTGTTGGGACGAACGGGACGGGTGGGACTTTTTTTTGTGAATATGGTGCTTGGGTGTACTTTATTGATAACTATCTGTATGTGTGTGGGGGGAATAGTGATTTGTGCAAACTATTCAGAAAAGAAAAATCTAAAAGAAAAAAAACAAATGGGGAGAAAAAAATGCCTATGAAAATAAAGTGTAAAACAACAGAACTGCGTCACTTATCAAAGTTCGGCAGCTGCTGGATGTGAGCACGGGAGTGGTGGAAAGGGGGGTGAAAAAAAAATGGCAGGCACGAGCTCTGGTAAGTGAACTGTGTCACTTATCAAAGTTTAAAATAAGCAATATAATTCACCGCACACTCAGGTTTGATATTTTGCATAAACTGTGTAAATTTATTCAAAAACATCCAGTCCAACAAATTCGTGCCATAACAAAGAACATACAGTATAGATATAGGGCATCTATACTGTATGTTCTTTGTTATGGCACAAATTTGTTGGACTGGATGTTTTTGAATAAATTTACACCGTTTATGCAAAATATCAAACCTGAGGGTGCGGTGAATTATATTACTTATTTTGTACTTGGGACCTCCGTGGTCCGACTCAACAGCACCTAGATTATCTATAGTGACCTGAGTGCACACAATCTTTCTAACTTATCAAAGTTCGGCGGCTACTAAATGTGGAAATGGGCATAGGCGGGTGAAAAAAAAAAGGGAAAAAAAAGGAAAACGGCAGGCGCGAGCTCTGATAAGTGAACTGTGTCACTTATCAAAGTTCGGCGGCTGTTAGATGTGGCGCAAAGGGAGTGGCGCAAGGAGGGGGTGAAAAAAAAAAGGAAACTCGCCAGATGCGAGCACTGATAAGTGAACTGAGTCACTTAACAAAGTTCGGCGGCTGCAGGGTGTGCGCACGGAGGTGGCGCAAAGGGGACTGAGAGCACGAGTGTTGATCGGTGAACTGCGTCAACAATCAACGCTCGGCGGCTGCTAAATGTGCACACGGAGGCGGCGCAAAGGGGAGTGGTGGGGGGTAAAAAGAGGGGAAAGGGGGGATGGGGAGAAGAGAGACAGAGATCAACACTTACGGTTGTAGTCTCTCTTCTTTTTTCTATCTTCCTTTCAGGATTGAACAGCAAATCACAGCTCTCGGGAGACCGGATGGGGGAGGACACTGCCCAGGATGCCGACACCATCTTCCTAGAGGTAAGATGGCGTCGGAATTTTAATGAGATCACCGAGACTTAAGTCGCGATGTCGCATTAAAGGGCATGACGCACTATTCCGTCCTTGGGGGTTAAGTCCCAGGTCACATGGACGGAAAAGTACGTCAGATGGAACAAAGGGGATAAAGATTGAAATGCCTCACACTGGTCTTTTATTACCTTAAGAGGTGGGGGGCTCAGTAAGCGAAATAAATGAAAAATAAAACAAAATTAAATAATTAAAAATAGAGAAAACATAATCAAATGAAAAGCTGCTACCTTTCCAAATCATTGTCACTAGCCCTATTCCTGAAGAAAGAAACAGTATCCAATATATATAAAAAATTATTCTTACAGAAAGGGAAATACATTTTTAATGTACTGTAGTTGTCCTTTGTGTTCATTACAAAAATAAAAATGTGAAAATCAGACACATATTTTTTAGTTTTCAAACCGATATTGCCTGATATTGGAAAAAATTATAGAGCATGAAAATGACAGAATAATTAAGCACCACGTATCACAGAACAAAAAAGATTTATTTAAATATCCGAATCAGAATTTTTTTTACAGCTCTTTAAAAAGCATGTATGAAATAATCCAAGAATGTGCCTGGCCAGATACAGGGATAAATTGCCAAGTGGTGAACTGGTTAAGATCAATACTATTTAATAAAATATATTCCTGGAAACATGCTGCAACGGAATCAAATTTTAGAAGTAAAATAAGCTGCAGATCCCCCATGACCAGTAGGTGGTACATCTGAGGAGCATTTCATCATTTGGTAAGCATTAGCGGAAAATAACATTTTAGGACTGAAAGACACTTACACTTTATATATACAGAAAAGCTTATAGCTCTGACACATAACCCAGATATGATGACTATTTTGTAGCGTTGCACTTATCAGACACTGACTTTTCCTATAGGTTAGTAATGCTCACTAGAGTTGAGCGAAACAGGTCGGACACCTCTAGAAATCGCAGACTCTTGCTAAAGTCGGGTTTCGCAGACCGAAACCTGACCATAGCGTGAGGTCGGCCACGTGTTCGGCGACTTTATCGCTCCAGTCGGTTTCCCTGAATGCAAAAAGCGCCATATTTCAGCCAATAATGAAGGGCGCACACTGTGGGCAACGTGATGACACCACCACCATCTTATTGAAGGGCATTGCAGTGATCGGCTGGCTTTCCGTGGCGTCACAGGGCATATAAAACGCCCTCACCGCCGACCGCTATTTTACTTCAGCCGATCTTAGCGTAGGGAGAGGTTGTTGCCGCTTGTTCACATGAGGGAGAGCGTTAGGAATGCTGAAAAAAGACAAATCTGTGCCTGTGCTGATAGCGATTGTGCTGCCCAGTTAGTGTGCAGTCACAGTGGTGCTTTTTTGTGTGTGCAGCAGCACTGGTTCTTAGGCTGGCAGCCACTGACAGGGGAGGAATTGGTAGTGTGGAGCAGCAGTGCTGATTCTTAGGCCGGCGTCACACACAACGACAAAAAATCGGTCCGTTTTAGACGGTCGATTGTCGGATCAAAATGCAAACATCACACATCCTTCTGGCATCCGATTTTCCTTCAAAGATGCGATTTAGTCGCATGTGTGTGTACCTTGTAACATCCGATTTTCATCCGACTTGCGAGAATTTCTCGCAGGCTTGCAAAACTGACATATAATGGATCCAAAAGAATAGTATGTCAATCACAAAAAAAAGAATAGATATATACACATAGAACACATATATATATATATATATATGTCATTGTGACATATATATATACATATATTTATAGTTCCTAGACTTCTACATACTGTTATAGCCGCTAATTCAATTGCCGGCTTTTGTGAAATCACAGAAGCCGACATGAAATGATACATTGTTTCCACACAGTTAACCATGTCATTTCCTGTATTTTGATATTTGTTTAGAACTTACAATTACATGAGTGTATTTGTGCAAAATTTCAGACATGTAGGGGTTAATTAAAGGTGTAATTTTGTTGAAAAAAAATGCGTGGGCTCCCGCTGTATTTTCTCCACCAGACAGACAAAGCAAGCGAGTGGGGGCAGATAATAACAGCCTAGGGAGGGTACATTTTTTGTGCCCCCACTGGCTACTAACATCTGCCCCCAGACACCCCAGAAAGGGCAAATCTATAATTAGATTTGCCCTTTCTGGCACTTTGCCCGTCTATTCCCATTGCCCTGTAGCGGTGGCAAATGGGTTAATAATCTCACCTTAATGTCACCTTAGTATTGAAAGGTGACCTTAAGGCAGGTTAATAATTGAGAGCTGTCAATTAGACAACTATCAATTATTAATCCTATTGTATGATAGAAAAATCAAACACACACAGTTTAATAAAAAGAAGTTTAATGAAATAATCACACAGTTTTTGACAATATTTTATTTTCCTGCTAAAACCATTTCCTGTAATAAAAATAAAATAAAAAAGCAAAATGATTCTTACCAATCCGAAGTACAGTCAGGTCCCACGCTGTAATCCATCAGAAAGGGTTAACAGGTTACAGGTCGCAGAGAGCTAATAATGCTGTCTCAGACCTGTATTCCCCTGAATGAATAACTTACTCTCCCAGTGAAAGGAGAGGAATAGATTCATGAATGAAGCTTAATTGATTTATTACAACTTTCACTTCAGTGACCTGACCTAAGGTGAAAGTGGATACAATCAATTAAGCTTCATTCATGAATCACATCCTCTCCTGTCGGCAGGAGATAAGCTCATTCATTCAGGAGCTATCAGATGAGCACGCAGGATTACTTGCGCTGCTTATCTGATTGCTAGTTAACCCTTTGTGAAGGATTACATCGTGGGACGTGACAGATTGCCAGATAGGTAAGAATAATGTTGTTTTATTATTTTATATTTATTTTAGAAGAACAAGGGCTTCGAACGGATTAATAGTGAAATAAAAGATGGTCAAAAATATGTGTTTTTATTTCATTAAAATTATTTATTCTTAAAGTGTGTGTGTGTTTTTTTATTTACTTCAATAGGATTAATAATTGATAGTTGTCTAATTGACAGCTCTCAATTATTAACCTGCCTTAAGGTCACCTTTCAATACTAAGGTGACATTAAGGTGACATTATTAACCCATTCGCCACCGCTACAGGGCAATGGGAATAGACGGGCAAAGTGCCAGAAAGGGTGAATCTAATTATAGATTTGCCCTTTCTGGGGTGTCTGGGGGCAGATGTTAGTAGCCAGGGGGGGCACAAAAAAAAGTACCCTCCCTAGGCTATTATTATCTGCCCCCACTCGCTTGCTTTGTCTGTCTGGTGGAGAAAATACAGCGGGAGCCCACGCATTTTTTTGTCAACGAATTTACACCTTTAATTAACCCCTACATGTCTGAAATTTAGCACAAATACACTCATGTAATTGTAAGTTCTAAACAAATATCAAAATACAGGAAATGACATGGTTAACTGTGTGGAAACAATGTATCATTTCATGTTGGCTTCTGTGATTTCACAGAAGCCGGCAATTGAATTTGCGGCTATTACAGTATGTAGAAGTCTAGGAAATATAAATATATATATATATATACATGTCACAATTACATATATATATATGTATTCTATGTGTGTATATCTATTCTTTCTATTCTTTATTAAAGCTGTCAGTGTGATTTTACAGTATAGCCGGGGATGAATTGCCGGCTTTTCTAAAGGACACCGATGCGATTTCATCGCAAGTCACACATGCGGTCCGTTTGTAATCAGATTTTTCATCGCTCCCATAGACTTGCATTGGCGATAGTCGACTCACAATCGGTGACAATCGCAGCATGCTGCGATTGCACACGGACGTTTAAAACGGACCACAAAAAATCTGATACTGGGAGCTGCTCCATAGATTAACATAGGGCAGACTGCAATACGATTTTTCATCGCATTGCAGTCGTCCGATTCTGTCGCCAGTGTGACGCCGGCCTTACTGTGCACTCTGCTCTTTGCCATTCAGAGAGTAGACATTTTTTCAGTGCAGCAGCATATCCAGTTTGTAGGCTGCCTGTTAGCTGTATAGCTGTGTGGACACTGCTGTGCAGACTGATTTTTTCAAAGCAGCTACACAGCACAGCAGTAATACTGAAATAATAATTTTCTGCACAGTTACTGAGCCTTCATTTTGGCCCACACCGTATAGAGCTGTACGCTCCTCACACAGCACCGTGTACCGGCTGGTATCACGTAGAAAAGCCTGCTATCTGTGTGTGTCTGTAAAACCATTTTTTTTTTACCAAAACTGTATACAACTGGTATCTTTTGATACAGTTGTGTTTTACTGCCGTCTGTATTGCGGTGCAAAATCAATACTGAGCGAGCGTCTTTGTGTGACTACGGAAATCTATACAGAGATTACCAAATACCCCAGCTTTGTATACAGCTGTGCTCTACTGCTATAGTACACTTCTCCTGATTCCTGATCTTACTATTGTGGTGTGCTCCATCCTGCGGCTGTGAGCGTGTGTGTTACCCCAGAAATATTTAGGGAGATTTAAAATTACACCCACACTGATTCCAGCTGTACGCTACTTATATAGTACAGTTTTGCTAATTTTAAAATTCTGGTCTCCTCCATAGTGAGACTCTGTACCAAATATCTACGGATATTTCAAATTACACCAACACTGTTCTCAGCTGTACGCTAGTGATATACCACAGTTTTCCTCATTTAAAATTGTGGCCTACTCCTTCCTGAGACTCTGAGCACCTTTGTTCCTACCAAATATCTACGGATATTTCTAATTACACCAACACTGATCTTAGCGTACGCTAGTGATATACCAAAAGTTTTCTCATTTAAAATTGGGGCCTACTCCATCCTGAGACTCTGAGCACCTTTGTCCTACCAAATATTACGGATATTTCTAATTACACCAACAGTTCTCAGCTGTACGTAGTGATATACCACAGTTTTCCCCATTTTAAAATTTGGGCCTACTCCCTCCTGAGACTCTAGCACCTTTTACCTTACCCAAATATCTACGGATATTTCAATTACACCAACACTGTTTCCCGCTGTACGCTAGTGAATACACATTTTTTTTCATTGTAAAATTGTGGGCCACCCTCCTGAGACTCTTGACCCTTTTTCCCCTAAATATCTACGGAATTTTTAATTACACCAACACGTTTCCCCGTACGCTAGTGATATACCCCAGTTTTCCTCATTGTAAAAAGGGGGGCCCACTCCTTCCTGAACTCTGACACCTTTTTCCTACCCAAAAAAACAGTATTTTAATTTCACCAACACTGTTCTCACGTACCCAGTGTTTTAACCCAGTTTTCCTCTTTAAAAAATTTGTGGCTACTCCATCCTGGACTTGAGCCCCTTTTTTTCCCTACAAAAAAACGGTATTTCTTTACCCAAACACTTTTCCAGGAGCTAGGTTTTAAACCAAGTTTCCTCATTAAAAAAATTTGGGCCCAAACCCACCTGAGACTCGAGCCCCTTTTTTTCCTACCAATATTACGGATATTTAAAAATACCCCAACACGTTCAGCTGTACCAAGTATAACCAAGTTTTCATCATTAAAAAATTGGGGGCCCTACCCCTCCTGAGACTCTGAGCCTTTTTTTCCCCCCCCAAATATTACGGTTTTTTTCAATTACACCAACACGTCTCAGCTGTACGGTGATTTAACAGTTTTCCTCTTTGTAAAATTGGAGCCTACTCCATCTGGGGGACTCTGGACCTTTTACCGTACCAAATACTACGAAATTTTAATTACCCCAACATGTTCTCAGTGTAGCAGTGTATCCCACATTTTTCTCTTTGTAAAAGGGGGCCACTCCATCTGGACTCTGGCCCCTTTGACTCTGTCCCAAAATATTAGGTATTTCAAATTACACCAACATGTTCCACTGTACGCTAGTGATATACACAGTTTTCTTTTTTAAAAATTAGGGCCCTACCCTGTGTGCCCAGCTACGCAGGCACACACAAAAAACCCGGGAGAATGCACAGAAGGTAACCACAAAAGCTTGTTATCTTCACTGCCAACAATTTTCAGAAACACCCACCAGGGGGTAGGAGGGTGCCCCTAGCAGGTCAGTCAAGTTCCTGTCTCGGACATGCAGACCAGTTAGTTTCTGTTTCAGCAGTGCTTTAAGTGCATTCGTCTGGATTGGGGGGAGAGAGGATAAACCCTCGAAAGGGGCTGCGTAGCTCACCTGACAAAGAAGTGGGCTAGTAGGGGTAAGGCATACCTAGCCTAGTCAGAGCTACCCTTAACAGCCCCTCAGTAGAAGCTGAAACAAGGAGGAAACGAGAGTGTCAGCGGTCTGGAGGAAGCGACTTTTCCATCGAAAGTACAATGCTTTTTAAAAGAGCAAAGCAGGGAAAAGGGCACAGGGAGAAGTTAGAGAATGCTACAGGTATTGGATTACCGCACAAAAATTCCCGGACCCCGGGACCGAAGCGTTGTACAGTTTCAAGCTTAGAACAAAAAACCGGGGCATCTGACTAAGGTCGCAGAGAGCCCCCTAAGTATAAATACTAACCGGAGACAGGGGGAAAAAAAGGACTAGCCCGATCAGCATTTTTAGATTTGTTTTCACACTTAAAAGTTTCACCACAACGTTGGCCGGGCGTATAGCATAGAAAGCGGGGAAATTTGATTAACTTCGCTTTAGGGAAGTTGGATCACCCAATGTGGAAGTAAAGGGGCCTCTAACCTGTCGCGGTTTCCCGAATGTGCATTCTCCCCCCACCAGTCCCCGGGACTACGTGAACCATCTACCCGTAAAAGGTATGAAAAGAAGCATTTTTTGTGTGATGAATTATTTCTTTCCCGGGATCATCATCCCCATAGACTTTCCCCGGGACCGTCTCACTGTGGGGATCCACCCGTGCCCCCCATAAGTCCCTGTGAAAGTCCTTAACAGCGTGGGTTTAATTAACCAAAACCACAGGTGGGGTCACGAAACCATCCTAAATATCCCCCGTAAATATTCCCCCCTTGCACGACCGCCAGGGCCACGGACGGCCAAAACCCCTACCAGTGACAACTCCCCTAGTTTTTTGGGTCGGGCCGGTACCCCTGCCCCGGGATCCACAATTGTGGTGGGGGTCGCAACAACTTTTTTGGGGTCAGAACAGGATACAAACTTTTAATTTTGGGTCTGTGTGCCATGTTGCGTTTGGTGAAAAAAAAGTTTGCTGTATTCGGCGCAAAATTTCCCCCTTTTACGCCATGTTTCGCGCCCTCAGGCGTGGTGAAGAAGGGGGGGGTACCCGAAAAAGCGCGCTGTTGCTTGGACACGCCCCCAAACCCCGCACCCCAAACTGCATCGCAAGCCACATCGCGAATGCATGCAATCGCATCGCAAACCCCATCGAAATGCATCGCAATCTTTTTACAATCCCCATGCAAATCATCACAAATTTCATTGCAAACCCCACGCAACTGCATCGCAAAATACCCCGGGATTTCCCCGAGCGAGCGAAAAGGCCCGTCTCCCCGCGTGTGCGGCTGCAGCCTGTAAAAGAGGTAGGTCAGATTAACCAAAGGGGTCAAAATTTTCGCAGCAACCCCGACGGAGCGGCCCCCGCCGGTGGCCCCCAAAACCACGTTGGGGTGCCCGCAGGAGGGGGGAGGCCCCCACCTGCCCCGGTTTGGGCCCTAAGCCGTCCCCCCATACATCCCAGGAAA
>JARQOD010000003.1:263192737-263364229 GCA_033576555.1 Oophaga sylvatica | reverse complement strand
TTCGCGATTCTGAGATTGTTTTCTCGTGACATATTGTACTTCATGTTAGTGGTAAAATTTCTTCCATATAACTTGCGTTTATTTTTGAAAAAAACGCAAATATGGCGAAAATTTTGAAAATTTAGCAATTTTCAAACTTTGAATTTTTATTCCCTTAAAACAGAGAAATATGTCACACAAAATAGTTAAGAAATAACATTTCCCACATGTCTACTTTACATCAGCACAATTTTGGAATCAAAATTTTTTTTGTTAGGAAGTTATAAGGGTTAAAAGTTGACCAGCGATTTCTCATTTTTACAACAAAATTTACAAAGCCATTTTTTTTAGGGACCACCTCTCATTTGAAGTCACTTTGAGGGGTCTACATGACAGAAAATACCCAAAAGTGACACCATTCTAAAAACTGCACCCCTCAAGGTACTCAAAACCACATTCAAGAAGTTTATTAACCCTTCAGGTGCTTCACAGGAACTAAAGCAACGTGGAAGGAAAAAATGAATATTTAACTTTTTAGCCACAAAAATGATCTTTTACAAACTTTTTTTTTATTTTCACAAGGGTAAAAGGAGAAAATGGACAGATAAGGTTGTTATGCAATTTCTCCTGAGTACGCCAATACCCCATATGTGGGGGAAAACCACTGTTTGGGTACACGGCAGAGCTCGTAAGGGAAGGAGCGCCGTTTGACTTTTTCAAACTAAAATTGGCTGGAGTTGAGATTGGACGCCATGTCGCGCTTGGAGAACCTCTGATGCGCCTAAACAGTGGAAACCCCCCACAAGTGACACCATTTTGGAAACTAGACCCCCTAAGGTACTTATCTAGATCTGTTGTGAGCACTTTGAACCCCCAAGTGTTTCACAAAAGTTTATAATGCCTGGGTGTGAAAAAAAAAAAAAAAATTTCCACAAAAATGATTTTTTAGTCCTAAATTTTTGACTTTTCCCAAGGAAATTGGACCCCAAAAGTTGTTGTCCAATTTGTCCTGAGTACGCTGATACCCCATATGTGGGGGTGGAAAACTGTTTGGGCGCACGGCAGGGCTTGGAAAGGAAGTAGTAACGTTTTGGAATGCAGACGTTGATGGGGGTCATGTTCCGTTTGCAGTGCCCCAGATGAGCCTAAACAGTGGAAATCCCCCACAAGTGACCCCATTTTGGAAACTAGACCCCCTAAGGAACTTATCTAGATCTTTGGTGAGCACTTTGAACCCCCAAGTGCTTCACACAAGTTTATAATGCCCGGGCATGAAAATAAAAAATCCTATTTTTTTCCCACAAAAATTATCTTTTAGTCACTAATTTTTTATTTTACCAAGGGTATCAGGAGAAATTGGACCACATAAGTTGTTGTCCAATTTGTCCTGAGTACGCTGATGCCCCATATTGTGGGGGGGAACCACTGTTTGGGCGCACGGCAGAGCTCGGAAGGGAAGGAGCACCATTTGACTTTTTCCAACCAAAATTGGCTGGAATTGAGATTGGATGCCATGTTGCATTTGGAGAGCCCCTGATGTACCTAAACAGTGGAAACCCCCCACAAATGACCCCATTTGGGAAACTAGACCCCCTAAGGAACTTATCTAGATCTTTGGTGAGCAATTTGAACCCTCAAGTGCTTCACACAAGTTTATAACGTAGAGCCGTAAAATTTAAAAATCATATTTTTTCCACAAAAATGATCTTTTCACCCGAATTTTTATTTTTCCAAGGGTAACAAGACTCCAAAAGTTATTGTGCAATTTGTCCTGAGTACACTGATACCCCATATGTGGGGGTATACCACTGTTTGGGTGCATGGCAGAGTTTGGAAGGGAAGGAGCGCCGTCTCACTTTTTCAACGCAGAATTGGCTGGACGCCATGTTGTGTTTGGAGAGCTCCTGATCTGCCTAAACAGTGGAAACCCCCCACAAATGACACCATTTTGGAAACTAGACCCCTCAAGGAACTTATCTAGATGTGTGGTGAGAACTTTGAACCCCCAGGTGTTTCACTAAAGTTTATAACGTACAGCCTTAAAATAAAAAATCCTTTTTTTTTTTACAAAAATGATTTTTTCGCCCCCAATATTTTATTTTCACAAGGGTAACAGAAGAAATTGGAACCCAAAAGTTGTTGTCCAATTTGTCCTGAGTACGCTGATACCCAATATGTAGGAGAAAACTACTGTATGGGTGCACGTCAGGGCTCGGAAGGGAAGTAGTGACGTTTTGGATTGCAGACTTTGATGGAATGGTCTGGGGGCGTCATGTCGCATTTGGAGAGCCCCTGATACGCCTAAACAGTGGAAACCCCCCACAAGTGACCCCATTTTGGAAAATAGACCCCACAAGGAACTTATCTAGATGTGTGGTGAGCACTTTGAACCCCGAAGTGCTTCACAGAAGTTTATAACGCACAGCCGTAAAAATAAAAAATCCTTTTTTTTTTTACAAAAATGATTTTTTCGCCCCCAATATTTTATTTTCACAAGGGTAACAGGAGAAATTGGACCCCAAAAGTTGTTGTCCAATTTGTCCTGAGTACGCTGATACCCAATATGTGGGAGAAAACTACTGTATGGGCGCATGTCAGGGCTCGGAAAGGGAAGTAGTGACGTTTTGGATTGCAGACTTTGATGGAATGGTCTGGGGGCGTCATGTCGCATTTGGAGAGCCCCTGATGCGCCTAAACAGTGGAAACCCCCCACAAGTGACCCCATTTTGGAAAATAGACCCCACTAGGAACTTACCTAGATGTGTGGTGAGCACTTTGAACCCCGAAGTGCTTCACAGAAGTTTATAACGCACAGCCGTAAAAATAAAAAATCCTTTTTTTTTTTACAAAAATGATTTTTTCGCCCCCAATATTTTATTTTCACAAGGGTAACAGGAGAAATTGGACCCCAAAAGTTGTTGTCCAATTTGTCCTGAGTACGCTGATACCCAATATGTGGGAGAAAACTACTGTATGGGCGCATGTCAGGGCTCGGAAAGGGAAGTAGTGACGTTTTGGATTGCAGACTTTGATGGAATGGTCTGGGGGCGTCATGTCGCATTTGGAGAGCCCCTGATGCGCCTAAACAGTGGAAATCCCCAACAAGTGACCCCATTTTGGAAAATAGACCCCACAAGGAACTTATTTAGATGTGTGGTGAGCGCTATGAAGCCCCAAGTGCTTCACAGAAGTTTATAATGTACCGCCATAAAAACAAAAAAATCTTATTTTTTTTACAAAAATAATATTTTCACCCCAGTTTTTTATTTTCCCAAGGGTAACAGAAGAAATAGGACAAATTTCACAATAACTCTTGGGGTCCAGAGTACGCTGATACCCCATATGTGGGGATAAACTACTGTTTGGACGCATGGCAGAGCTCAGAAGTGAAGGAACACCGTTTGACTTTTTCAAAGCAGAATTGGCTGGAATGGAGATCAGACGCCATGTCACATTTGGAGAGCCCTGATGTGCCTAAACAGCGGAAACCCCCCAATTCTAACTCCAACCCTAACCCCAACACACCCCTAACCCTAGTCCCAACCCTAATCCCAACCCTAACCCTAATCCAAACTCTAACCCTAATCCTAACTTTAGCGCCAACCCTAACCCTAACTTTAGCCAAAACCCTAACCCTAACCCTAATGGGAAAATGGAAATAAATACATTTTTTTTATTTTATTATTTTTCCCTAACTAAGGGGGTGATAAAGGGGGGTTTGATTTACTATTTATAGCGGTTTTTATGATTGGCAGCTGTCACGCTAAAAGACGCTTTTTATTGCAAAAAGTAGTTTTTTGCATCGCCACATTTTGAGAGCTATAATTTTTGCATATTTTGGCCCACAGAGTCATGTGAGGTCTTAATTTTTGCGGGACGAGGTGACGCTTTTATTGGTACCATTTCTGAGCACGTGACATTTTTTGATCGCTTTTTATTTCGATTTTTGGGAGGTTAGAATGAACAAAAATCAGCAATTCATGAATTTCTTTTGGGTGAGGCGTTTTTATTGTTCCGCGTGTGGTAAAATTGATAAAGCAGTTTTATTCTTTGGGTCAGTACGATTATGGCGATACCTCATTTATATCATTTTTTTATGTTTTGGCGCTTTTATAGAATAAAAACAATTTTATATAAAAAATAATTATTTTTGCATCGCTTTATTCTGCGAGCTATAACTTTTTTATTTTTTTGCTGATGATGCTGTGTGACGGCTCGTTTTTTGCGGGACAAGATGACGTTTTCAGCGGTACCATGTTTATTTATATCCGTCTTTTTGATCGCGTGTTATTCCACTTTTTGTTCAGCGGTATGATGATAAAGCACTGATTTTTTGCTTCGTTTTTATTTTTTATTTTTTAAGGGGTTCACAAAAGGGGTTAACTAGTGGGACATTTTATAGGGGGGGTCGTTACGGACGCGGAGATACCATATATGTGTACTTTTATTGTTTTATTTTTTTTATTTACAATAAGTAATGAATTTATTGGGGAATATTTTTTTTTTTTTTTTTTTGGATTTTTTTTTACACATGTTTATTTTTACTTTTTTTACTTTTTTACTTTGTCCCAGGGTGGGACATCACTGTATTTCATCAGATCGCTGGTGTGACAGTGTGCACAGCACTCTGTCACACCAGCGATCGCTCAGGCAGTGCAGCAGGCTTCTCAGTGCCTGCTCTCGGCAGGCACTGAGGAAGCCGCCTCCCTCCAGGACCCCAGCGCCATCTTGGATCCGGGTCCTGGGAGGGAGGAAGCCCTCAGAGCAGCGCGATCACATCGCGCTGGTCTGAGGGTCTCAGGGGGGCGCGCAGGGAGCCCCCACACTGCGCGATCCTCCCCTGTGCCCCCAGTACACCGCGATCATGTTTGATCGCGGTGTGCAAGGGGTTAATGTGCCGGGAGCGGTCCGTGACCGCTCCTGACACACAGTCACGGGTGTCAGCTGTGATAATCAGCTGACACCCGGCGGCGATTAGCTGCGCTCCCTCGGGGAGCGCAGCTAATCGCCTATGACGTACTATCCCGTCCATGGTCAGAATGGCACGGGTTTTATGGACGGGATAGTACGTCTAATGTCAGAGAGGGGTTAAAGGGCTATTCCCATCTCTTCCGTTTATGGCATATTCACCCAATAGTTTGTAAGAAAAAAATCACCATTGAAACGAATAAAATAGCATGAAGTGGATAAAGCACTGAAGAAATTAGGAACTCATTTCTTTGCTCTATCCACTGTAATCATAATGGGACAGAGCAGCAATAGTTAAATCCTCTGAATACAGCGCATTTAACAACAGACAATATTTGCAGAACATGTATACTGCACCTGAAATACCATGAAATCTCCCCCATTAGTGGCTGTAATAATTCATCACCCAAGACCCCAGTCTTTTAATCAATGAACCTATTGCCACCACAACAGGACATATGGGAGGTGGAAAAAAGGCTTGTGAATTTTAGGAAGTGAATGAAATACTGGTGTCAGTGGATTATCCACCAATAATTATTCCACGTTTTTTTCAGACAATACTCCCAAAACAACTTCTTCACGTCGGTCTTGAGGAGGCGCACTGAAGTCAGACGATCCTGAGTCATGGAGAGGTATACACCTCTTTATAAATCAGGAGTGTTTTATTAGAGGTGTGCACCTCTAGTGAGAATATTTTGTGGCTTATCAAATGCCGCCGATTGCCATGAATATGACAAGAGGTGGTCGCCACTCCACCCATCCTGCCCAAGCTCCAGCACATTGTCGGAAATGGGTGAAAATGGCGTGAGAATGCCAAAAGTCACAATATTTTAGTGCAGCCTGGAGTTTCGCCAAAATGTTGTGACGTTTCAAAGCTTTTTACGTAACAATCCTGCTGTAAAAGATTTGAAAATCGGGGCCCTAAGTCCTTTTCTAACAAATTAAAGACGATCTTCTGATAAACTTTGAGCTGAGATATGGAAAAATACTTACTTCTTTTCAATTTTTTTTGGACATTCTTCCTTTTACAATAGATGGAGGTGTTTGTTTGTAATCTTTTAAGTCCTGATTAGGGTTGAGCATTCCGATACCGCAAGTATCGGGTATCGGCCGATATTGGCTGTATCGGAATTCCGATTCCGAGTTCCGATATTTTCGTCATATCGGATACCGGAATCGGAATGTCACTGTCACTGTCAGTGTCCGTCGGTCGGGTCTGTCAGGAGTCAGCGGCACTTACCTGGCAGAAGATCTCCGGCGGTCACATCCCGGGCTGCTTAATGGCCGCCATCCTCTTCTCCCCGGCGGTCACATGCAGTATCTCGCGATAACTGCAGTGACTGCTGGGTAATCGCGGCCGTAAAGCAGTCCGATGACGTCACCGCCGGGAAGCAGGTAAGCAGCTGTGCTGCGCCGGGATGTCAGGCTCTGCCTGTCATTCCGATGTAGCAGAGCTGGATCGTCGTGGGACAATCGTTACTATGGACTGCGTCGGACAGGTGGTATACTGTTGGTTTGTTTTTTTTCTTTTTTTACAGGAGATCGATGGCGTCGCAGGAATGAGAGAGTAATAAAAAAAATGAAAACTGTGTTGTCTCTTTTATTTCATTAAAATACTTTTTTCTTGCTGTGTCTTTTTTTAAACATTTAAAAACTTTGGGATTAATAATGGATCGGTGTCTTATTGACACCTCTCCATTATTAACCGGGCTTATTGTCACCGTGCAATCAACGGTGACAATAACCCCTTATTACCCCGCTTGCCACCGCTACAGGGCAAGTGGGAAGAGCCGGGTAAAGTGCCACAATTGGCACATCTTTTGATGCGCCAAATGTGGGGCTGCTGTAGCCTGGTATTATCAGGCTGTTGAGGGCCAAAATCCATGGGCCTTGACAGTCTTTTAATACCAGGCCGCAGCAGTCTGCATTTTACTTGGCTGGTTAACAAAAATAGGGGGGATCCCCACGCCGTTTTTTTTTCGAGGGGATCCCCTATTTTTGTTAACCAGCCAAGCTAAGCAGACTGCTGTGGCCTGGTATTATCAGGCTTGCAAGGTCCATGGATATTGGATCCTTACCAGCCTGAAAAACCAGGCCTCAGCGGTCTGCTTCATCTGGCTGGTTAACAAAAATAGGGGGGACCCCACGCCATTTTTTTTTCGAGGGGATCCCCTATTTTTGTTAATCAGCCAAGATATGCAGACTGCTGTGGCCTGGTATTATCAGGCTGGCAAGGTCCATGGATCTTGGCTCCTTAACAGCCTGAAAATCCAGGCCTCAGCGGTCTGCTTCATCTGGCTGGTTAACAAAAATAGGGGGGACCCAACGCCATTTTTTTTTCGAGGGGATCCCCTATTTTTGTTAATCAGCCAAGATATGCAGACTGCTGTGGCCTGGTATTATCAGGCTGGCAAGGTCCATGGATCTTGGCTCCTTAACAGCCTGAAAATCCAGGCCTCAGCGGTCTGCTTCATCTGGCTGGTTAACAAAAATAGGGGGGACCCCACGCCATTTTTTTTTCGAAGGGAACCCCTATTTTTGTTAATCAGTTCCCTCTGACGTCACTGATGGTGTCCCTGGCTGACCTGAAGTGAAAGTGGAAAGCAATCAATTAAGCTTTCCACTTCCTCTCCTGTCAGCCAGGAGAGGAACTCATTCATTTGGGGGTTTACTGTGAGGCTGCAGCATTAGCTGCGGTCCCTGCAGTAAACATTAACCCTTTCTGAAGGATTACACCGTGGGACCTGACTGTGCATCGGATTGGTAAGAATAATTTTGCTTTATTATTTTATTTTTATTACAGGAAATGGTTTTAGCAGGTAAATAAAATATGGTCAAAAACTGTGTGATTATTTCATTAAACTTCTTTTTTATTAAAGTGTGTGTGTTTGATTTTTCTTTCATACAATAGGATTAATAATTGATAGTTGTCTAATTGACAGCTCTCAATTATTAACCTGGCTTAAAGTGACCTTTCAATTGCAAGGTCATTTTAACCCCTTATTAACCCATTCGCCACCGCTACAGGGCAATGGGAATAGACGGGCAAAGTGCCAGAAAGGGCAAATCTAATTAGAGATTTGCCCTTTCTGGGGTGTCTGGGGGCAGATGTTAGTAGCCGGGGGGGGGCAAAAGTAATGGTCCCTCTCTGGGCTATTATCTGCCCCCACTCACTGGCTTTGTCTGTCTGGTTGCGAAAATAGGGCCCACGCATTTTTTTTCAGCAATTTTACACCTCATATATATATATATACATGTCATTAAATTTGTGACACATATATATATATATATATATATATTTATAGTTCATACACTTCTACATAGTATAATAGCCGCTAATTCAATTGCCGGCTTTTGTGAAAATGCAGAACCCGACATGAAATGACACTTGGTGTACATAGGGTTAACCATGTCCTTTGCTATCTGATTTGCACAAACAATTAAATCAGTCTATGTGTGCAAAATTTCACACCTGTAGGGGTTAATTAAAGGTGTAAATTCGTAGCAAAAAAGTCCGTTTTTTTTACAACGAATTTACACCTTTAATTAACCCCTACAGGTGTGAAATTTTGCACACATAGACTGATTTAATTGTTTGTGCAAATCAGATAGCAAAGGACATGAAAAGACATGGTTAACCCTATGTACACCAAGTGTCATTTCATGTCGGGTGCTTCTGTCTTTTCACAGAAACCGGCTTTACCCGGCAATTGAATCAGAGGATATTTTACTATGTAGAAGTGTATAAACTATACATATATGTATATATATATGTCACAATGACATGTACATATATATATATATATATGTATTCTATGTGTGTATATTTAGTGTTTACAAGGAAAGAATGGGTTTTTTTTAGTTACGATATTTTGTTCCCATAGACTTACATGGGACTTCCGGTATCGGTATCGGGTATCGCCGATATTTTAATGGTATCGGCGATACCATTCCGATTCCGATACTTTTGGATATCGGAAAGTATCGCTCAACTCTAGTCCTGATTTATCTTGGACTCTTTCACCTCCTCTATACCGGCCTTGTGCGGCTTTAGAATGTCTCCAGAAGTCCAGGAAATGTCAAGTTCTCCTGTAACACAAAATATTGAAATTAGATTTAATAAAATGCGAGATTCTATGTGATTAAGATTATTAACATTTACAGGTTATTATAACTTCTAAATAGTACATTAGACTGAGAAAAGAGGGAGCCAATCTCCAGAGAAATGCTCCAGCATTTCAGAGAAAACATAGTTTGAAGAGCCACCAGGGACGAAAGTGAGACCTGACTGATCCGACGCTGCTCCCAGCCGGCTTCCCCTGCGCCACTGCACTTGATTGACAGGTCTACCCTAATTAAAGATATGGGAGAGGCCTGTCAGTCAACTAGAGCGATACGGGCAGATGCCAGCTGGGGGCAGCACCAGATTTGTCAAGTCTCTCCCTGTGGTCGCTGGACAGCTCTGTAAAATATGTTTTCTACAGTCATGCAGACTCTCAGACTCTATATTAGTAGGTTTACTATCTTGGACTATTATTGTATTTAAAGCACTGAGAACTTACTGTCAGAGGAGGTGACCACATCCTCATCTGGGCTGATATTGATTACTACATCAGGGGGTCCATGAGGAGAATCATCAGTGGTAATTGTTATGTTGTCTTCATGGTGTCCTGTAACACAAAACATTGAAATTAACATTTCTTAAATGAAAGCTTCCATCATGTTTCTAATGTATGTTTAGGCATCTTATTCTAACAAGATCCTTTAAGAGACTATTTTTTATCTTTATTGTTTTTCTATTAAATACATTTATACATAGAAAAAGACAAATGGGAATGTCCTCAGAGTCAGTAACGGAGTTCACAATGCGGACTGCTTCCATGTGATGTAAAAGCAGACAATAACTGTCTGTATGAATAGATATCAAAGAAGCGCTGAGATAACTTTGCATTGCTAATCACTTCTGAACATATCAGTAGTGTAGTGTATCTGGTAAAACACTGATCGCTGTCTTCTCCGTTTGCAGCACAGCTCCAGTCCTCTGCTGAACCATGTGACTGTAAATCAGACTGGATATCACAATGTCTTTCTTATGTGAGGACTGGAAGTTGTTTTCTCATTATAAGTATATGGAACCTCGCTCTGAGAGTCATAGGCTGACATTGGGGAAACCGCTACCGCGCCACACATAAGACGTGTGAGACGACAAAGCTGAAGGACATATCTCATTTCTCCTGTGGACGCCTTCTGCTACATGTAGTAGTCAGTGCATCCAGCAAGGAGAGAACAGTATTAATGCTCTGTCTCATCTATGTGTTATTACACTGGACACTGGAACCCAAACTGCATTTTCCCACAATTTCACATTGAATGGTAAAATGAATGGTGTCATTCAAAACTACAACTCGTCCCGCAAAAAGATAAACAAGCCCTCATATGGCCATATGAATGGAAAAAACCTCATGGCTCTTGGAAGAAGTGGAGAAGAAAAAACCCCAAAAACAAAAATTCGCTGAGGAGGGAAGGGGTTAACCCCATAGAGTATATCTGGTAATGCACTCACCTTCTTTAATCCTGATCTGCTCTTGTGATCGAGGGTTGCGGATATAGATGGTAGCACCTTCCGCAGGTGCTAATAGCACGCTGAGAATTAGAACTAGTCTAAACAGCATTGGAGCCTGGAGGAATATCGCTTACTGTGTACAGCACAACAGCTTCTCCAGACAAAGGATTTCACTGCAAAATCGCTGCTTACCACCAAGAATTCCATGACATCACAACGGGAACCCAATTGTGACATCATAAGGGGCGGGGCTACACAAGTGACATCACGGGGTGGGGCTACACAAGTGACATCATGGAGGTGGGGCTAAACAGGAGTGATGTCACAATTGGGGCTCATCCACTAAACGTTCCAATTTCTATCACACCGACCTCTTATTATGGCAAAACGTAGCAAGACTTTACATGACACGTTGGCACACGGTCTTCATATCCCTCCGACTACAATATTTTTATTTGGTTCAAAAGCCATTTTCTTGCACCTTATGTGGAAAGTGTTTTAACCAGAAGTTGGCTCTAATTACACATTAAGGAACTCACGCAGAAAAAATCATTTTCATGTGTAGAATGTGGGAAATGTTTTGCCCACAAATAGCATAATAAATTAATCAATCTTGACTTTCAAGGAATGCAAACTGGAAGCCATTTTCATGTCTGTGGAAAGTATACAGAAAAATAAAATGTGGTTATTTATCATCCTGGGATGTGTTATGCATGGCATCATATTCACTTAGATTAATATCTAACTTAGTACAATTGTTCTTGTATTTTTATATATTCTTGTTGTCACTTGGAATGTATCTATTTGTTTCTTTAAATGTATATATTTATTTATGGTCACCAGATATTCTCACACATATATATATATATATATATTTTTTTTATTATTTATTCGTGATCAAGTCCTTGTTTTATACATTGCCTGCATTTTTATATATAGATTTCTCAAAGCTTATCATGCAAATACCCAGATCTCATTTCAGTAGGGCACGTCACTTTCTCCTCCCCTGTGTTTATATGTTTTTTAATAATGTCTCATGTTTCATGTTGTTAACTTTTTTGTCCTTATAACTACTAATAAAATTGATCATTTGCCTACTTTTGAATACTTTTCTTTGGGGTGTACATATTGTAAGACAGTGAAGGGGTGCGTACTGGACGGGGTGTACATCTCGCCCAGGTTTCTTAGCTGGGTGGAATGAGGAATGTAGGAGTGCAGGTAGGTTGGCAGTGCGACGTTCACTCCACTCCCCATCCAGTACAGGCTTGCAGCCCAACCCTGAGTGCACTCAGCTGTCCAATTAAGCAGCCAGAAGTAGGTGGTTGAGTTTCACAGATGGGGCTCTCAGTCTGAATCTGGCTTCAGATGCTGCTGGAGTCTCCTGGAAGGCAAGCTCTGGTAATTATAAATCTGTGTTGTTGTGGCCAGGCTGTTAGAGCCAGTTTACACCAGTACTGCTGTCGGTGCTTGGACGCTTTATGCCACTCCGTTTACCCGAGACTGTGATCCCAGAGCTATACCCCCTGAACTGTCTACAATTGGTGCTCGAATGCGGGCAATACAGTGGCTAAAACAGCAGCAAAGAAAAACGTCTGTCAAAGCAGCCTTAAAGAGACAGTAGCCCTAATAATGTCTGCACAGCAAAGCTGAACTTGCTGTGGAAAAGACTTTGGAGTGTGCATGTCCTGGGTAAAGGCTGCCGTAGTCAGGACAGACAAGTCTGCAACAGCAGGAGACTAACCGATTGTTAATGGAGCAGGTTGCCACACTACGCCAGGCTCTCAGCACCTTGTCCCAAAGTGATAACGCAAGGTCACCTGCGTTGTCCGCTGTAAAGAAGGCGGTAAAACAGACCCTGCAGAAGATGACGCCTCATGACGATGTGGAGGCATATCTAGCTATATTTGAAAGACTGGCCGAGAAGGAGAATCTGCCACCATCGGAATGGGCCATGGTGGTCGCGCCCTATCTGACGGGGGAACCCCAAAAGGCCTATTTTGATCTGAACGAGCAGGACAGCAGAGACTATGCCAAGCTGAAAGCGGAGATTCTTGCCCGCCTGGGGGTTACGGTTGCAGTCCGTGCCAGGAGAGTCCATAACTGGAGATACAGTTGGGACAATCCTGCTCGCTCACAAATGTATGACCTGATTTCTCTAGTAAAGAAGTGGCTGGAGCCCGACGTCAGCACCCCTGCCCAAATGGTCGAAAAGGTAGTGGTGGACCGGTACATCTGGGCCCTTCCTCCTGAGGTGCAGCTCTGAGTCGGACAGGGAGACCCCAAAGACGCCAATCAACTGGTCAGCCTGATAGAGAGGTACTCCGCCACCAAAGACTACCTCCGTGACCAGCCGTCCAAGCGGTCGTCTCTTCGGAGTTCCCGGACTCCGACATTTCCCGGTCAGAGAGTTCCACCAGGTGGGGCCAGGGGGACTGCTGATAGACGGGAAACAAAAATAACTTGGCACTCAATAGAGAGAAACTGAACAAAATAGTTGCTGTGGTTTCTTTTATTTGCATCCGTATTAGATCAAAGTGATGTACATAAAAATTTTATGTTTTACTATTTGTTTTACTATTTGGGCTGGAGACCCTACTTGTGCACCATCTATCCCTACATTTTTCTTTGAGTGCCGTGTTTAGTATTTTTGTTGTTTTTGTTGTTGTTGTTGCTGATAGACGGGGTCAGGCCCGAGGGGACATGTGTGAGGCAAGGGCCGATGCTTCCCTGTATAGGCCTGTCCCAGGCCTAGAAAGGTCTCCCTGTCTGAACCTGTCGGGTTCAAAATGACAAACCACTCATCCTCCAGTCACCCCAGATTAGACTAAGAGCACGGGTCGACCGAGAATGAATCAGGCGATACGCTGGTTCAGACTTCAGAACGTGCCCTAAAGAAAATGGTGCTATTAGGCGGCCATCTCCAGTAAGCACTGAACTCTTTATTCACGTACATAAGATTACATACACAGAATATTGGGGTGGAGTAAAGGCGGGATTGAGAAGAAAGAGATAAACTGAGTCATCCTAATTGGTCCTTAGATCTTCTTCTAAGTCCTCCTTGATGTGTTGTCATCCTCATTTTCGTTTATTCAATTCTCCAAAGGTGGGGGCATTTCAGTAGAGTGTAATACAGTGATAGGACACAAGATGGAGACAAACACCAGCAGATACTAACATTATCTTATTATTCTTTTAAGGAAAACTTTGTGTTTATAAAATACATATACACACTATGAATATAAAAGTATAGTAGAAAATTATATTTTACCTTGACAATCCCCCCTAAACACTAAGTTTTTCCCTTAATTTATGCGGCCTTCGAGACTGTCCATGTGTGGGGACAGGGGTAGTGGATTTCTTCGCTTGGTCATTTTAGAAGCTAGCCCCTTATGGACTGCCCCCAAACAACCAAGTCCCTACCAAACTGCACATGGAGTTCTCCCACTATCCCTAAACTAAATCTCTTATTTCCATTTGTATTTTGTTATAGGGGGTTTTATCAGGTTTATCCTGCGGAGTATATTTCTCCATATTATCCTTATCAGTGTCATCATATAGTAGCGACACAACTTCCTGATGAAGGAAAATACCTGAGGAGGCGGCTGCATTGGTCACAGCTTTCCTATACATAGATATCACACAACATAGAATTATCAATCCTAGCACCAAAAGCCCTGTTACCACTAAGCAGGCTTGTTGGAGAAATTCTTTAAGTCCTCCAAGCCATCTTAAGAAGAAAAGAGGTATCTACTTCTGCATTGGCTTTTATTTCCTGAGCCAGATTTTTAATCTCTGTAAGGGCCACTATAGTTTTACCATTGACTCCAGAATTCTGAGGAATATAAGTACAACATTCTTCCCCTATCATCCCACAGACTTCATCTTTTTCAACTAGAATCATGTCAATGGCCAGTCTATTTTGAAGAGTCAGTCTTTTGTTTTGGGCCCAGTTTCTCAACTATACCCTGGAAAGCATCTTGACTAAAATTGATATTGATAAATCTTTGCTTGGTGTAGTATATATATTTTATCCAATCTACATTGTAATTGATCTGCACAGTTGGGATGAGAGAACGGAAACCCGCCAGGATCTGATTCTGAGCTTTGTATTCGTCTGGGACCCCCCTAGGAACACCTATGGGATCCATATAAACTTTGGGATCCTCAGCATAACCGGTGTGCAGCTGACCCAGACTTCTTCTTTTTCTGGATATCAGTGAAGCTATATTCTCGGATCCAGACTCTTTCTCACGTGTCTTTTAATGACTACCCAGTCTCCAGGCTGCAGGCTGTGACTCCCAGGATCCTGGTTCGGATCTGGAAGAGAACTGAAGACATTATCATATACTTTCTTGAGTCTTTTATACAAATCCCTTACATATGAACTTAATACATGGTTACTTATTTCCAATGCTTGGGAAAAGAAACATCCTAAACTAGGCACTTTGCCAAATAGTACTTTATACGGAGAAAATCCAGTTTTTCTATTTGGAGTGTACCTTACTGAGTATAGGGCTAATGGTAAACATTCAGGCCAAGATTTCCCTGTTTCAGCCATGGCCTTTTAGATTTTTAACTTCAATATCCTATTTAGTCCTTTTACTTCTACACCGCTTTGTGGATAATATGGGGTGTGGAAAACTTGTTGAATTCCCAGCGCTGTCAAGACTTCATTCATTATTTCACCTGTGAAATGTGTACCTCTGTCACTTTCGATCACCTTTGGTACTCCATACCTGCACACCACCTCCACAAGCAGCTTCTTTGCGGTTGCCGCAGCCGTAGCCTTGGCAATCGGGAAAGCCTCCAGCCAACCTGAGAATAAATCAAAAACACACCAACACGTACTCCCATGAACCTGATTTTTGGCAGCTGAATATAATCAATCTGCAGTCTCTGGAAAGGATAGAGGGGCCGCGGGGCGTGTTTGGGTGGTGTCTTGACTACCCTTCTCTGATTATGTGTAGCACATACCATGCATCCCTGGATCAAACCTTCTATACAGGTGGAAAAGCCTGGTGCCGCCCAATGCTTCTGCATCACGCTCATTACAGCAGTTTTGGACTGGTGGGTTGGCCCATGTAACATCTGGGCGACCGCAGGGTACAACGCTCTTGGAAGGCATCGGCGCATCCCTCTTCCCCATACCCCAGTTGCTGCATTCAGACATGCACCTTCTTTTTCCCACTTTTCTACTTCCTCCTGGCGCACCTGAGCCTGCATCTGGGCTAAGGCATCCTCCGACACAAAGGGATTTTTGGGAGCGCTTACCTGGTGCATCGTTACCCCTTGGAGTGGTCTACTGGCTGCTGTTTTTGCTGCTGCATCGGCCATTGCGTTTCCTTTACTCACCTGATCAGTGCATCTGGTATGTGCTTTAACTTTTATGACAACTACTTCTTTTGGTAATTGTAATGCATCAATTAACTGCTGGACTGCGTCAGCATTTTTAATGGGATGTCCTGTTGCCGTCAGGAATCCTCTAGACTTCCAAATTGGACCCAAATCATGAGCTATACCGAATGCGTATCTAGAATCTGTGTAGATGTTAACAATTCTACCTTCAGCTATCTTACAGGCCTCGGTCAGAGCCTTAAGTTCAGCCTCCTGGGCCGACTGATATGGGAGTATTGGTTCTGCTTTGATCACTGCATTCAGGGAGACGATGGCATACCTGGTGTGGAAGGTACCTGAGTCATCTTGGTAGCGAGTTCTACAAAAGATTTAAAGTCAACATTACATCTTTCAGTTTCAAACACTGGGTAAGCCTGCTGTTTCCTGTGCCATAAGCTGAACATAATCATAAGGAATCTCCTCTCTTGGATCTCCTTTGTACAATACCGTACAATACCTGACCTCCCCCTAGATCCGAGAGAGGTAACAATGTGACAGGACTAAGTGTGGTACATCTCTGCAAAGAAACATTTGGAGGCATTAAAAGTACACATTGCAATCGAAGATGACGTGCAGCTGAAAGATGTGCCGGCTGCACCTGGTTCAGTATGATATATACATCATGAGGTGTAAGTGCTTGTCAGTGGATAATCAAGAACGATATCTGATGATTTGTGGAGCAATAGTCCTACAGCATGTACCGCCCGTACACAGGACGGGGCACTCTAGCCACTGCATCTAGTCTTCCACTGAAATAGGCTACAGGCCTTTGATTGTCACCATATAACTGAGTCAATACCCCTGCTGCGTGTCCCTGCTGTTCATGGAGATACAGGGTGAATAGTAGTTCATGGTTGGGGATTCCTAGCGCTGGAGCTGCCACAATCCTGTTTCTGAGAGAAAAATAAAAACCGTCTATACCTTCAGGAGTTAGTTTAAAAAGCACAATGGTGATACAGTCATAGAGAGGCTGCATGAGGATTGATACAGCACGAATCCACTGCCTGCAGTAGAAAATCAGTCCAAGAAATATCCTAAGAGCGGCAACATTAACAGGAATAGGAAAATTCTGTACAGCTTCTTTGCGAGCGCTGGTCCGATGTCGCTCCCCCCGGTGTAATGCAATGTCCCAAAAAGATAACTGAAGATTTACAAAATTGCAGTTTATCCTTTAACGCTTACAACCTGCTTGGTACAAAAACAACATATTATAAAAATAACATTGGCAAAATCAATAACTGTAAACTAAGCAGCATCCTGAGATATCTGGAACAAAAGTATATATATATATTGTACCAGCCAATACATAGAGGGTTAAATCTCGTAGCCGAAGGGGGAAGCTGAAGGTTGGAATTTGTACTGTCAAGGCCATTGATAAGGAATCTTACTCTTAGCTACAGAGATGCCGAAGGTGGGGGCTAGGTCTTAACTAAAACATCCCTTGTTACCAGTTTCTGCATCTGCTGAGCAATAGCCGTTTCTTGAGCTAAACTAAGAGGATACTATCTGTTGGGGCAGGATTGCACCTGGCTTTTAATTTGACCATGACTGGCTGCACCCTTAATCTGCCCACATCTGTTTTATCTGAAGCCCAGAAATCATGCAGTATCACACCTTCCAACATTGAAGGAAATTCATTTATGTCCTCTATACTAGCAACGTCTAGCGACATGATTTTACAAAGAGTGCTCTGCTTCAGTCCTGGTGTCATAGTGACAGTCCCATCAAGATGATACTCAATATATGCTTGCAATTGTGACAACACATCACTTCCTAAAAGATTACATTGACCCCGTGGTGATACCATTAACTGTGTGTGTACAGTGGTTCCTTGAATTTGCAGGGAAATCTTTTTAGTGACGGGGAGCTGGAGAGTTGTCTGTAATTACTGAATTGTCTGCCCCCGTGTCCACTTGGAACTCAACCTCATGTCCCCCTGGTTGGTTCACCTGTACTGTGCAATTAGTAGTGGGGGGTAAGGAGACAAGGGGGTTCATGTGCAAGCTACCTCTTTTTGCCTGCACTAAATCATGTTGTGCCCCCTGTGCTATTCTGGCCAGATCCTCTGCTTTAACTGATCTCTAATCCGGTCTACTTACTTTCAGCTTTCTGTCACTTCCTTTCTCTGCCTGTCTATCTTTCTTCTCACATACTCTGACCTTCGATTCACATGCCTAGCCCTTCGATTCTTACGTACTGTGTCTATTCCAAAAACCTATTCAACAAAATCTGAAAACTGTTGCACTCTTGCTCTGCGTCTCTATGCTGAATGCCTGATGGGAGGGGTAAGTCGGGTCGCTGCGCAGTTTGTTAGTGTGCTCTCCCTCAGCCTTCAGCTTCCTTATCTGTAGAATGACCTTGGTGTACAGCAAAATACCATCTCGCTGCTACCAGCACTTCCTCCCTCCCTTATACCTTTGCTTGCTGTCACTGACTCCTGCATTCTTAGATCCGTTCCTACAAATATAATACTTGTATATCTCATTTATCAATCTATTGTATCTAGCTTCATCTGCCAATTTTCCCTTTTTCTGTTTTCTATCCCACATCTGACCAATCATAACAGTTTTCATTCCCTGGGCGGGTGACACAAAGATAAAATATCCCTTTTTCCCTAAGTTTAATATATTGATCCCTTGAAATCATTCCTATCACAGTTGAATATTTGATAGAAATCGAACTTAAAGATAACCACAGGGGTTGTAGTATTAACCCAGAAGGTGGGCATGCTGGCACTACTGGAGATCAGGATATAGCTCAAAAGGATATGTATATCAGAAACTTCATGACTGCTGATTAATCTTGTCCTTCTTGCAATGGGAGGCGTGAATCCAGGTGCTCTTGCCCTCGAGCTTCGGGCAGTAGGGGTGGACAGGATCACAGTGTAGGGACCCTCAAATCTGGGCTGGAGACAGTCTCTTCCCATAAATTTTTATATATATAAGGTCATCAGGCGAGAAATCATGCACCGTGTCACCTGTAAATTCTGGGAGAGAAGCAGACACTGCAGAGTGGGTGTTAGTTAACTCTTTAGACAAAGCAATCACAAATTTACTACTTTATCATTGGTTTCAAATAATTCCTGGTGCCTAATGTCTTCTGTTTTTAACATACCAGCATGATGGAGTATTGAATGTATGGTGGCCCGAAGGGTGGCCCGTGACTCATTTGAGTTTAAAGGATCATGGACTGGACCTGCTGCATGGATGATGATATCAGCGGGAAGGTCCCCTGCATGGGTTGTCAGAGTCTGTCCAGGTGGCAAAGGGCCATGAGTGTATATATGAGCCATGCATTCCGCAGTAACAATGGGACCACCGGCTTGGGCTATCAGCAGAGCCAAGCCCCCTTTGTTGGAGCAGTTGGAGTTGGCAGGACTAACTATAGCACCAACCTGATGTGTCAGGATATCACCGTACCCTACGGACAATGTCACTGGATTTCCATTGTGGTCTGTGTAATGCTGTGAATGGCAGGGATACCAGTTTTCAAATACACCGGGAGCTGGGGGCCTGACCGGGGTTTCCGTGAATCTTACAGAGCGACTGTCCTCTCTAAGGATTTGTGAAGGAGAGGAAGGTGCTTTATCTCTGGAGTAGGGGGTGGAATAAGCCCTAGGACCAGGGGTTAACAATGGTGGTGGGGGAATGGAGGAGGGAAGAGAAGATACTGGTGCTGCTGGGGATAATGGTAGCTGTTGAGGGACCCACCCCTCTTCTATCTCCTGATCCTCCTCCCCTTCGTTGGATCCCGTAATATCATGGCGACGGCTTCTGATCATTGTCTGGAAAGCTGAAGATTTATGCATTGCAGCAATGGCCGGGTTGGGGTGAGTGAAAGGGAACAATGGTGTTGCATCTGGTGCCATGCTGGGAGCTGTGGCCTGTACAGATGCAGGCGGGGGCTGGTAGTAGGCCCCGGTTGGTGTCAGCAAGGGATATAGGCCTGACTGGGTGTGCTTGGGTGTCTCAAGATGGCCACCGGAGGAAATGGGATGTCGGCCATTTCCGGGTATATCAAGATGGCTGCTGGGTGTGGGAAGATGGCTGCTGGGTGTGGGAAGATGGCTGCTGGGTTGGGTGTTACACCAGGAGCGACCCGCCCCACAAACATGGCAGGTCTCCGCCCAGGGCGGATTCTGTTCACCACACACATGACAGGTCCAACCTCCCTTTGTTCTGAGATCGGCACCATTATAGGGCGGTGGCTGAGGACTACTTGGCTCTATGACAGACATAATGGGCACAGCGGCCATCTTGACTACTTCAACAAGATTATGTGCAGAACATTTTACATATCCAAACAAAGGCTCGGCATCTTCTGAACCTCCCTTTCCATCTATCTCCTTCCAACCTTCAGCTTTCAAATCATTTGCTACTCTCAAATGTGCTTGGGCTTGATACAAGAGCCCCTGATCTCTCAACTTTCCTCATTCTGTGCGACAAAGTCCTTCCACACTGAAGGCTGAAGCCTGCCTGTACTTGGCAAGCTCATTATTTTATACAAACTCCTGACTCTCTTAACAGCCTTCTTGCCTCCACGTGATTCCATCAATTCAACCACTCCCAAAGCACCACCCTCTAACTTGTGGGTTTTGTTTGATTTAAACATGCGCATCATGATTTAACAGAGTGAAATGATCTGTCGCGACTCAGACCACCGGCGTCACTCGCAGGTCACCACCCGTCACTGCAGAGTCCTCCTCAATACTGTGACAAGACAAAGCAGTCCCCCTCAATACTGTCTTTTTCCCTAACTGTGGATGGTGACTTTAAAGCGCAGTACACCGTGACACTCTACACAGCACAGAGTCCCCCTCCATATGCTGACACCTGGGCTTCTCCTAATGAGACTTCCCGGGTTGGACAAAGAGTCCTCCTCTATTTGTCACTTTCTCAGACGAAGAGCCCACCTCTATTCGTCTCCTAAGGAAATTTGGTTATGCGCACCCCTACCACAATTCTCTATACAATACTAGAAATTTAGACACTACCAAATAATCACGGGAGGCAACTATCTGTATAAAGGTACAGTGACCGGAGGAGGAGGAACGTGGTGTTTTGACTCAAGCACGTGCAGGCAATGCAACGTCACTCGGTCACACTTGCTGGTTCGTGGCGTGGGATTGCCCTTGGTCTCACCACTCAACCAGTCACCCATCCAGACCCAAAAAGACAATACAGCTTAAGCCCACAATGACTGACACACAGGCAAGTGGGACGCATATAAAATATATGATCCCAACTTACCGTGTTCAACGGAGGCTGCAGTCCTCGCATTCAGTCACCGCGGGCAACACCGCAAAGTCCTCGGGACGGGTCCGGACGGGCGGCAATCCACGGCCCCACGTGTCAGGCGCCAATTGTCGGGTTCAAAATGACAAACCACTCATCCTCCAGTCACCCCAGATTAGACTAAGAGCACGGGTCGACCGAGAATGAATCAGGCGATACGCTGGTTCAGACTTCAGAACGTGCCCTAAAGAAAATGGTGCTATTAGGCGGCCATCTCCAGTAAGCACTGAACTCTTTATTCACGTACATAAGATTACATACACAGAATATTGGGGTGGAGTAAAGGCGGGATTGAGGAGAAAGAGATAAACTGAGTCATCCTAATTGGTCCTTAGATCTTCTTCTAAGTCCTCCTTGATGTGTTGTCATCCTCATTTTCGTTTATTCAATTCTCCAAAGGTGGGGGCATTTCAGTAGCGTGTAATACAGTGATAGGACACAAGATGGAGACAAACACCAGCAGATACTAACATTATCTTATTATTCTTTTAAGGAAAACTTTGTGTTTATAAAATACATATACACACTATGAATATAAAAGTATAGTAGAAAATTATATTTTACCTTGACAAACCACCAGACCTGAGACAGTGTTGGAGATGCCGTGAACGGGATTATATTTCAGCCAACTGTCCAATAGTGGGGGAACCTATGGACTGTGATGCTGGAAGGTCCCTCTCTCTCCTCGCGGAACCCATGTGCGTGGCCACCCCAGCCGAGGAGAATGGCCCACAGGTGTCTCAGGTGGTTATAAATGGCTGCCCTCCTAGACTCAGGGAGTCGAGTAACTCTGGTACATGCCAGCCTGGTTGATAGGGGCTTCATCCCTGATAAACACCTGAGCGTGGTGTGCATCCATGGAGATACCAAAGTCTACCCGGTGGCTTCTGTGGACTTCGTCACAAAACTCGGGAAGATCTCGTATGAAGTGGGGGTAGTGAAGAACCTGATGCACCCAGTCATATTGGGTCGTGACTTTCCCCTGTTTTGGGGTCTCTGGGAGAAAAAAGGTTCTACCGGACAGTGTGATCAAGCTCCTACTGAGGTTGCGCGGTCCATAGGGGCGGAACACAATGCTAGTGTGTTGTTGAACGTAGGGGATGATAATGATAATGATGAATTTCCATTTCAAGTGATGTTGGGGGAGGGGGATAATAGTTCTCTGGAACAGAATGTCCCTGACCTACCTGTGTCCCGTGGAAATTTTGGGAGTGAGCAGTTGCGAGACCCCACTCTTAAACATGCCAGGGAAAGTATAACTGTTCTAAATGAGATCCCACAAGAGCCCGGCTCTGATAAACGATTTCCCCATTTTGCCATGAACAATGACTTGCTATATAGGGTCACTAAGGTCAATGGAGAGGTTGTGAGTCAGCTCCTGGTACCTAAGCTGTATAGAAGTATGGTGCTAGGTTTGTCACATAACCACATGCTTGCTGGGCACCTGGGGATGGACAAGACCCAGGAAAGAATCCTCCAGAGGTTTTACTGGCCAGCGGTTTATCGAGATGTGGGCGATTATTGCAAATCCTGCCCCATGTGTCAGGTAAATGCTCCGGTTTCCCACTTCCGCAGTCCATTAGTCCCGCTCCTGGTTAGAGAGATACCCTTTGAAAGGGTTGCGATGGACTTGGTAGGTCCTATTGTGAAATCCGCCAGGGGGCACCAATACATACTAGTAGTACTTGATTATGCAACCCGGTACCCTGAGGCCATCCCCTTAAGAAATATGACGTCCAAAAATATTGCACGGGAACTCTTTCATATGTTTTCAAGGGTAGGAATCCCCAAAGAGATCCTCACAGATCAAGGCACACCTTTCATGTCCAAGGTGATGAAGGAGCTGTGTAAGTTGCTTAAAATCTCGCACATTAGAACATCCGTGTATCACCCCCAGACGGATGGGCTGGTTGAATGTTTTAATAAAACGTTAAAACATATGCTAAAGAAAGCAGTGGAGAAAGATGGTCAGGACTGGGACTACCTGTTACCCTACCTAATGTTTTCGGTCCGAGAGGTGCCTCAAGCCTGTACTGGGTTTTCTCCCTTTGAGTTGGTATATGGTCGGCACCCGCGGGGCTTGCTAGATATAGCCAAGGAAGTATGGGAGACCGAGGTAACCCCATAGAAGAGTGTTATAGAAAGGAAAATACGTGTAAAAAGACAATAGAAACACACAATTAGGACAGGTGCATATACAGGGGGAATGCGCTCCTGATAATATAGAAAGAATCACTTGTGGTAGTGGTGAAGGAGCCGAATATAGCACAATATAACTATATCAAAAAACCCATATGTCTAGGGGAAGAGGAAGGTGCTATAGCCGCGATCACATAAGCCACAAACCACAGAGCATGCTCGCAAGGAAAGGGTCACTAATGTACATGGCCAGCAAAAACTGTGCAGCGCTGCCTAGGATAAAAAAGCAACCATGCTCACCGGTAAAAGGATGGTACAGCAGGAGGGCAGTCACCCCGCTAAGAGATGTCACCCTGACGTACGTTTCGTGGTAGGGACTGCCACTTTTTCAAGGGGATAATAACACTGTGTACCGAGGACCTTCAAATACCTCCCCTTCCATAGTCACATGGTCCAAATTGACCAATAGGAGATGGTATGTCGGCGCATGCGCCGCTGGAACCCGACGAGCCCCAGTGACGGCAGCGTTATGCCTCCAGGTGCGCGCACAGGCTGAACGCCCGGGCGCGCATCGGACACAGAAAGACGCCCCACCACAGGGGTAATCACCAATGCTACAGCGGGGCATGCGCACAGCCAATCAAATCATAATAGTAGCATAATTATTCCAAACATATTCCATATTATTCAAAACACAGATACACATATAGATATAAATCATTGGCATATGAAGATGGTGTACGCAGAGTATATAGAAGTCATCACCACCGAAGAATCCACATGTGATGCGGATTTATTCTCTTTACAAAGACATCCAAAAGGAAGGGGAAAGGCCAGATGAAGGGTCAGGGTTCTGCACATAGGTATGAACAAGACTGAAAAAACATATAATTAAAAACAAGATTAAAACCAAGAAGACATCAAAAGAACCAGAGGAAGGACTCAAAAGGAAAAAAAGCATTATTTATAAAAAGGAGGCAAAACTCAAAGACTCATTTAGGCCATTGGGCACCATTGTGTCCAACTGGACGATCCAACGGGCCTCCATTTGAGCCAGAATTTTTTTGTAATCCCCACCTCTAACACGAGGTGTAGAATGTCGATTCCGCGGACCTTAAAAGATGTAGCATCACAATTATGGTGATGTTTAAAGTGACGAGGAATCGTCTTAAGGTCCGAGGAATCAGAAATGGCCCTCGCTGCGCCAATGTCCCTTACGTGCTCCCTAATGCGTATTCTCAATTCTCTGGTGGTCAAACCGACATATATCCTGGGGCAGCCGCACGTAGCATAGTAAACGACTTTTGAGCTGCCGCAGGATATACGTCGATATTGACGATATCCTGATGTTGTAGGATGGGACGGTGCAGCAGCTCGAGGATTTTATGATGGAGCTGAATCAGAATTCTCTTAACATCCATTTGACCTATAAGTATTGTCGTACTAAGGTGGAGTTTCTGGATGTCTCTCTGGAGGTTGACGTTAATCGCCGCTTCCGGACGGACGTCTATAGGAAGCCCACTTCCGTAAATTCACTGATTCACGCTAAGTCAGCTCATCATCCTGCCACGATTAGGACCGTCCCGGTCGGACAGTTCCTTCAAATGAGACGCATCTGTTCTACTGACGATGCTTTTGAGACACAAGCCAAAGATCTTAAAGACCGCTTCAAAGCACGAGGCTACAGTAATAGATGCATCAAACAGGGATATGATCAGGCAAGAACGACTCCACGCGACCGCCTCCTCAACACCACTCGTATGGACAGACAAGGGTGTGATGAGGGACCTATACGATTCATTACAACCTTCAATCATGAATGGTCTGGCATTCGACAGATTTTAGCTAGACATTGGGATGTTCTGAAAACCGAGCCCGCTCTGTCCCGCTCGTTGGGTGACTACCCTTCCTTAACATCAAGACGGTCAAAAAATTTGAGTGATCTTCTCGTCCGGAGCCACTATCTTCCGCCTCCCACAAATGTCTTTGGTGCTCGTGGTCCTACTCCAGGCTTTTTTCCTTGTGGCCATTGCCTCGCTTGTGCCAATGCCCTGCGTGCCTCAACCTTCTCCTCCTCCGGTGGCGATAAAACGTTTGATATATGCCGACATATATCCTGCGGCAGCTCAAACGTCGTTTACTATGCTACATGCGGCTGCCCCAGGATATATGTCGGTTTGACCACCAGAGAATTTAGAATACGCATTAGGGAGCACGTAAGGGACATTGGCGCAGCGAGGGCCATTTCTGATTCCTCGGACCTTAAGACGATTCCTCGTCACTTTAACCCCTTCACCCCCAAGGGTGGTTTGCACGTTAATGACCGGGACAATTTTTACAATTCTGACCACTGTCTCTTTATGAGGTTATAACTACGGAACGCTTCAACGGATCTTCGCGATTCTGAGATTGTTTTCTCGTGACATATTGTACTTCACGTTAGTGGTAAAATTTCTTCCATATAACTTGCGTTTATTTTGAAAAAAATGCAAATATGGCGAAAATTTTGAAAATTTAGCAATTTTCAAACTTTGAATTTTTATTCCCTTAAAACAGAGAAATATGTAACACAAAATAGTTAAGAAATAACATTTCCCACATGTCTACTTTACATCAGCACAATTTTGGAATCAAAATTTTTTTTTGTTAGGAAGTTATAAGGGTTAAAAGTTGACCAGCGATTTCTCATTTTTACAACAAAATTTACAAAGCCATTTTTTTTTAGGGAGCACCTCACATTTGATGTCACTTTGAGGGGTCTACATGACAGAAAATACCTAAAAGTGACACCATTCTAAAAACTGCACCCCTCAAGGTACTCAAAACCACATTCAAGAAGTTTATTAACCCTTCAGGTGCTTCAAAGGGACTAAAGCAACGTGGAAGGAAAAAATGAATATTTAACTTTTTAGCCACAAAAATGATCTTTTACAAACTTTTTTTTTATTTTCACAAGGGTAAAAGGAGAAAATGGACAGATAAGGTTGTTATGCAATTTCTCCTGAGTACGCCAATACCCCATATGTGGGGGAAAACCACTGTTTGGGCACACGGCAGAGCTTGTAAGGGAAGGAGCGCCGTTTGACTTTTTCAAACTAAAATTGGCTGGAGTTGAGATTGGACGCCATGTCGCGCTTGGAGAACCTCTGATGCGCCTAAACAGTGGAAACCCCCACAAGTGACACCATTTTGGAAACTAGACCCCCTAAGGTACTTATCTAGATCTGTTGTGAGCACTTTGAACCCCCAAGTGTTTCACAAAAGTTTATAATGCCTGGGTGTGAAAAAAAAAAAAAAATTCCACAAAAATGATTTTTTAGTCCTAAATTTTTGAATTTTCCCAAGGAAATTGGACCCCAAAAGTTGTTGTCCAATTTGTCCTGAGTACGCTGATACCCCATATGTGGGGGTGGAAAACTGTTTGGGCGCACGGCAGGGCTTGGAAAGGAAGTAGTAACGTTTTGGAATGCAGACGTTGATGGGGGTCATGTTCCGTTTGCAGTGCCCCAGATGAGCCTAAACAGTGGAAATCCCCAACAAGTGACCCCATTTTGGAAACTAGACCCCCTAAGGAACTTATCTAGATCTTTGGTGAGCACTTTGAACCCCCAAGTGCTTCACACAAGTTTATAATGCCCGGGCATGAAAATAAAAAATCCTATTTTTTTCCCACAAAAATTATCTTTTAGTCACTAATTTTTTATTTTCCCAAGGGTACCAGGAGAAATTGGACCACATAAGTTGTTTTCCAATTTGTCCTGAGTACGCTGATGCCCCATACGTTGGGGGGAACCACTGTTTGGGCGCACGGCAGAGCTCGGAAGGGAAGGAGCACCATTTGACTTTTTCCAACCAAAATTGGCTGGAATTGAGATTGGATGCCATGTTGCATTTGGAGAGCCCCTGATATGCCTAAACAGTGGAAACCCCCCACAAATGACCCCATTTGGGAAACTAGACCCCCTAAGGAACTTATCTAGATCTTTGGTGAGCAATTTGAACCCTCAAGTGCTTCACACAAGTTTATAACGTAGAGCCGTAAAATTTAAAAATCATATTTTTTCCACAAAAATGATCTTTTCACCCGAATTTTTATTTTTCCAAGGGTAACAAGACTCCAAAAGTTATTGTGCAATTTGTCCTGAGTACACTGATACCCCATATGTGGGGGTATACCACTGTTTGGGTGCATGGCAGAGTTTGGAAGGGAAGGAGCGCCGTCTCACTTTTTCAACGCAGAATTGGCTGGACGCCATGTCGTGTTTGGAGAGCTCCTGATCTGCCTAAACAGTGGAAACCCCATACAAATGACACCATTTTGGAAACTAGACCCCTCAAGGAACTTATCTAGATGTGTGGTGAGAACTTTGAACCCCCAGGTGTTTCACTAAAGTTTATAACGTACAGCCGTAAAATAAAAAATCTTTTTTTTTTTTTTACAAAAATGATTTTTTCGCCCCCAATATTTTATTTTCACAAGGGTAACAGAAGAAATTGGAACCCAAAAGTTGTTGTCCAATTTGTCCTGAGTACGCTGATACCCAATATGTAGGAGAAAACTACTGTATGGGTGCACGTCAGGGCTCGGAAGGGAAGTAGTGACGCTTTGGATTGCAGACTTTGATGGAATGGTCTGGGGGCGTCATGTCGCATTTGGAGAGCCCCTGATGCGCCTAAACAGTGGAAACCCCCCACAAGTGACCCCATTTTGGAAAATATACCCCACAAGGAACTTATCTAGGTGTGTGGTGAGCACTTTGAACCCCGAAGTGCTTCACAGAAGTTTATAACGTACGGCCGTAAAAATAAAAAATCCTTTTTTTTTTTACAAAAATGATTTTTTTCGCCCCCAATATTTTATTTTCACAAGGGTAACAGGAGAAATTGGACCCCAAAAGTTGTTGTCCAATTTGTCCTGAGTACGCTGATACCCAATATGTGGGAGAAAACTACTGTATGGGCGCATGTCAGGGCTCGGAAAGGGAAGTAGTGACGTTTTGGATTGCAGACTTTGATGGAATGGTCTGGGGGCGTCATGTCGCATTTGGAGAGCCCCTGATGCGCCTAAACAGTGGAAATCCCCAACAAGTGACCCCATTTTGGAAAATAGACCCCACAAGGAACTTATTTAGATGTGTGGTGAGCGCTATGAAGCCCCAAGTGCTTCACAGAAGTTTATAATGTACAGCCGTAAAAACAAAAAAAATCTTATTTTTTTTACAAAAATAATATTTTCGCCCCCAGTTTTTTATTTTCCCAAGGGTAACAGAAGAAATAGGACAAATTTCACAATAACTCTTGGGGTCCAGAGTACGCTGATACCCCATATGTGGGGATAAACTACTGTTTGGACGCATGGCAGAGCTCAGAAGTGAAGGAACACCGTTTGACTTTTTCAACGCAGAATTGGCTGGAATGGAGATCAGACGCCATGTCACATTTGGAGAGCCCCTGATGTGCCTAAACAGTGGAAACCCCCCAATTCTAACTCCAACCCTAACCCCAACACACCCCTAACCCTAGTCCCAACCCTAATCCCAACCCTAACCCTAATCCTAACTCTAACCCTAATCCTAACTTTAGTGCCAACCCTAACCCTAACTTTAGCCGCAACCCTAACCCTAACCCTAATGGGAAAATGGAAATAAATACATTTTTTTTATTTTATTATTTTTCCCTAACTAAGGGGGTGATAAAGGGGGGTTTGATTTACTATTTATAGCGGGTTTTTATGATTGGCAGCTGTCACGCTAAAAGACGCTTTTTATTGCAAAAAGTAGTTTTTTGCATCGCCACATTTTGAGAGCTATAATTTTTGCATATTTTGGCCCACAGAGTCATGTGAGGTCTTAATTTTTGCGGGACGAGGGTGACGCTTTTATTGGTACCATTTTTGAGCACGTGACATTTTTTGATCGCTTTTTATTTCGATTTTTGGGAGGTTAGAATGAACAAAAATCAGCAATTCATGAATTTCTTTTGGGTGAGGCGTTTTTATTGTTCCGCGTGTGGTAAAATCGATAAAGCAGTTTTATTCTTCGGGTCAGTACGATTACGGCGATACCTCATTTATATCATTTTTTTATGTTTTGGCGCTTTTATAGAATAAAAACAATTTTATATAAAAAATTATTATTTTTGCATCGCTTTATTCTGCGAGCTATAACTTTTTTATTTTTTTGCTGATGATGCTGTGTGACAGCTCGTTTTTTGCGGGACAAGATGACGTTTTCAGCGGTACCATGTTTATTTATATCAGTCTTTTTGATCGCGTGTTATTCCACTTTTTGTTCAGCGGTATGATGATAAAGCACTGATTTTTTGCTTCGTTTTTATTTATTTTTTTTAAGAGGTTCACAAAAGGGGTTAACTAGTGGGACAGTTTTATAGGGGGGGTCGTTACGGACGTGGCGATACCATATATGTGTACTTTTATTGTTTTATTTTTTTTATTTACAATAAGTAATGAATTTATTGGGAATATTTTTTTTTTTTTTTATTTATTTTGGATTTTTTTTTACACATGTTTATTTTTACTTTTTTTTACTTTTTTACTTTGTCCCAGGGTGGGACATCACTGTATTTCATCAGATCGCTGGTGTGACAGTGTGCACAGCACTCTGTCACACCAGCGATGTGACAGGCAGTGCAGGACGCTTCCTCATGCCTGCTCTCGGCAGGCACTGAGGAAGCCGCCTCCCTCCAGGACCCCAGCGCCATCTTGGATCCGGGTCCTGGGAGGGAGGAAGCCCTCAGAGCAGCGCGATCACATCGCGCTGCTCTGAGGGTCTCAGGGGGGCGCGCAGGGAGCCCCCACCCTGCGCGATCCTCCCCTGTGCCCCCAGTACACCGCGATCATGTTTGATCGCGGTGTGCAAGGGGTTAATGTGCCGGGAGTGGTCCGTGACCGCTCCTGACACACAGTCACGGGTGTCAGCTGTGATAATCAGCTGACACCCGGCGACGATTAGCTGCGCTCCCGGAGGGAACGCAGCTAATCGCCTATGACGTACTATCCCGTCCATGGTCAGTATGGCACGGGTTTTATGGACGGGATAGTACGTCTAATGTCAGAGAGGGGTTTAAACATCACCATAATTGTGATGCTACATCTTTTAAGGTCCGCGGAATCGACATTCTACACCTCGGTGTTAGAGGTGGGGATTACAAAAAAATTCTGGCTCAAATGGAGGCCCGTTGGATCGTCCAGTTGGACACAATGGTGCCCAATGGCCTAAATGAGTCTTTGAGTTTTGCCTCCTTTTTATAAATAACGATTTTTTTCCTCTGGTTCTTTTGATGTCTTCTTGGTTTTAATCTTGTTTTTAATTATATGTTTTTTCAGTCTTGTTCATACCTATGTGCAGAACCCTGACCCTTCATCTGGCCTCTCCCTTCCTTTTGGATGTCTTTGTAAAGAGAATATATCCGCATCACATATGGATTCTTCGGTGGTGATGACTTCTATATACTGTGAGACAGTGAGAGCGTATGTATTGAATGGGGTGTACATTTCACAGGTACTTTGCTGACTTGTATAAGGGAAATGTGTGCCTTTGTAAAACTAGTGGTGGAGAAAGGTCATTACACCATCCATTCAAGTACACGTTTGCAGCTCAAACCTGTGGCCACTCAGGTGATAATTAGGAAACCAGAAGTAGGTGTCTGGGAACACAGTCAGAGAGCTAGCTTAGTCTGGACACAGGAAGGTGTCCCGGCACAAGAAGCAGTCTCCAGGAGTGGGAGCTCGCTTAGTCTGGACAAGGAGTCTAGGCACAAGAAGCAGTCTCCAGGAGTTTGAGCTATCTCAGTCTGGTGCAGGAAGTACCCCGGACACAGGAGTAGTCTCAGTGAGAATCCGTGCGAATAGCGGCTGAATAGGAGTGGATCTCTCTCAAGTCTGGACGCTGAAGGGGCCTTCAGACACAAGGAGGAGTATCTGTGAAACTCCATACTGGTAACATATATCATATGTGTTGTTTTGGGTCAGGCTGGTAGAGCCGGGATCCGGATAGACAGGGCAATCGATCTATGTGTAGTTAGAGGCTAGACAAGCCTAGGTTTCTGTTTATGCTTTATTTTTATCTGTTTGCTGTGGACTTTAATAAAGCTGGTTGCGGCCAGTTTTACACCAGAACTGCTGTCTGAATGAACTGTTTTCGTGCCATTCTGTCTACCCAGACAGCGATCCTAGAGCTATATCCCTGGAAATGTTACAATTGGCGGAGAATGCTGGGGCAGCACAGTGGCTGATACAGTTAGTGCTGGAGTGTGCATGCAGCACGGTGGCTTAGAGACAGCAATAAAGGTGAAGTCTGTTGAAATAGCAGCAGAGAAAAAAAAAAGTGTGTCAGCAGAAACGTCTGTTTGGAGCAGTCTTAAAGAGACAGTAGCCCTAATAGACTTTGCAAAGAAAAAAAAAAAGTGTCTGCACAGCAAGGCTGAATTTTCTGTGGAAAAGGCTGTGGAGTGTGTATGTCTTGAGTGAAGACTGCCGTTGTTGAGACAGAGAAGTCTGACAGCATGGACGACGAGTGTGGATACAAGCATCTTGCTGTGACTCAGTGGGGTCACGAAGGCATCTTGGTGTGACTCGGTGGGGGTTACGAAGATTGTCGTCGCACTCAAATCCGGTTTTCAGCTGCAACTCGGCGGGGTTGTGAAGATTGTCGTCGCACTCAAATCCAGTTTTGCTGTGGCTCGGCGGGGCCACGAAGATTTTTTCAAGGGAAAGCGGTGAAGTTCTGGTGTGAACAGTGCTCCGCGATGGCTGTGAACGGAGCAGCGAATGGGTCTGACAAGTCGGACCGCATATTTGAGAAATGTCTACTGGACATGCAACTGGACATGGTGCGGGAGCTGTGGGCACCGAATGGAATGGCGGCAGTGGACCATTCTATGGACTCTCCGGGGGTGCCAGTGTTGTCACAGAATGCCCGGGGAGGTGGTAAGAGATGTTGTGAACTGAGTCCTAAGACTACTGCTGATTTTTTGTGTAAAAATTACCCTGCCGGTGTGGTTGTTAAAAAGGGGGCGGAGTCTAAAAAAGGGGCGGATTTTCACAAGAGTGTAGAGTGTGGAAAACTGAAAATTGTTACTGGTGGTGGGTTGGTACCTCCTAAAAATGACAATGTGACCGTTGATAACGGGGTAGCTCCAGTAGAAGGGGGTGACGTCAAAGTGGGAGGTGACCTGTTAGTCCACAACACCATGGGGAGTGACACAGACCCCGTAGCTGACTGGGACACTATGAAAGTAAAAAGTGAGTTCAGTCAGGAGAGGCTAGACGAGGGAAGAGAGTCCTCCTCTCGTCGTAGACGGCGCAAGGGCCACAAAAAGGTTGTTCCGGTAGTACTCGCTGAAAATGAAAATGAAGAGAATGTAGTACTGTCTGCCTATGCTTCAAGTGTGGATTCTCCTTTAGAGGTAGAAAAGGAGGGGGCCAGTCATGGCCAAGAGCTGGAACCTATTCGGCTGCAGTATCAGAGTGACATGCTGCAATTATGTGAAAACCTGGAGGACGTGTCCTCAGACCAGCGAGTCCTAGAAGGAAGCAACGAGGAAGTTATCCTGTGGCAGAATATGTTCTTTGCCATTAAAGAGGACCGCCGCAAAATCAAGGAAGAGGTTTTGCAGTTGAAGCGTGAGAAGGAGGCGCTGCAGGATGGAGTTTCTGGAAGTGAACAAATCCTAGAACGACTGCGCGAACAGCTCAACCAGGAGCTGTGTGACTCCAAGAAGGAGTGTGGTGAACACAGTAGGGAACTGCAACAGATGAAGAGAGATTATGTGGATCTCCTCAGGGTCAAAGAAAAACTAGAAGAGGAGAAGATGGATGCAGAGCAAATGCGCCAGGTGGTTGAGACCACTCTGCAGGACACCCGTGATGAAAATGGTGATCTGCGCAGAAAGACCCTAGGTCTGGAAGCTCAGGTGAAGGAGCTACAGATGTCCTGTGATACTCTCCAGAAGGTGGAGATGCGCCTTAAGGAAAAGCTCAGCCAAATGGAAGCTGAGCGGGAAAAGATGGAGGAGTCCATCAGAGAAGCTACAGACCAGGGCCAGGAGTTGGCCACTGGAGATGAGAGGTGTAAAGCAGATACTTCCTCGAGTGCTGTGAGTTCGGATGATTCGGTGGATGTTGGAGCCGAGATCAAGGAGCTCAAGGAGTGGTTACAAGCCCATTGGACGCAAGAGAAGCTTCAGAGACGGGCAGCTGAGAGGCGAATGGCGGAACTAGAGGAAGAAGTTCTCGGGCTTAAAAGTCGCCTGATACAGTGTCACTCGGTGAACAAGGCCTCCTTGGAGAAAGAAAAGGGCAAACACGTTGCACTCGCTCCCTGTTGCCAGGAGAAAATAGACCTGAGGAGAGCTAAGAGGGTGGTAAAGGAAGATAAATGTGAAATGGAAGTGGTCCGGACGGAAATTCACGAAATTGTAGCTGTGAGTCAGCTCAGAAGAAGTGTAAAGGGGGAAGAAGCTGAAAGTCAGTTGTCCCTGAACCCTGAGCTGATTGATCATCTGGAAACCACTGGTGAGACAGAAACGTGTCGGTACAAGTGCCTCGTAGATGTACCCGAGGACTTGAGAGAAGAATGCACCCGTGAGTCTGTGCATGAAGCGTTTAGGAAGGCCGTGGGAGCCTGTAAGGTGTACTCGACTTCAGGAGCTAAACAGCTGGTGGTCTTGTCCACGACCGAAGTTACAGTGAAGAGGGTGGCAATCCTAAGTGACATGCACTGGCGATGTATTCGCACAAAGCGGTTTCTCCGGTTGAAGACAGAACAAACCGTTAGACAACTAAAGCTTATGAGAAAAGCTCACAGTCTACAGGAAGAGGTCATCCGGGTGCCTCATGTTCTGGTGAGAAAGCTGATTGGGAGAAATGGCCGAGCCATGCAGATAATGGTGAAGAAGTCTGGTGTGGTGAAAGTAAGCAGTCCACGTGATCGTCGGGACTGGATACCAGATGAAGATGGCATGGTGTCATTCTACGCTATAGGAACGGAAGAAAGTCTTGAATATATGCGCATGCTGGTGGCGTACCGTGTGACCTACCTGCGAGAGGTAGAACAATTGAATCTCGCTAGACAGCGAGTAGATAGACAGCATCATCTAAGCAGCAGAAGATGGCAGCCGTCTAAGAATAGTGAGACCCGACAGAGAAAGGGCCCCCTAAATAACAGAACAGCTACGGCTGAAGTTAGGGACCTTACAAGATGTCCTGAGGGTAGTGGGCGTGGGTTTAGAGATAATGAGACCTCCAGTAACTCAGGTTTGAGAAGCCCATACAGACGACCCGATAGAGTACGTGACAGTACGAAGTCTAACCGGACCTTAAATACCCAGGCAAGACCTGACAAGGTTACGACGGACCGCTGGGAGCGGGGGAGACCTGACAAGGTTACGACCCGAAAATGTGACTGGACGAAGTCTGTGACAATGACAGACGGTAGGTCCCTAAGGAACGAGCGAATGTCATTGACTAATATTCCGGGGCTGAACAGAGCAAGGGACAAGTACATGGTCTCTGTGTGAACTGTGGGTTGAGGTGATTGGATATATTATGTGTTCAACCCCACAAGCTTAAACTTATGTGATGATCATGATAATGATGATGATGATAATGATGATGATGATCATAATGATGATGATGCTAATCATAATAGTGATGATACTGATAATGGTGATGACCGTGATAAAGATGAAATTCCTTTGCAGGTGATGTTGAGAGACGAGGATGGTGGTTCTCGGGAACCGAGTGTCCCTGACCTACCTGTGTCCTGTGACAATTTTGGGAGCGAGCAGTTGCGAGACCCCACTCTTAAAACGGCACAGGAAAATATAATTGTTCTGAATGAGGTTCCCCAAGAGCCTGGCTCTGAGGAGAGGTTTCCTCATGCTGCCATGAACAATAACCTATTGTATAGGGACACTGAAGTCCAGGGAGAGGTCGTGAGACAGCTCCTGGTACCTGACCTATATAGAAGTATAGTGCTGATGCAGTGTTCGGAGTTCACTGTCTCTTTTTGATTGTTGACCAGCCCTCCGGTCTGGATGACCAGCCCTCCGGTCTGGAGAAGAGGGGGGGGATATGTGAGACAGTGAGAGCGTATGTATTGAATGGGGTGTACATTTCACAGGTACTTTGCTGACTTGTATAAGGGAAATGTGTGCCTTTGTAAAACTAGTGGTGGAGAAAGGTCATTACACCATCCATTCAAGTACACGTTTGCAGCTCAAACCTGTGGCCACTCAGGTGATAATTAGGAAACCAGAAGTAGGTGTCTGGGAACACAGTCAGAGAGCTAGCTTAGTCTGGACACAGGAAGGTGTCCCGGCACAAGAAGCAGTCTCCAGGAGTGGGAGCTCGCTTAGTCTGGACAAGGAGTCTAGGCACAAGAAGCAGTCTCCAGGAGTTTGAGCTATCTCAGTCTGGGTGCAGGAAGTACCCCGGACACAGGAGTAGTCTCAGTGAGAATCCGTGCGAATAGCGGCTGAATAGGAGTGGATCTCTCTCAAGTCTGGACGCTGAAGGGGCCTTCAGACACAAGGAGGAGTATCTGTGAAACTCCATACTGGTAACATATATCATATGTGTTGTTTTGGGTCAGGCTGGTAGAGCCGGGATCCGGATAGACAGGGCAATCGATCTATGTGTAGTTAGAGGCTAGACAAGCCTAGGTTTCTGTTTATGCTTTATTTTTATCTGTTTGCTGTGGACTTTAATAAAGCTGGTTGCGGCCAGTTTTACACCAGAACTGCTGTCTGAATGAACTGTTTTCGTGCCATTCTGTCTACCCAGACAGCGATCCTAGAGCTATATCCCCTGGAAATGTTACAATACTCTGAGTACACCATCTTCATATACCAATGATTTATATCTATATGTGTATCTGTGTTTTGAATAATATGGAATATGTTTGGAATAATTATGCTACTATTATGATTTGATTTATTCTTGCTTGTACTGTTACTTAACATGATTTTCTGGTCTCATATTGACATATGTTGTATTTACCGTTTGTCACTATAGTAGAGATTGGCTGTGCGCATGCCCCGCTGTAGCCTTGGTGATTACCCCTGTGGTGGGGCGTCTTTCTGTGTCCGATGACCGCCCGGGCGTTCAGCCTGTGCGCGCACCTGGAGGCATGACGCTGCCGTCACTGGGGCTCGTCGGGTTCCAGCGGCGCATGCGCCGACATACCATGTCCTATTGGTCATTTTGGACCATGTGACTATGGAAGGGAGGTATTTGAAGGTCCTCGGTACACAGTGTTATTATCCCCTTGAAAAAGTGGCAGTCCCTGCCACGAAACGTACGTCGGGGTGACATCTCTTAGCAGGGTGACTGCCCTCCTGCTGTACCATCCTTTTACCGGTGAGCATGGTTGCTTTTTTATACTAGGCAGCGCTGCACAGTTTTTGCTGGCCATGTACATTAGTGACCCTTTCCTTGCGAGCATGCTCTGTGGTTTGTGGCTTATGTGATCGCGGCTATAGCACCTTCCTCTTCCCCTAGACATATGGGTTTTTTGATATAGTTATATTGTGCTATATTCGGCTCCTTCACCACTACCACAAGTGATTCTTTCTATATTATCAGGAGCGCATTCTCCCTGTATATGCACCTGTCCTAATTGTGTGTTTCTATTGTCTTTTTACACGTATTTTCCTGTGTTACTTGAGAATTTTTCATACAATAAAAATCTACCTTTTTATGATATATTTTCACCGATGACTCCTTTTTCTCCTTGTTATTAATATGTTTTTTTGAGTGGTGATTTTTGGTTTCACACTTCTTTGTGTGACCCACATTCTTTGTGTTATACCCATGCAGCTGTTTATGTTTAAATTGATTATTCCTGTGTTGTTCACAGTTTGTCTCAGCCTGATCATGGATTTTCGAGCACGTGATGCCACATGGCGAGCTCAGATTAATGAAACACTTCAGGACGGTGCAGAGGGATCTAATGAGGGGTCTCAAAAGGAACTGCGAGAGGCTATTTTTCTTTTTAAAGATCTTCTTAAAAAGCGGACTAAGGTCTGGTGGAACCACGAGTTCCTAGAACAATATATTAAAACTGACTTAATACCTAGAGGTCTTCGAATTCAGGTGTTTCCATCATTCCCTATTCAGGATGATTCCATTAAAAACCGTTGGGAGGAACTAACTAATACCTGTTCCATTGGCTTTATGAAGCTATTAAAGGAACTGAATCAAAACACATTAGAAATACTTGAGTCCGAGATCGAATCTGTCCAGGTCACATTACGACGTGAGATGTCCAGTGAAAATTTAAAAAATTTAACGATTCCATAGATGTGGATCTACAAAAATGGGCTCTTGAAATCCAATCCATCAAATCCAAGAAATATAAACGGGATACTCAGGATAAACTACTCTCAAGAGTATACAGGTGGCGTAATCCTACGGATAGGTCACGTCCCAGGTATAGGAATTCATCTTATTCAAGGTCACGATCCGCTTCTGTGCGATCTAACCAATCTACAAATGAAGAATCCACTCTTAAAAAATCTCACGTCAGTGATCAGGGCAGTACTATGACTGGCGGGAAAAAGATGGTGACTCGTCAGGCGACCAAAAATAAAAATAATGGAGGGGGAACCACCCAGCCTGCATCACAGAGTGGACTACAGGTAGTGAACCTGTCCCATCACACCCTGTCTGTCACACAACTAGAAGTTCTGAGTAGGGGCTTAACATTCTCACCAACTAACGCATTTAACTTTTTTACAGTGTTGAAGGATTTACACCTATTCTCTCGTAAACTCCTGCTTAAGAAATTACATAGCCGGGGTCAGATGTCGGAGTCCTGGAGTGACAACGAGAGGGAGGCCTTACGGAACCTTGAGGAACTACTTGAGGAACAGTCAGCACCCTCTACAAGTAGGTTTCCTACATCACTGTTACCCAGATCGGCGAGATTCCCCCCCTTGTCACTCTGCCCAGCAATTGATGTGTTTACAAAATTGGTAACGGAAGATCTGAAAAATTTATCTACGAGACGTAGATTTGACAATCTGACACATGAACAACGTCAGGCATTGTCACAGTTACAATCTCTCTGTGACGTAGTTTTCAAACCTGCTGACAAGGGGGGGAATATCGTGATCTGGCCGTGTGACAAATACGAACAAGAGGTATTCCGTCAATTGAGGGACTCTAATACATATACCAAGCTGACGCATAGTCCTCTTTCCTCCTTCTCGTTGGAACTCCAGGACATCCTACATAGAGCGTATGAGTCTAACATTATTACTAAAAAAATCTATGAGGGTTTACTCATAAAAAATCCTAAGACCCCGACCTTCTATTTACTTCCAAAAATCCACAAGGATGCCCTCAACCCACCGGGGCGTCCCATTGTGTCGGGCATTGGTGGCCCATGTGACATGGTCTGCAAATTTATTGATTTCTATCTCAAACCCATTGTGGAGACATTGCCTTCATTTGTCCGGGACACAACGGACGTCCTGGCACGGGTTGACGGCATCCTTGTGGATGATTCCACTGTTTTGGTGACAGCCGACGTGGAGTCTTTATACACTTGCATCGATCATTCCCAAGGACTGGCAGCTGTCCGTCTCTTCTTGGGATCCTCCGACCTGGACTGCCCTATGTGTGAGCTAATCCTCGAGCTGCTCCACTACGTCCTAACTCACAACTTGTTTGTCTTTAAAGACAACTTCTATCTACAGAGACGCAGTACAGCCATGGGCGCGGCCTGTGCGCCCGCTTACGCTAATCTCTTTCTGGGTTCCTGGGAGAGATCTCTGTTTGGCGATGCGGGCGCGCAGGCCACCTCCCATGTGCTGTACTGGTTTAGATATATTGATGATATCCTGATGTTGTGGGATGGGTCGGTGCAGCAGCTCGAGGATTTTATGATGGAGCTGAATCAGAATTCTCTTAACATCCATTTGACCTATAAGTATAGTCGTACTAAGGTGGAGTGTTATGATTTGGTAGCTGAGGAGAGCAGGCAAAAACGGCAATACACCAGAGAGGTTGGAATCTACTGGATTGCAGTATCCTGACTAACCACCACAACTAAAGGCAGCCGTGGAGCGTTCCTACGTTGGTCCTAGACGCCTCGTTACAGCCTGAGAGGTTAACTACACATAAAGATAGAAAGAGGAAAGTTATCTGCCCCGGAGCAGATCCCCAAAGAACATAGGAAGCCCCCAAACATGTAATGGCGGTTAGACAAGAGGAGATACAGACACAGACAGAAAATAGTAAGAGCAAACGTTGGGGCCCAATCTACCTGGACAGAAAAGGATAGGAAGGACACTTACTGCAATCCAAAAAACCCTAAAAAATACCAACTCTACTAACTGCAAAAACACCTGAGATCACACGACCTCTACCACCTAAATTAGTTCTCTGGTGTCACAAAACTAAGCCGCAGCCACTGAAAAAACTGGAAAAGGCAAATGAACAAATAACAGTGGCTCAGATAAACTGAGAGGAGCACAAGGCCCCGGAGGGGACCTGGCTGACCTCCACAGAAGTGCAGGGAACAATGCAAAAAGCAAGCACAAAAATAAAAGCAGAAAAAATCTTATCTGATAGCAGAAGATGCAGGCAAGACACAGCAAGCTTCCAAGTGAACCAGGAACCACAGTTGAGACAAGAACAATTGATCACCGGCAACCAGTCTGTAACTCCTGATTGCCAATCCTCATTGAATGGTTCAGTACTGTTTGTAACCACCAGAGGGAGCTTCTGCTCAGAATTCATTTCTAACACATTCACAACAGTACCCCCCCTTGAGGAGGGGTCACCGAACCCTCATTTGGGCAACCAGGTCGGTCAGGATGAGCTCTGTGATATGCACGGATCAGTCTCCTAGCATGGATGTCCGAAGCAAACACCCAAGAATTGTCCTCCTGACCATAACCTCTCCACTTAACCAAATACTGGAGTTTCCGTCTAGAAAAACGAGAATCCAATATTTTCTCAACCACATACTCCAGATTGCCCTCAACCAAAACAGGGTCAGGAGGCGCAGCCATAGGAACCACTGGCTCGACAAACCTCTTCAATAAGGACTTGTGAAACACGTTATGGATCTTAAATGTCCCTGGAAGAAGTAAACGAAAGGAAACAGGATTAAGAATCTCCAAGATCTTATAAGGTCCAATGAACCTATGCTTAAACTTAGGAGATGCAATTCTCATAGGGATATTTCTTGAGGACAACCAGACCAAGTCCCCCACTTCAAACCGAGGACCATCAGTCCTATGCCGGTTGGCAAACCGCTGGGCCCTCTCCTGAGAGAGGGACAACCTCTCCACTACCTGGTCCCAAATCTGCTGCATACTCTCCACAACAGAGTCAACACCTGGACAGACAGAAGCCTCTGTCTGTCCCGAAGAAAATCGAGGGTGAAACCCAAAATTGCAGAAAAATGGAGACATCAAAGTGGCAGAGCTAGCCCTATTACTAAGAGCAAACTCAGCCAAAGGCAAAAAAGAGACCCAGTCATCTTGATCAGCAGACACAAAGCATCTCAGATAAGTCTCCAATGTCTGGTTTGTTCTCTCAGTTTGTCCATTGGTCTGAGGATGAAAAGTCGAGGAGAAAGACAAATGAACACCAAGTTTAGAACAAAAAGTCCTCCAAAATCTGGAAACAAACTGGACTCCTCTGTCATTCACAATGTTCTCAGGAATGCCGTGTAACCGAACCACGTGCTGAAGGAACAAAGGCACCAATTCGGAGGAGGAAGGCAACTTAGGTAATGGCACAAGATGTATCATTTTGGAAAACCTATCACAAATCACCCAGATAACGGTCATTCTCTGAGAAACAGGGAGATCGGAAATGAAATCAATAGAGATATGGGTCCATGGTCTCTTGGGCACAGGCAATGGCATCAACAAACCACTAGAGCGAGAGCAAGGCTTGGAGCGAGAGCAAGTCCCGCAGGACTGCACAAATTCCCTGACGTCACGAGACAAAGTAGGCCGCCAAAAGGACCGACTAACCAAGTCTCTGGTACCAAAAATTCCGGGATGACCGGCCAACGCGGAACAATGAATCTCAGACATCACACTCCTTTTCCACCGGTCTGGGACAAACAATTTCCCAATAGGGCAGCGCTCGGGTTTATCCTCCTGACACCCTTCCAGAGCCAGTCTCAAATTGGGCAAGATGGGGAAAGAACTACACCCTCTTTCAAAATAACAGCAGGATCAGATAACTCAGGAGAGTCCGCAAGGAAACTCCTCGAGAGGGCATCCGCCTTAACATTCTTAGTGCCAGGAAGAAAGGAAACCACAAAATTAAAATGTGTGAAAAACAAGGCCCACCTGGCCTGTCTAGGATTAAGTCGCTTGGCTGATTCCAGATAAACCAGATTCTTATGGTCCGTGAGGACCACCACCTGATGTTTGGCTCCCTCCAGCCAATGTCTCCACTCTTCAAAAGCCCACTTCATGGCCAATAACTCCCGATTACCCACGTCATAATTACGTTCAGTTGGAGAAAATTTTCGAGAGAAAAAGGCACAAGGGTTATTTTTAGAGGTCTCTGGATCTCTTTGGGACAAAACGGCACCTGCTCCAATTTCAGAGGCATCAACTCCACCTGAAATGGCAGAGAAACATCAGGCTGCCATAGAACAGGAGCAGAAGTGAATCTCTGCTTAAGTTCCTGAAACGCAGAGACTGCCTCAGGAGGCCAATTCACCACATCAGAACCCTTTTTGGTCAAATCAGTCAATGGCTTAACAATAACAGAGAAATTACCAATAAATTTACGATAAAAATTGGCAAAACCCAAGAATCTCTGAAGAGCCTTTAATGAAGTAGGTTGGACCCAATCACAGATGGCCTGAACCTTGACCGGGTCCATTTAAATAACAGACGGAGACAAAATGAATCCCAGAAATGAGATCCTCTGTACGCCAAAAAGACACTTTGATCCCTTCACATACAGAGCATTCTCTCTCAAAATCTGGAACACAGTCCGAACATGTTTCACATGAGAGTCCCAGTCATTGGAAAAAATCAAGATATCATCCAAATAAACAATCAGAAATTTATCCACAAAATCCCTGAAAATGTCATTCATGAAGGACTGGAAGACGGAAGGAGCATTAGTGAGCCCAAAGGGCATCACTAGGTACTCAAAATGCGCCTCTGGGGTATTAAACTCCGTCTTCTAGTCATCCCCGTGCTTAATGCGAATAAGGTTATACGCCCCCCTGAGGTCAAGCTTGGTAAACCAAGTAGCACTTTTCACCCTGGAAAACAGGTCAGAAATCAAGGGTAACGGATATTGATATTTCACAGTGATATTGTTCAAGATACGATAATCAATACACGGCCTTAATGAACCATCCTTTTTGGCCACAAAGAAAAAACCGGCACCCAAGGGTGAAGAGGATGGTCTGATATGACCCTTCTCCAATGACTCCTTGATATAAGACTGCATAGCGTCATGTTCAGGTACAGACAAGTTAAAAAGGCAACCTTTAGGGAATTTACTACCAGGCACTAATTCAATAGCGCAGTCATAGCTCCTATGGGGGGGCAAGGATGCAGATTTACTTTCGCTAAACACATCAGAAAAATCAGTCAAAAAGTCAGGAACATCCTGAGCCTGGGGAGAGGTAGAAAAACAGGAGTGTTGGCATTAACACATAGGCAGCCCCAACTGGTCACAGACACAGATTTCCAATCCAAAACAGGATTATGAACTGTAACCAAGGGAAACCCAGTACAATAATGTCATGCAGATTATACAGCACCAAAAATTTGCAACTCTCCTGATGATCAGGTTCAACCCTCATTATCACCTGAGTAGAGAACTGGGGTTTATTCTCAGCCAAAGGGGTAGAATCAATCCCCAGTAGGGGAATAGACTTCCGTAGGGGTATCAAGGGAAACCCACAACGTTTAGCAAAATCAAAATCCATCAGGTTAATAGCTGCTCCCGAATCAACAAAATCCTGAGAAGAAAATGTGGACAGGGAGCAAATCAGGGTAACAGTCAACAGAAATTTAGTCTGAACACTACCCAAGACAACTGAGCGTGCAAAACGTCTTCCCCGCTTAGGGCAGACTGAAATAGCATGAGAGGCGTCACCGCAGTAGAAACATAACCCATTGCGTTTTCGAAACTCATGACGCTGTGCCCCAGAAGCCACTCTATCACACTGCATGGACTCAGAAGCTGGTTCACAAGGCAACACTATTCCACGCATACCTCTACGCTCACGCAAACGTCTGTCAATTTGAATCGCTAATGACATAGAATCATTGAGACCAGAGGGAGCAGGGAAACCCACCATAACATCTTTTACATTCTCTGACAGACCCTTCCGAAAAAGGGCTGCCAAAGCATCATCATTCCATTTGTTCAGGACTGCCCACTTTCGGAATTTCTGACAGTACAACTCAGCGTCCTCAAGCCCCTGATTTAATGCCAACAAGGTTTTTTCAGCTTGATCAATGACATTAGGTTCATCGTACAATAACCCCAGAGCCAGAAAAAATGCATCAACATTACTCAAAACAGGGTCCCCAGGTGTCAGGGAAAAAGCCCAATCCTGAGGATCGCCGCGCAGGAGAGAGATGACAATTTGAACCTGCTGTGCTGCGTTCCCTGAGGACTTAGCTTTTAAGGCAAAAAACAACTTACAGTTATTTTTGAAATTCAGAAATTTAGCTCGATCCCCCAAAAATAAATCTGGCATGGGGATCCTAGGTTCCACAACCGGCAACCTAGCAAGATAGGTAGCAATACTCCGAACTTCAGTGGCAAGCTGATCCACACGGCCAGACAACTGTGCAAACTCCATTGAGAGAAAAAAAATCCTCCTCAGCACCCAGAGAAAAAGAGGGAAAAAATGCAACAGAGAAAAGAAAAAAAAAATTTTTCTGACAACTTCCTTTTTTCTTTTTCCTTTTACTATTTTTCCCTTCTGTTGAGTACCATATAATTTTCAGTTTGGCCGGTGATACTGTTATGATTTGGTAGCTGAGGAGGCAGGCAAAAATGGCAATACACCAGAGAGGTTGGAATCTACTGGATTGCAGTACCCTGATGTTATGATTTGGTAGCTGAGGAGAGCAAGCAAAAAAGGAAATACACCAGAGAGGTTGGAATCTATGGGATTGCAGTACCCTGACTAACCACCACAACTAAAGGCAGCCGTAGAGCGTACCTACGTTGGTCCTAGACGCCTCGTCACAGCCTGAGAAGCTAACTACACCTAAAGACAGAAAGAGGAAAACTATCTGCCCCGGAGCAGATCCCCAAAGAACATAGAAAGCCCCCAAACATGTAATGGCGGTTAGACAAGAGGAGATACAGACACAGACAGAAAATAGTATGAGCAAACGTTGGGGACCAAACTTCCTAAATAGAAAAGGATAGGAAGGACACTTACTGCAATCCCAAAAAACCCTGAAAAGTACCAACTCTACTAATTACAAAAACACCTGAGATCACACGACCTCTACCACCTAAATTAGTTCTCTGGTGTAACAAAAACTAAACAGCAGCCACTGAAAAAACTGGAAAAGGCAAATGAACAAACAACAGTGGCTGAACTAAACTGAGAGGAGCACAAGCCCCCGGAGGGGACCCGGCAAACCCCCAAAGAAGTGCAGGACAAAATGCAAAAAGCAAGCACAAAAAACTAAAAGAAGAAAATGTCTTATCTGTTAGCAGAAGATGCAGGCACGAAACAGCAAGCTACAAAGTGAACAGGAATCAAAGATGAGACCAGAACAATTGATCACCGGCAACCCTGATGGGAGGGAACCTCCCTTATATAAGACCAGTCAGTAACACCTGATCGCCAATCTTCACAATCTTCATTGGATAGTTCAGTACTGTTTGTAACCACCAGAGGGAGCTTCTGCTCAGAATTCATTTCTAGCACATTCACAACAGTACCCCCCCTTGAGGAGGGGTCACCGAACCCTCATTTGAGCAACCAGGTCGGTCAGGATGAGCTCTGTGATACGCACGGATGAGTCTCCTAGCATGGATGTCCGAAGCAAACACCCAAGAATTGTCCTCCTGACCATAACCTCTCCACTTAACAAAATACTGGAGTTTCCGTCTAGAAAAACGAGAATTCAATATTTTCTCAACCACATACTCCAGATTGCCCTCAACCAAAACAGGGTCAGGAGGCACAGCCATAGGAACCACTGGCTCGACAAACCTCTTCAATAAGGACTTGTGGAACACGTTATGGATCTTAAATGTCCCTGGAAGAAGTAAACGAAAGGAAACAGGATTAAGAATCTCCATGATCTTATAAGGTCCAATGAACCTAGGCTTAAACTTAGGAGATGCAACTCTCATAGGGATATTTCTTGAGGACAACCAGACCAAGTCCCCCACTTCAAACCGAGGACCATCAGTCCTATGCCAGTTGGCAAACCGCTGGGCCCTCTCCTGAGAGAGGGACAACCTCTCCACTACCTGGTCCCAAATCTGCTGCATACGCTCCACAACAGAGTCAACACCTGGTGTAATGTATGTAGTACAGTTCATATAGCGTCTTGTGCTTGGGTGCGATGAAAACACAGGAGTCACAGGTTTGATATAGAAAAGTCCTGTATTACTTCATACAAGTTGGCAGAAATAGTCACACAGTTTGCAGACACAGAAACAGGAGACACAGCAGGCCAGAGTAATCCAAGCTCAGCAATCACTCTCCAATACAGATTCAGGATCTTCTTCTCTGTTACCGTAAGTCCATGCAAACGTGGGTCTTTCAAAGAGCAGGGTTCAGAGTCCACAAGTGCTTCAGAGTTCCTCAGTAGGAATAGCTGGAGTACAAGGTCCAAGGCTTACAGGAGTCAAGTCACAGGTTCACTGCAGGCTAGATTCTGAAGCACTGATTGCTCAGCTGTGGCTGCTTAAGAAGCAAAGGAGAGAATCAGGGCGGGAACATTCAAGCTGGAAACTCCATTTTGACTGAGGGCAAGATAGCTGCAGCAAGACAGAAAGTAAAATGGCTGACGAACAAACTGAGTTTCAGGAATATATACATAGAACCTTACATTACTCCCCCCTTAAGGACAACCTCCGGATGACCTCAGACCAGGCTTGTGTGGGTACCTCTGATGAAACTGACGGAGCAAGCGAGGAGCATTAACGTTATTGACCGGTTCCCATGAGTTGTCCTCCACTGGGTAGCCCTGCCATTTAATCAGATATTGTAACTGATTTCTATACAACCTGGAATCTAAAATCCTTTCCACCACAAATTCTTCCTGACCATCGACTAGCACTGGGTCAGGGCAAGGAGAGGAACGTCCAGGAAACGTATTGGGTGTCGCAGCCTTTAGTAGGGATACATGAAAGACAGGGTGGATTCTCATAGTTCTGGGCAGTTGAAGACGACAAGCAACGGCACTTATAATTTTACTGATTTTATAGGGTCCAATGTACTTATGTCCCAACTTAGACGATGGAATCCTTAACTTAAGATTTCTGGTTGACAGCCAGACCAAGTCTCCTACCTTGAAAGCTGGTGCAGGTTTACGAAATTTATCTGCTGCTTTCTTGTACCTTTCTTGAGCCGATTCCAGATTTTCCTTTAGAAGATCCATATTCTTCTGTAAAGACGTGATTCTTTCAGCCACTGCTGGTAAAGGCGTTTCTATGGGAAATCGTGGTAGAATGTTAGGATGATAACCTAGATTAGAGTAAAAAGGAGACTGTTTAGTGGAGGCACTCTGAGAGTTGTTATACGAGAACTCAGCTAATGGAAGTAGATCCACCCAATCATCTTGTAGGTGGCAGATAAAGCAGCGGAGATACTGCTCCAGGGTTTGATTGGTTCGTTCGGTCTGTCCATTAGTCTGGGGATGAAAAGCAGAAGAAAGGTTTACTTTAATGTCCAATGCTGCACAGAAATTTTGTCAAAACCTAGAAGTGAATTGCACCCCTTGATCCGAAATAACCTCATCCGGTACTCCATGTAAGCGAAACACATCTTTAATCATCAAATCTGATGTCTGTTTTGCAGTGGGTAAGCCGACACAAGGGATAAAATGAGCTGCCTTTGTTAGACGGTCAACCACCACTAGAATGGTGTTCTTCCCCTGAGAGGTTGGTAACTCCACAATGAAGTCCATAGAAATGGATCCCCACGGGCGGGACGGGGTGGGAAGAGGCTGTAACAGACCAGTTGGTGAGGAGCGAGGTGTTTTGCATCTTGCACAGACCTCACATGAAGTGACATAATTCAAAACATCCTTCCTGCAAGTGGGCCACCAAAAGAAACGAGAAAGAAATTCCTGTGTCTTTAGAATTCCTCTATGCCCAGCTATCTTGGAATCGTGAATGAGTTGCAATACTCTTAATCTGACTGTTTCAGGAATATACAGACGTTGTCCCTGAATCCACACACCATTCTTAAAGACAAGACTTACGTCCCTTGGGGGTTGTGCCAAAAAGGAATCCGCATGGTATGCTTCCTTGATGTCCTTAAGTAGGTCTTGATTATGAATTACTCCTAGGAATCTAGAGTCAGGAAGAATAGTCTTAGGAGGAGTAATTGGACGTGTCTCTGCTGATAAATCCTAGAGAGTGCATCAGCCTTTCCATTGCGCGATCCTGGTCTATAAGAAATGATAAAATTAAATTGGTTTAAGAAAAGATTCCAGCGAGCCTGGCGAGGAGTCAGGCACTTAGCCGACCTGATAAACTCAAGGTTACGATGGTCTGTCAGGACGACTATTTGCTGTGCAGCTCCCTGAAGAAGGTGTCTCCATTCTTTGAAGGCGGCAATAATGGCCAACAACTCTCTATTGCCCACATCGTAGTTCCTCTCAGCCGAAGACAACTGCTGGGAAAAGAAGGCACAGGGATGCAAGACATTCTTCTCACCTGTTCTCTGAGAGAGTATAGCTCCAACGGCACAGTCTGAAGCATCCACCTCTATTATGAAGGCAAGCTCGGGGTTGGGATGTACTAGGATAGGTGCAGTGGTAAATTTATCTTTTAGACGGGAAAATGCTTCCTGGGCTTGGGGAGTCCAGGAAAACCTAGACTCTTTCCGGGTAAGTTGAGTGATAGGTGACACTACCTCAGAGAAATTTCTAATGAAACGTCTATAGAAGTTGGCAAACCCGATGAAGCGCTGTACCTCCTTCACATTTCTAGGACTTGGCCAATCCTTGATGGCTTGGGTTTTGCTTCCATCCATACTAATTCCTTGTGTAGACAGTACATACCCCAGAAATTGAATTTCGGTCCTATGGAATTCACACTTTTCAAGTTTGATGTAAAGATGATTTTGTCTTAGACGTTCCAAGACCATTCTCACATGTCCATGATGTTCCTCTGTGGAGTTAGAAAAAATTAGAATATCATCCAAATAAATTACCACGAATGTATCTAGGAGATCCCTGAAGATGTCATTCACCAAGTGTTGGAAAGTGGCTGGGGCGGTACTCAGACCAAAAGGCATAACTAGATATTCAAAGTGTCCATAGCGTGACCTGAATGCAGTCTTCCATTCATCCCCAGGTCTAATACGGACTAAGTTATAGGCCCCACGAAGATCTAGTTTAGAAAAAATTTTGGCATGTCGCACTCTCTCCAATAACTCAGGGATTAAAGGCAATGGATAACGGTTTCTAATAGTAACCTTATTGAGTTCCCTATAGTCTACGCATGGTCTCAGAGATCCATCTTTCTTCTTTACAAAGAAGATGGGTGCACCTGCAGGAGATGAAGAGGGGCGTATGAAGCCCTTGGCTAGATTTTCATCTATGTAATCCTTTAAAGCCTTTAGCTCGGGCCCCGCCAGGGGGTAGATCTTACCAAAAGGTATCTCTGCTCCAGGCAATAATTCAATTGGACAATCATATGGACGGTGAGGAGGAAGCTGGTCAGCGTTCTTCTTGTCACATAAATCCACATAGTCCTGGTATACAGCTGGTAGTTCAGGGACTGACATGATTCCTTTAGGAACAGAGCAAGCTGAAACTTTTGGACTCATCTGTTTCTCTGGAAAGTGTAATTCCTTGGTCTCCCAGTTAATGGTAGGATTCTGAGCCTGCAGCCATGGTAGCCCTAGAATAATGGGAAAGTGGGGAGAAGAGATAAGCATAAAGGACAGTTTCTCTTGATGATCTTTACCCATAAGAACCCTCAAAGGCTCTGTTTCCTGATCCACTGGTCCAGAGTCAGCAGGGAGCCATCCACAGTTTCCATCTGTACTGGAGTAGCCTTCTTCACTGAACGTATTCCCTGTTTCAGAGCAAAGGAGACATCCATAAAATTTCCACTTGCCCCTGAGTCGATCATAGCAGAGCTAGACACCCAAGCTGAGTCAACCCAGAGTTTGATGGAAAGAAAGCAATGAGAATTGTTTTTCTTACAACTCAGCTGGGACACCGCTGAGGAAACTTGAAAAATGGCAGCGTTTACACAGTCAACGTCCTCAGAGGTAACGGAGTTTAAGTCCGAGAAATCAAGATCTGTTGCTGCAGATCTCTCTGGAGCCTGAGGCTCGGACCTGACAGATCCCCTCTCGCAACACTCACAATGAATGAGTGCTGCAGTAGTCTTACGAGAACGGCTGGGGCAGTTTATAATGAAGTGCCCTGACTTACCACAATAGAAACATAGATTCTCCTTAAAACGATGTTCCTTGCGTGCATCACTAACCCGTCGTTGTAAAGAGTCTACCTGCATGGGTTCAGGTTCAGGTTCCCGTGTAATCCTACTCAAAGGTTCCTTAGCTGGAGAGGAAGGTAGGAAAAGGTTAGTACGATTGCTTTCGAACCATCTCTCTTGCCTGCGTTCAGTCAGACGAGTATCAATACGGATGCAGTAGTTAATAAAGTCACCTAACGCAGTGGGAGGGTCGGCACGAGCAAGTTCATCCTTAATCAGTGGAGATAACCCCTTTCGAAAAATAGATTTTTTGGCGGAACTGTCCCAGGTGGTATCAAGGGCCCATCTCCTGAAATCCAAGGCATATTCAGCTACCGAGTGCTTACCTTGGCGCAAAGCTAACATGGCTGCTTCAGCTGTTGCACCTCGATTGGGGTCATCAAACACCTGCCCCATGGCTGAAATAAAATCATCAAGGTGATTCAAACAATCATCCTCAGTCTCAATCAGAGGGTTTGCCCACATTAAAGCCTTGTTGGTAAGCAACATAATTATAGTAAGCACCTTAGATCGTTCAGTGGGAAATTGTGAAGCATGTGCAGAAAAAAAAGATTGCATTGATTAATAAATCCCCTGAATTTCTCACGTTCACCGCCAAAACGAAAAGGGGGCAACTTGGGAATCCCAGCACTCGGGGCTACGGCAGGAGCCTGGACTCGCCCCTCTAGAACCTCAATCCTGGCTCGCAAATCCTGGGTAGTCTGTCCAACCACTTGCAAATTGTGATTATTGAGGTCCTGTAGATTTGTAAAACGGGTCTTTATATTCTGCAAATCTGCAAGGATATTATCAGTCACTCCGCAAAGTTCCTTTATGCGGGCCTCCATTTTCCAGATCTTTTAAGACAGGATTACTGGAAGAAGAGGAGAGAAAAAAAAACAATAGTGTTCACCTGTGGCAACACTTGCAGAGAGAAAAAAAAATTAAGGGAACTGCTCACCTGGAATGGTTGTGAGAAGTCACAACCACTATCATCACAGAAAGTTTCAACCAGACATCTGATATCCAGAGTTACAGCAGACAAAAAAGAGAAAAGAAAGGAAAAAAAAAAAAAAACAATAGTGTTTACCTGTGGTAACACTGCAAAAAGAAAAAACTTAAGGGAATTGCTCACCTGGAATGGTTGTGAGAAGTCACAACCACTGTCATCACAGAAAGTACAACCGGACGTCTGATATCCACAGTACAGCAGACACAGCCTTCCAGACCCAGCAGACACTAACGTTTTGGCTTCAGAATCTTGTAATGTATGTAGTACAGTTCATATAGCGTCTTGTGCTTGGGTGCGATGAAAACACAGGAGTCACAGGTTTGATATAGAAAAGTCCTGTATTACTTCATACAAGTTGGCAGAAATAGTCACACAGTTTGCAGACACAGAAACAGGAGACACAGCAGGCCAGAGTAATCCAAGCTCAGCAATCACTCTCCAATACAGATTCAGGATCTTCTTCTCTGTTACCGTAAGTCCATGCAAACGTGGGTCTTTCAAAGAGCAGGGTTCAGAGTCCACAAGTGCTTCAGAGTTCCTCAGTAGGAATAGCTGGAGTACAAGGTCCAAGGCTTACAGGAGTCAAGTCACAGGTTCACTGCAGGCTAGATTCTGAAGCACTGATTGCTCAGCTGTGGCTGCTTAAGAAGCAAAGGAGAGAATCAGGGCGGGAACATGCAAGCTGGAAACTCCATTTTGACTGAGGGCAAGATAGCTGCAGCAAGACAGAAAGTAAAATGGCTGACGAACAAACTGAGTTTCAGGAATATATACATAGAACCTTACACCTGGACAGACAGAAGCCTCCGTCTGTCCTGAAGAAAATCGAGGGTGAAACCCAAAATTGCAGAAAAATGGAGACATCAAAGTGGCAGAGCTAGCCCTATTATTAAGAGCAAACTCAGCCAAAGGCAAAAAAGAGACCCAGTCATCCTGATCAGCAGACACAAAGCATCTCAGATAAGTCTCCAATGTCTGGTTTGTTCTCTCAGTTTGTCCATTGGTCTGAGGATGAAAAGCCGAGGAGAAAGACAATTGAACACCAAGTTTAGAACAAAAAGTCCTCCAAAATCTGGAAACAAACTGGACTCCTCTGTCAGACACAATGTTCTCAGGAATGCCGTGTGTTATGATCTGCTACAAGCACTAAGGAAAGATGGGAATTCTGTCCCTACAATAGAACTAAGCTGGATCCCTATGATGTAACGGGGAACCTGATCCTGCGACCAGACCCGCTAAAGTCGTCAGCTAGTCTGAACGAAGACCTATAGTTGCGAGGGAGGAATCCTTACAAGATCTAGGGACTGGGAGAAAAGGTGGACACCTCCTAACAGAAATTGTAGCAGGGAAAATCAAACAGAAAACAAATTACTTAGAGATCCTAAGATCAAGCAAAACTGACTGAGTAAGGCACCTAAGCACCCGGCTAGCTTAAGAGTAGGTAATACAATGAAGTCCAGCAAAGCCAGAAGGGCGGAGCCAGACCAAACAGGAAAAAAAGGTCACGTGACCAGCAAACTGAAACAAAACCTAACAAGAGGGTTCTAACAGTACCCTCCCTTCTAAGAGGATCCTCCGGATCCCCTAGGACTTAGGCTTATCCGAAACCTCTTGTGAAACGCTCTGACAAGTCTAGACGCAGAAACATCATCCGCCCTCACCCATGAGTTATCCTCGGGTCCATAACCCTTCCAAGCGACGAGGTACTGTAAACTCCCTCTATACCGTCTAGAATTTAGGATGCGGGAAATCTCATATTGCCCGTCCTCCACCACCAGGGGAACAGTGGCCGAGACGTCTCCATCTGAGACCTCAGCTTTTTTCAAGAGAGAAACATGAAACACCGGATTAATCTTCCAGGAGGTGGGAAGCTCCAACTTAACAGCAGATTGGTTAATAACCTGAAGCACCTTAAAGGGCCCTACTAACTTGGGACCCAATTTCTTAGACGGAATCCTCAAGCACAGATTCTTAGAGGACAACCAAACCATGTCACCAATAGCAAACAAAACCTCTTGTCGTTTTCTATCAAAATACGCTTTGGATCTTTTGTTAGCCTCCTGAAGATTACCACGCACATCAGTCCAAACTCTTTCCAAAACACCAGAAAAATTCTCTTCTTCAGGTACAGCCGATCCCAACTTGGAAAATGACCCAAACGACGGATGTCTCCCAGTACAACAAAAAAAAGGCGAAAAACCAGCAGAAGCGGATGTATGGTTGTTAAGAGCAAACTCAGCAAGTGGCAGAAACTCAGACCACCCCTCTTGATTATCAGTCACAAAACAACGCAAGAATTGCTCAACATCCTGGTTTTTCCTTTCTGTCTGGCCATTAGACTCAGGATGATATCCGGATGAAAACGACAAATGAACTCCCAACCTGTCACAAAAGGCGCGCCAAAAACGAGCCACAAACTGAGGTCCCCTATCAGAAACAATGTCAGTAGGAACACCATGTAGTCTAACTATTTCCTTGACAAAGGCCTTAGCGAGAGTCTTAGCGCAGGGCAGTTTGATGAAAGGAACCAAGTGACACATCTTGCTAAAACGGTCCACGACCACCCAGATGACAGTGAAACCCTCAGAGGGGGAAGGTCAGTAAAAAGTCCATAGCCAAATGTGTCCAAGGTGCACTAGGGACCTCCAGAGGGCAAAGCAACCCCGCAGCAGGAGTATGAGAAGACTTAGATCTTGCACACACAGTACATTGGCGCACCCACTTAATGACTTCCTTCTGCCATCCTGGACACCAAAAACTGCGACCCACAAGTCTCTTGATCTCAGAGATTCCAGGATGACCTGCCAACCGAGTCATGACATTCATCAAACAAATCTCTCCTCAGGGTACCAGGCACAAACAACCTCCCATGCGGCGTGTTAGATGGGGCATTCTCCTGTGCTTTAAGAATCTCATCTTCCAACACGGAGTCCAAAACAGCAATAACAACCCCCTCTTGCAAGATGTTTTCCTCCTCCTCCTCAGTACCCACCATAGGAGAAAAGCTGCGAGACAAAGCATCAGCTTTAACATTTTTAGTACCTGGGATGTAAGTAAAGGTAAAATTAAACCGTGAGAAAAACAGTGCCCACCTAGCCTGACGGGCATTCAAGCGTTTGGCAGCATCAAGGTAGATCAGATTTTTATGATCGGTGAAGACTTGAACGGGAAATTCCGCTCCCTCCAAAAAATGACGCCAGTGTTCAAATGCGAGTTTAATTTCCAACAATTCCCGATTACCGATATCATAATTTAGTTCAGACTCAGAAAATTTCTTTGAAAAAAAAGCACAGGGATGTACTCCATCCGTCTTTGCCTGAGACAACACCGCGCCGACCCCCACAGAAGAAGCATCAACCTCAACCAAAAATGGTTTAGTCACATCAGGCTGCGTAAGGATGGGAGCAGAGCTGAACCTCTCCTTTAGCAACACAAAAGCCTCAATGGCCTCAGTAGTCCACTGAACCGCATCAGCACCTTTCCTGGTGAGATCGGTCAGAGGTTTGGCAATCACAGAAAATTTTTTTTGAATTTTCTATAATAATTGGCGAACCCCAAAAACCTCTGTATTGATTTCACACCAATAGGCCTAGGCCATTCCTGCACAGCTTGCACTTTCACCGGATCCATCTCAAAACCTTCACTGGAGACAATGTAGCCCAAAAAAATAAGTCTCTGTACAGCGAACTCACATTTTTCTAGTTTGGCAAAAAGTGAATTATCACTCAGTAACTGTAATACTTCACGCACACTCCTCCAATGAGACTCCAAATCCAGTGAACAAATCAAAATGTCATCCAAATACACAACCACACTTCTGCCGATCAAAGGTCTAAGGATGTCATTAATAAGATTCTGAAAAAATGCCGGAGCACTGGAAAGCCCAAAAGGCATGACCAGATTCTCAAAATGACCCAGTGGAGTGTTAAACGCAGTCTTCCATTCATCCCCCTCCTTCATGCGCAACAAATTGTATGCCCCTCGAAGATCAATTTTCGAGAACCACTTGGCCCCCACTAACTGATTAAACAAATCAGGAATCAATGGCAGTGGGTAAGGATTACGTACAGTAATCTTATTAATCTCACGAAAGTCTAGACAAGGCCGTAAACCGCCTTCCTTTTTTTTAACAAAAAAAAATCCAACCGCCACAGGAGATTTGGAAGGCTTAATGTGACCGGCGGCCAAGCTTGTCTGTATGTATTCCTCCAAAGCCTTTCTCTCAGGAATAGTCAAATTAAATAAACGACTTTTAGGAAGAGTCGCTCCAGGGACAAATTCAATTGCACAATCATAATCTCTATGAGGAGGCAATACCTGCGATTCCTTATCAGAAAAAACTTTCCAAAAATCCTGAATAGGTACAGGTAACTCCCCCTTAACTACAGCAGCAATACGCCCGTTACAACACTTGTCATAACAATTAGGACTCCAGGACTTAATTTCATTGGTAGACCAATCCAGTACCGGATTGTGCAATTTTAACCAGGGTAACCCCAAAATCACCGGTGAGGGCAAATTATTCAAAACTACCAAATCCAAATTCTCTTGATGAACACCATTAATAGTAAGAGGAAATTCACAGATATGGTGAGTAACATTTTTCAAGTGAGAACCATCCACAGACACCACATTAATAGGAGAAGATAGAAGTTTGGGTTTTAATTTTAGTTTTTCCAAAAATTTCCCATCAATCACATTGAGAGTTGAACCACAATCCACAAATACCCGAAACTCCATTAATTCCTCCTCACCAGCAGTGGTAGCAGAAAGAAAGACACCTTTATTGTTTAAACAAGCTATGCGGGCGAAACTGACCTCATTTTTTTTTTCTCTTTATTCATTCGAAGCGCACAGTTCTTAATAAAATGCCCAGATTTGCCACAATAGAAACACAAGCCCTCCGCAAATCTACGGTCTTTTTCCCGAGAGTGAGGTGTCATTGCTCCAATTTCCATCGGCTCTGCAATGTCAGTACAGTCCCTTTCCAAACTTGGAGATGACAAGGCAGATTTACTCTCATTAACCCTTGCACGCAGTCTCCTATCCACCCATATGGCTAATTGCATAGCCTCTTGCAAGTTATCAGGTATAGGATAAGCAATCAGCAAATCTTTAACCCTTTCACTTAACCCTGCAAGAAATAAACTTTTCAAAGCTGAATCATTCCACCCCACCTGAGTGGACCACCTTCGGAAGTGAGTACAATATTTTTCCACATTACCTGATCCCTGTCTCAAACGTCTCAATTCTGTCTCAGCTGATGAAACACGATCCGGATCGTCATACAATAACCCCAAAGCAGAAAAAAAACTATCCACTGATCTAAAGCATGGATCACTAGGCTGCAGAGAAAAGGCCCAGTCCTGAGGTTCTTTGCGCAAAAGTGACATTATGAACCCTATGCGCTGTGATTCATCACCAGAGGATCTGGGTCTCAAACGGAAATACAACAAGCAAGCCTTTTTAAAAGAAAAAAAATCTTGTTGTTCACCAAAAAATAAATCAGGCAAACGTACCTTTGGCTCCACGAAATGTGCTCCAGAACAACTACTCACGTGTTGCTGGATATCAGCCACCTCCAGAGAAAGTCCCTGCAGGCGTTGAGCCAAATCCTGAACCGACACCATGATGGAAACAGAAAATCTTTCCTTAGAGATTTTTTTTTTTTTTTTTTTTTAGGCTGGACTTACTGTTATGATTGGCTACAAGCACTAAGGAAAGATGGGAATTCTGTCCCTACAATAGAACTAAGCTGGATCCCTACGATGTAACGGGGAACCTGATCCTGCGACCAGACCCGCTAAAATCCTCAGCTAGTCTGAACGAAGACCTATAGTTGCGAGGGAGGAATCCCTACAAGATCTAGGGACTGGGAGAAAAGGTGGACACCTCCTAACAGAAATTGTAGCAGGGAAAATCAAACAGAAAACAAATTACTTAGAGATCCTAAGATCAAGCAAAACTGACTGAGTAAGGCACCTAAGCACCCGGCTAACTTAAGAGTAGGTAATACAATGAAGTCCAGCAAAGCCAGAAGGGCGGAGCCAGACCAAACAGGGAAAAAAGGTCACGTGACCAGCAAACTGAAACAAAACCTAACAAGAGGGTTCTAACACCGTGTAACCGAACCACGTGCTGAAGGAACAAAGGCACCAATTCAGAGGAGGAAGGCAACTTAGGTAATGGCACAAGATGTATCATTTTGGAAAACCTATCACAAATCACCCAGATAACGGTCATTCTCTGAGAAACAGGAAGGTCGGAAATGAAATCCATAGAGATATGGGTCCATGGTCTCTTGGGCACAGGCAATGGCATCAACAAACCACTAGAGCGAGAGCAAGGCTTGGAGCGAGAGCAAGTCCCGCAGGACTGCACAAATTCACTGACGTCACGAGACAAAGTAGGCCACCAAAAGGACCGGCTAACCAAGTCTCTGGTACCAAAAATTCCGGGATGACCGGCCAACGCGGAACAATGAATCTCAGACATCACACTCTTTTTCCATCGGTCTGGGACAAACAATTTCCCAATAGGGCAGCGCTCGGGTTTATCCTCCTGACACCCTTCCAGAGCCAGTCTCGAATTGGGCGAGATGGCGGAAAGAACTACACCCTCTTTCAAAATAACAGCAGGATCAGATAACTCAGGAGAGTCCGCAAGGAAACTCCTCGAGAGGGCATCCGCCTTAACATTCTTAGTGCCAGGAAGAAAGGAAACCACAAAATTAAAACGTGTGAAAAACAAGGCACACCTGGCCTGTCTAGGATTATGTCGCTTGGCTGATTCCAGATAAACCAGATTCTTATGGTCCGTGAGGACCACCACCTGATGTTTGGCTCCCTCCAGCCAATGTCTCCACTCTTCAAAAGCCCACTTCATGGCCAATAATTCCCGATTACCCACGTCATAATTACGTTCAGTTGGAGAAAATTTTCGAGAGAAAAAGGCACAAGGGTTACTTTTAGAGGTCTCTGGATCTCTTTGGGACAAAACGGCACCTGCCCCAATTTCAGAGGCATCAACCTCCACCTGAAATGGCAGAGAAACATCAGGCTGCCGTAGAGCAGGAGCAGAAGTGAATCTCTGCTTAAGTTCCTGAAACGCAGAGACTGCCTCAGGAGGCCAATTCACCACATCAGAACCCTTTTTGGTCAAATCAGTCAATGGTTTAAAAATAACAGAGAAATTACGAATAAATTTACGATAAAAATTGGCAAAACCCAAGAATCTTTGAAGAGCCTTTAATGAAGTAGGTTGGACCCAATCACAGATGGCCTGAACCTTGACCGGGTCCATTTAAATAACAGACGGAGACAAAATGAATCCCAGAAATGAGATCCTCTGTACGCCAAAGAGACACTTTGATCCCTTCACATACAGAGCATTCTCTCTCAAAATCTGGAACACAGTCCGAACATGTTTCACATGAGAGTCCCAGTCATTGGAAAAAATCAAGATATCATCCAAATAAACAATCAGAAATTTATCCACAAAATCCCTGAAAATGTCATTCATGAAGGACTGGAAGACGGAAGGAGCATTAGTGAGCCCAAAGGGCATTACTAGGTACTCAAAATGCGCCTCTGGGGTATTAAACGCCGTCTTCTATTCATCCCCGTGCTTAATGCGAATAAGGTTATACGCCCCCCTGAGGTCAAGCTTGGTAAACCAAGTAGCACTTTTCACCCTGGAAAACAGGTCAGAAATCAAGGGTAATGGATATTGATATTTCACAGTGATATTGTTCAAGATACGATAATCAATACACGGCCTTAATGAACCATCCTTTTTGGCCACAAAGAAAAAACCGGCACCCATGGGTGAAGAGGATGGTCTGATATGACCCTTCTCCAATGACTCCTTGATATAAGACCGCATAGCGTCATGTTCAGGTACAGACAAGTTAAAAAGGCGACCTTTGGGAAATTTACTACCAGGCACTAATTCAATAGCACAGTCATAGCTCCTATGGGGGGGCAAGGATGCAGATTTACTTTCGCTAAACACATCAGAAAAATCAGTCAAAAAGTCAGGAACATCCTGAGCCTGGGGAGAGGCAGAAAAACAGGAGTGTTGGCATTAACACATAGGCAGCCCCAACTGGTCACAGACACAGATTTCCAATCCAAAACAGGATTATGAGACTGTAACCAAGGGAAACCCAGTACAATAATGTCATGCAGATTATACAGCACCAAAAATTTGCAACTCTCCTGATGATCAGGTTCAACCCTCATTATCACCTGAGTAGAGAACTGGGGTTTATTCTCAGCCAAAGGGGTAGAATCAATCCCCAGTAGGGGAATAGACTTCCGTAGGGGTATCAAGGGAAACCCACAACATTTAGCAAAATCAAAATCCATCAGGTTAATAGCTGCTCCCGAATCAACAAAAGCCTGAGCAGAAAATGTGGACAGGGAGCAAATCAGGGTAACAGTCAACAGAAATTTAGTCTGAACACCACCCAAGACAACTGAGCGTGCAAAACGTCTTCCCCGCTTAGGGCAGACTGAAATAGCATGAGAGGCGTCACCACAGTAGAAACATAACCCATTGCGTTTTCGAAACTCATGACGCTGTGCCCCAGAAGCCACTCTATCACACTGCATGGACTCAGAAGCTGGTTCACAAGGCAACACTATTCCACGCATACCTCTACGCTCACGCAAATGTCTGTCAATTTGAATCGCTAATGACATAGAATCATTGAGACCAGAGGGAGCAGGGAAACCCACCATAACATCTTTTACATTCTCTGACAGACCCTTCCGAAAAAGGGCTGCCAAAGCATCATCATTCCATTTGTTCAGGACTGCCCACTTTCGGAATTTCTGACAGTACAACTCAGCGTCCTCAAGCCCCTGATTTAATGCCAACAAGGTTTTTTCAGCTTGATCAATGACATTAGGTTCATCGTACAATAACCCCAGAGCCAGAAAAAATGCATCAACATTACTCAAAACAGGGTCCCCAGGTGTCAGGGAAAAAGCCCAATCCTGAGGATCGCCGCGCAGGAGAGAGATGACAATTTGAACCTGCTGTGCTGCGTTCCCTGAGGACTTAGCTTTTAAGGCAAAAAACAACTTACAGTTATTTTTGAAATTCAGAAATTTAGCTCGATCCCCCAAAAATAAATCTGGCTTGGGGATCCTAGGTTCCACAACCGGCAACCTAGCAAGATAGGTAGCAATACTCCGAACTTCAGTGGCAAGCTGATCCACACGGCCAGACAACTGTGCAAACTCCATTGAGAGAAAAAAAATCCTCCTCAGCACCCAGAGAAAAAGAGGGAAAAAATGCAACAGAGAAAAGAAAAAAAAAAATTTTCTGACAACTTCCTTTTTTCTTTTTCCTTTTACTATTTTTCCCTTCTGTTGAGTACCATATAATTTTCAGTTTGGCCGGTGATACTGTTATGATTTGGTAGCTGAGGAGGGCAGGCAAAAATGGCAATACACCAGAGAGGTTGGAATCTACTGGATTGCAGTACCCTGATGTTATGATTTGGTAGCTGAGGAGAGCAAGCAAAAAAGGAAATACACCAGAGAGGTTGGAATCTATGGGATTGCAGTACCCTGACTAACCACCACAACTAAAGGCAGCCGTGGAGCGTACCTACGTTGGTCCTAGACGCCTCGTCACAGCCTGAGAAGCTAACTACACCTAAAGACAGAAAGAGGAAAACTATCTGCCCCGGAGCAGATCCCCAAAGAACATAGAAAGCCCCCAAACATGTAATGGCGGTTAGACAAGAGGAGATACAGACACAGACAGAAAATAGTATGAGCAAACGTTGGGGACCAAACTTCCTAAATAGAAAAGGATAGGAAGGACACTTACTGCAATCCCAAAAAACCCTGAAAAGTACCAACTCTACTAATTACAAAAACACCTGAGATCACACGACCTCTACCACCTAAATTAGTTCTCTGGTGTAACAAAAACTAAACAGCAGCCACTGAAAAAACTGGAAAAGGCAAATGAACAAACAACAGTGGCTGAACTAAACTGAGAGGAGCACAAGCCCCCGGAGGGGACCCGGCAAACCCCCAAAGAAGTGCAGGACAAAATGCAAAAAGCAAGCACAAAAAACTAAAAGAAGAAAATGTCTTATCTGTTAGCAGAAGATGCAGGCACGAAACAGCAAGCTACAAAGTGAACAGGAATCAAAGATGAGACCAGAACAATTGATCACCGGCAACCCTGATGGGAGGGAACCTCCCTTATATAAGACCAGTCAGTAACACCTGATCGCCAATCTTCACAATCTTCATTGGATAGTTCAGTACTGTTTGTAACCACCAGAGGGAGCTTCTGCTCAGAATTCATTTCTAGCACATTCACAACAGTACCCCCCTTGAGGAGGGGTCACCGAACCCTCATTTGAGCAACCAGGTCGGTCAGGATGAGCTCTGTGATACGCACGGATGAGTCTCCTAGCATGGATGTCCGAAGCAAACACCCAAGAATTGTCCTCCTGACCATAACCTCTCCACTTAACCAAATACTGGAGTTTCCGTCTAGAAAAACGAGAATTCAATATTTTCTCAACCACATACTCCAGATTGCCCTCAACCAAAACAGGGTCAGGAGGCACAGCCATAGGAACCACTGGCTCGACAAACCTCTTCAATAAGGACTTGTGGAACACGTTATGGATCTTAAATGTCCCTGGAAGAAGTAAACGAAAGGAAACAGGATTAAGAATCTCCATGATCTTATAAGGTCCAATGAACCTAGGCTTAAACTTAGGAGATGCAACTCTCATAGGGATATTTCTTGAGGACAACCAGACCAAGTCCCCCACTTCAAACCGAGGACCATCAGTCCTATGCCAGTTGGCAAACCGCTGGGCCCTCTCCTGAGAGAGGGACAACCTCTCCACTACCTGGTCCCAAATCTGCTGCATACGCTCCACAACAGAGTCAACGCCTGGACAGACAGAAGCCTCCGTCTGTCCTGAAGAAAATCGAGGGTGAAACCCAAAATTGCAGAAAAATGGAGACATCAAAGTGGCAGAGCTAGCCCTATTATTAAGAGCAAACTCAGCCAAAGGCAAAAAAGAGACCCAGTCATCCTGATCAGCAGACACAAAGCATCTCAGATAAGTCTCCAATGTCTGGTTTGTTCTCTCAGTTTGTCCATTGGTCTGAGGATGAAAAGCCGAGGAGAAAGACAATTGAACACCAAGTTTAGAACAAAAAGTCCTCCAAAATCTGGAAACAAACTGGACTCCTCTGTCAGACACAATGTTCTCAGGAATGCCGTGTAACCGAACCACGTGCTGAAGGAACAAAGGCACCAGGTCAGAGGAGGAAGGCAACTTAGGTAATGGCACAAGATGTATCATTTTGGAAAACCTATCACAAATCACCCAGATAACGGTCATTCTCTGAGAAACAGGGAGGTCGGAAATGAAATCCATAGAGATATGGGTCCATGGTCTCTTGGGCACAGGCAATGGCATCAACAAACCACTAGAGCGAGAGCAAGGCTTGGAGCGAGAGCAAGTCCTGCAGGACTGCACAAATTCCCTGACGTCACGAGACAAAGTAGGCCACCAAAAGGACCGGCTAACCAAGTCTCTGGTACCAAAAATTCCGGGATGACCGGCCAACGCGGAACAATGAATCTCAGACATCACACTCTTTTTCCATCGGTCTGGGACAAACAATTTCCCAATAGGGCAGCGCTCGGGTTTATCCTCCTGACACCCTTCCAGAGCCAGTCTCAAATTGGGCGAGATGGCGGAAAGAACTACACCCTCTTTCAAAATAACAGCAGGATCAGATAACTCAGGAGAGTCCGCAAGGAAACTCCTCGAGAGGGCATCCGCCTTAACATTCTTAGTGCCAGGAAGAAAGGAAACCACAAAATTAAAACGTGTGAAAAACAAGGCACACCTGGCCTGTCTAGGATTAAGTCGCTTGGCTGATTCTAGATAAACCAGATTCTTATGGTCCGTGAGGACCACCACCTGATGTTTGGCTCCCTCCAGCCAATGTCTCCACTCTTCAAAAGCCCACTACATGGCCAATAACTCCCGATTACCCACGTCATAATTACGTTCAGTTGGAGAAAATTTTCGAGAGAAAAAGGCACAAGGGTTACTTTTAGAGGTCTCTGGATCTCTTTGGGACAAAACGGCACCTGCCCCAATTTCAGAGGCATCAACCTCCACCTGAAATGGCAGAGAAACATCAGGCTGCCGTAGAACAGGAGCAGAAGTGAATCTCTGCTTAAGTTCCTGAAACGCAGAGACTGCCTCAGGAGGCCAATTCACCACATCAGAACCCTTTTTGGTCAAATCAGTCAATGGTTTAACAATAACAGAGAAATTACGAATAAATTTACGATAAAAATTGGCAAAACCCAAGAATCTTTGAAGAGCCTTTAATGAAGTAGGTTGGACCCAATCACAGATGGCCTGAACCTTGACCGGGTCCATTTCAATAACAGATGGGGACAAAATGAATCCCAGAAATGAGATCCTCTGCACGCCAAAAAGACACTTTGATCCCTTCACATACAGAGCATTCTCTCTCAAAATCTGGAACACAGTCCGAACATGTTTCACATGAGAGTCCCAGTCATTGGAAAAAATCAAGATATCATCCAAATAAACAATCAGAAATTTATCCACAAAATCCCTGAAAATGTAATTCATGAAGGACTGGAAGACAGAAGGTGCATTAGTGAGCCCAAAGGGCATCACTAGGTACTCAAAATGCCCCTCTGGGGTATTAAATGCCGTCTTCCATTCATCCCCGTGCTTAATGCGAATAAGGTTATATGCCCCCCTGAGGTCAAGCTTGGTAAACCAAGTAGCACTTTTCACCCTGGAAAACAGGTCAGAAATCAAGGGTAACGGATAATGATATTTCACAGTGATATTGTTCAAGAGACGATAATCAATACACGGCCTTAATGAACCATCCTTTTTGGCCATAAAGAAAAAAACGGCATCCAAGGGTGAAGAGGATGGTCTGATATGACCCTTCTCCAATGACTCCTTGATATAAGACCGCATAACGTCATGTTCAGGTACAGACAAGTTAAAAAGGCGACCTTTAGGGAATTTACTACCAGGCACTAATTCAATAGCGCAGTCATAGCTCCTATGGGGGGGGTAAGGATGCAGATTTACTTTCGCTAAACACATCAGAAAAATCAGTCAAAAAGTCAGGAACATCCTGAGCCTGGGGGGAGGCAGAAAAAACAGGAGTGTTGGTATTAACACATTAGCAGCCCCAACTGGTTACAGACACAGATTTCCAATCCAAAACAGGATTATGAGACTGTAACCAAGGGAAACCCAGTACGATAATGTCATGCAGATTATACAGCACCAAAAATTTGCAAGTCTCCTGATGATCAGGTTCAACCCTCATTATCACCTGAGTAGAGAACTGAGGTTTATTCTCAGCCAAAGGGGTAGAATCGATCCCCAGTAGGGGAATAGACTTCCGTAGGGGTATCAAGGGAAACCCACAACGTTTAGCAAAATCAAAATCCATCAGGTTAATAGTGTATATATTTTTATATATTTATTGTTTTATACTGTCTAGTTTCTTTTGCTTTGTTGAAAACAGTAAGTTTCCCTTTGTGCTTTAAACTATGATGCACTGGTGTCTGTCTCCACCCTGACATCCTGTGTATGTAATCTTGTGTATGTGAAAATAAAGATCAGTTCTTGCTGGATTTGGTGCCTGCTAGTAGCCTCTTGAGCATGCATTGAGATAGAACCAGAAAACTTTGTCTGACTCTTTCTTATACTGGTACCACATGCTCATAGACTGAATTCGGAGTGACTGGAGGACGAGTGGTTTGTCGATACGACCCCGACAATTGGCGCATAACAACGTGGGGCAGTGGATCGCCGCCCGTCCGGACCCGTCCTGAGGACTTTGCGGTGGTGCCCGCGGTGACTGAGTGCGAGGACTGCAGCCTCCGTTGAACACGGTAAGTTGGGATCATATACTTTATATGCGTCCCACTTGCCTGTGTGTCAGTCATTGTTGGCTTAGCTGTATTGTCTATTTGGGTCTGGGTGGGTGACCGGTTGAGTGGTGAGACCGAAGGCGATCCCACGCCACGCTCCGAACCAGCAAGTGAGACCGAGTGACGTCGCATGTCTGCGCGTGCCCGTGTCAACACCACTTTTCTCCTCCTCCTCCGGTCACTGTACTACCTTTATGTAGATAGCTGTCTCCCGTGACTGTTAGAATAAAGTTGGGACAAATTTTAGATTTTTGAAGTGTTGAGTGGGGTAAAAGACGCACATGATAGTCTAGTTAGTGACAGATTGATTAGGATTCTCTGTCTTATCAATGACAAATTGAGGAGGGCTCTTTGTCTACCAAGTTAGTGACAGATTGATTAGGATTCTCTGTCTTATCAGTGACGAATTGAGCCAGGGCTCTTCGTCTGAGAAGTGTCAAATTGAGCAGGGGCTCTTTGTCTAACACGGGAAGCCTCATTAGGAGAAGCCCCAGTGTCAGTGCATGGAGCGGGGACTCTGTACTGTGTAGAGTGTCACGGCGAACTGTGCTGTAAAGTCACCATCCACAGTTAGGGAAGGGACAGATTGAGGAGGACTCTCTGTCTTGTCAGTGTGTTGAGGAGGGCTCCACGTTGACGGGTGGTGACCTGCAAGTGACGCCGGTGGTCTGAGTCGCGACAGATCATTGCACTCTGTTAAATATTGATGCGCATGTTTAGATCTGAGAGACCTCATAAGTTAGAGGGTGGTGCTGTGGGGGTCTGTGAGCTTGTTCAGTCACGGGATGGCAGGAAGGCTGTTAGAAATGTGAGAAGTTTGTATAAGATGATGGGTCTGCCTAGTACAAGGAGATTCCAGCCTTCAGTGTGGAAAAGATTATGTAGGACAGAAGAAAGGAAAGTTATGTGATGAGGGACTCCTGCATCAGGCTCAGGCACATCTCAGAGTAGCAAATGATTTGAAAGTTGAGGGCTGGAAGGAAGTAGATGGTGCAGGAGGTTCAGAAGGTGCCGAGCCTTTGTTCGGATATGTGAAATGCTCTGCATGTGATCTTGTTGATGTAACTAAAATGGCTGCTGCACCCCTCATGCCTGTCACTGTGCCAAGTCCTCAGCCACCGCCCTATAATGGTACCGATCTCAGAACAAAGGGAGGTTGGACTTGTCGTGCGTGTGGTGAACAGAATCCGCCCTGGGCGGAGACCTGCCATGTCTGTGGGGCGGGTCGCCCCTGGTGTAATGCCCAGCCCAATGCCCCTTCCATACCCAACAGTGGGACGCCCCCAGACAACACCCTTCCCACTACACCCAGCGGCCATCTTGGGACACCCAGCAGCCATCTTGGGACACCCGGAACCACCCAGTCAGGCCTATATCCCCTCCTGACGCCTTCCGGCACCTACTACCAACCACCCGGACAACCGGAAAAGGTTTTAGTCCCCGTCGCTGAGGCCCCTGTCCCAGGGCTTGGTCCTTCAGCCCCTGCCTCTGTTCCTAATCCGGAAGCTACTGCACTACCTCTGTTTTCAGTGGGTGCCCCTCCCAAGATAGAAGAAATTAGGCACCAGGAGCTATCTGAAACTAATGATAAAGTGGTAAAATTTGTGATTGCTTTGTCTAAAGAATTGACTAACACCCACTCTACAGTGTCTACTTCTCTCCCAGAATTTACAGATGACACGGTGCACAACTTCTCGTCTGGTGACCTTGTGTACGTGAAAAAGTTTGTGAGAAGAGACTGTCTCCAGCCCAGATTTGAGGGTCCCTACACTGTGGTCCTGACCACCCCTACTGCCCTGAAGCTTGAGGGCAAGAGCACCTGGATTCACGCCTCCCACTGCAAGAAGGACAAGATTAGTCAGCAGTCATGAAGTTTCTGATATACATATCCTTTTGGGCTGCATCCTGATCTCCAGTAGTGCCAGCATGCCCACCTTTGGGGTTAACTTCTGGGTTAATACTATAACCCCTGTGGTTATCTTTAAGTTCGATTTCTGTCAAATATTCAACTGTGATAGAAATGATTTCAAGGGATCAACGCACCAGACTTGGGGGAAAGGGACATTTTATCTTTGTGTCACCCGCCCAGGGAATGAAAACTGTTATTATTGGTCAGATGTGGGATGGAACACAGAAGAAGGAAAATTGGTAGTTGAAGCTAGATACGATAGACTGATAGATGAGACATACAAGTGTTATGTTGGTAGGAACGGACCTGATAATGCAGAAGTCAATGACGCAGAAGCAGGGGGTATGTTTACAGAAGTGTTGAAAAAAAAAGCATGTAAGGATAGACAGGCAGAGAAAGGAAATTACACTAGTTCAGGGAAAGGAAGAAGAGCCAAAAGATTATTTCTGGGCTCTAAGAAAAGCTTGGGTAGAAATGGGTTTTGTCCCAGAAAACAAGACTAGTGAGAGGGTTCTAGTAAGTGCATACATGAATGGGAAAGGAAGTGACAAAGAAAAGTTGAAAGTAAGTAGACCAGATTGGAGATCAGTTAAAGCAGAGGATCTAGCCAGAATAGCACAGGGGGCACAACATGATTTGGTGCGGGCAAGGAGAGGAGCAAGGATGCATGCTGTGGGTGCTTATGTCACGCTGTCTAATGATATGTATACAATGTCAGTAAACTATTAATACAGGAACAACACTCTATACAACAACTAGTATAGCAACATCAGCATGTAAGTATAGAATAGATTTACCTGACACGATATCTGCTGAACTCAGGGTTAATCTTGAGGACTTGATGAGCTGAAACAGGAAAGAGGTGGACCGGGATCTAACCTGACCCTAAACTGGGGTCCTAACTAATCCCTCACCTTGGAGGTACTGATAATGGTTCAGAGGTCCAAGTCTCCAACCTAACCCTGTCTCCTATCAGACCCTGAACCCTGTAATCAGTCCTAAGAAGGATCCTGACTACCACCAAAGGGATATGGGCTGATCTTAGCTAAATACACAGATTAGACATATAAGACAGACAGGAAAACACTCGCTTGCATACACACTCAAACACCAAAGGAAAATAAATGGTCTGGGAAATAAACTCTAACCAAGTTGAGCTTAGAACAACTAAGGAGCTCACAACTAAAGTCTATACAGATTCATTCCTATCTGTGGTCTGCATGAAGGTTTCACTGGCAACTCCCCAAGCAGACAACCAGGAATTTAAAGGAAACCAATCAACAAATAATCAATTGCAGCCGGGAGAAACTGCACCCAGTCCCAGAACCGAGCACAGACAGAATTAACTCCCTAGCTGCCAAACACAAAGAAACAGCAGCTCAGCTGTGAGAAGTCAAAATGTGCAACCGCGACGATCTTCGTGGCAATGCACACATGACAGTACCCCCCCTTCTACGAGGGGTCTCCGGACCCTCAGGGCCAGGCCTGCCCGGGTGAGTTCTGTGGAAGGTCCGAACCAAACGATCTGCGTTAACATCAGACGCAGGGACCCACGTCCTCTCCTCTGGACCATACCCCTTCCAATGCACCAAGTACTGAAGGGACCGGCGATTCAGACGTGAGTCAATGATCTTTGATACTTGAAATTCCAAGTTACCATTGACCAACACAGGAGGAGGAGGTAGAGGTGACGGTATGACTGGTGCCACATACCTTTTAAGTAATGACTTGTGGAACACATTATGAATTTTAAACGTAGGAGGGAGGTCCAGACGAAATGCCACAGGATTAATTATGGAACTGATCCTGTACGGCCCGATGAATCTGGGACCCAGTTTCCAGGAGGGCACTTTAAGTTTTATATTCCTGGTAGACAACCATACCAGATCGTTCACATTCAGATCTGGACCAGAAACTCTCCTCCTATCAGCCATACGTTTGTAACGGTTCCCCATCGCACTCAGATTATTCAATACACCTCTCCACACAGAAGCAAGTGACGACGAGAAACGCTCCTCCTCAGGAACCCCAGAAGGGCCCCCCCCATTGAAAGTACAAAACTGGGGATGAAAACCATATGCCCCAAAAAACGGGGACTTACCAGTGGACTCGCTCCGCCTGTTGTTAAGAGCGAACTCTGCCAGAGGTAAGAAAGAAGACCAGTCCTCTTGGTTCTCTGAGACAAAACACCGGAGATATGTCTCTAAGCTCTGATTCAGACGCTCTGTCTGACCATTGGTCTGCGGATGAAAAGCCGAGGAAAATGACAATTGCATCCCCCGACGTAAACAAAATGCCCTCCAAAATTTGGACACAAACTGAGACCCCCTATCTGACACCACATCAGAAGGCAACCCATGAAGTCTAACGATCTCCCTAATGAACACCTGCGCCAGAGTTTTAGCATTAGGGAGTGCAGGAAGAGCAACGAAATGTGCCATCTTACTGAACCTGTCAACAACCACCAGTATGACAGTATTCCCTGACGACGGAGGAAGGTCCGTAATGAAGTCCATAGATAAATGAGTCCATGGACGCTCCGGAAGTTTCAAGGGTAAAAGGGTCCCAGACGGACGGGTATGAGGGGTTTTAGAGCGAGCACACACCCCACATGACGCGACAAAAGTTATAACATCTTTATTAGCATTAGGCCACCAAAACCGGCGAGAAAGGAGATCTAAAGTAGCCTTACTCCCTGGATGTCCTGCTAGAGCAGAATTATGATGTGCCTCAATAACCTTTTGTCTCAACAGATTTGGGACAAACAGTCTCCCTGGAGGTCCTGCAGGGGCGTCCCCTGAGCCTCTAACACCTCCTCCTCAAGCTCAGAAAATACAGCCGACACTACCACCCCCTCCTGAAGGATAGGACTCGGGTCATCCGTTTTCCCGGCCCCTGGGAAACTGCGAGACAAGGCATCAGCCTTTACATTCTTAGACCCGGGCGATAAGTGACGACAAAATTAAACCTGGTAAAAAACAACGACCATCGAGCTTGTCTGGAATTCAGACGCTTAGCGGATTCCAAATACAACAGGTTCTTGTGATCAGTAATAACGGTAACCGGGTGGACTGCCCCCTCCAAAAAGTGACGCCATTCTTCAAAAGCTAACTTAATGGCCAAAAGTTCCCTATTGCCGATATCATAATTCCTTTCGGCGGACGACAATTTCTTAGAAAAGAAAGCGCACGGATGCCATTTACCAGGGGACGGACCCTGGGACAATATAGCACCCACCCCTACGTCAGACGCATCCACCTCCACAATGAACGGCTGAGATGCATCTGGTTGGATGAGAACGGGTGCCGAAGCAAAACATTTCTTCAAAGAGGAAAAGGCTTGGCAAGCTTTGTCCGACCATTTAGAAAAATCCGTCCCTTTTCTTGTCATGTCAGTGAGAGGTTTGACGACAGATGAGAAATTACAAATAAATTTCCGGTAGTAGTTAGCAAACCCCAAAAAACGCTGCAGAGCCTTAAGATCCCCTGGCTGATCCCATTCAAGCACTGCTCTCACCTTTTCAGGGTCCATACGGAAACCGGAGGCTGACACCAAAAAACCCAAAAACTGAAGTTCCTGTACGGCAAATACACACTTCTCCAGTTTGGCGTATAATTTATTGTCTCGCAAGATCTGCAACACCTGTCTCACATGCTCCTGATGAGACACAAGATCTGGCGAGTAAATTAAAATGTCTTCCAAATATACAACCACAAACAGCCCCACAAGGTGACGAAAAATGTCATTAACAAAATGTTGGAATACTGCTGGTGCAGTAGTCAGACCAAAAGGCATGACTAGGTTCTCATAATGTCCCTCCGGCGTGTTAAACGCCGTTTTCCACTCATCCCCCTCTTTTATCCTAATCAGATTATACGCCCCCCTGAGATCCAATTTAGAAAACCATTTGGCGCCAACAATTTGATTGAAGAGATCAGGAATAAGAGGGAGCGGATACGGATCTCGAACAGTAATCCGATTAAGTTCGCGGAAATCCAAGCAAGGGCGTAGGCCTCCATCTTTCTTCTTCACAAAGAAGAACCCCGCGGCTACTGGGGAAGATGAAGGTCTAATATGCCCTTTGGCCAGACTTTCAGAAATATAATCTTTCATAGCCTGCCTCTCAGGACCAGAAAGATTATACAACCTAGCTTTAGGCAACTTAGCATCAGGAAGGAGATTAATAGGGCAGTCATACACGCGATGAGGAGGCAACTCCTGACACCCCTCCTCAGAGAAAACATCCCCAAAATCCTCCAAAAAAGGAGGCAATGTACTAGGCACGACCGCACTGATGACTGTGTTCATGCAGTTGCTTTTGCAAAACTCACCCCATTGGCTTATTTCTCTGGACTGCCAATTAATCACAGGGTTATGTTTAACCAACCAAGGAAGTCCCAACACAATGGGAGTAGGTAGACCCTCCAACACATAACAAGATAATTGTTCCCTATGTATTGCCCCTACCCGAAGGTCAATGTTATGAACCTCATGAACAAAGCTACCTTGGCCGAGAGGCCTGGCGTCAATGGAGAATATAGGGATCGGTTTGACCAATACACTCAGATGCATACCTTGAGCCTGAGCAAACTGAGCGTCAACCAGATTAGCCCCGGAACCACTATCAAGAAGAACAGACAATCTCTCCACTCTCGTACCAACTACCACCTCCACTGGTACAAGGAACTGAGAAGAACTGGCGGATGAAATACATACTCCCAGGTTGTCGTCCACCACACAACCTGGGATTAACAGTTTTCCGGCGACTTTTGGCTCAACAAGGCACGGGATGGACATTCTCCAACAAAATGTCCCTCTTTCCCGCAGAAAAAACATCTTCTAGTCCTGCGGCGTACCGCCAATCCCCTCCTACGAAATGATGTCCCTCCCAACTGCATAGGCTCATCCGAACAGACAAGGGGAACCTCAACATAAGGGACTTTAGTGGTAGGTGGAGAAACAACAGAGAGTGGGGTTACCTCACCCCTCTCCCGAAGCCGTCTATCAGTACGGATAGCTAAGGCCATAGCAGCCTCCAGAGAAGGAGGAGACTCATACTGAGCCAAAACGTCTTTTAATTTATCAGAAAGCCCATGACAAAACTGGCTCCTAAGAGCTGGGTCATTCCACTGAGTATCTGTGGCCCATCTACGAAACTCAGAAGCAAATTCCTCTGCCGGACGATCTCCCTGCTGTATCTTACGTAATTTTGTCTCAGCAAGAGAGACCCGATCTGGGTCATCATATACCAATCCCAGGGCAGTAAAAAATTGATCTACAGACAGTAGAGCCGGGGATCCCGGAGGAAGGGAAAATGCCCAGGATTGAGGGTCCCCTTGCAGAAGTGAGATAACAATTCCCACTCTCTGCTCCTCACTCCCTGATGATCGAGGCCGAAGCCGAAAATACAATTTACATGCCTCCCGGAAGGTGAAAAATTTGTCTCGCCCACCAGTGAACCTGTCCGGGAGAGCAACCTTAGGTTCAACTCTGGTTTGCTCTAGGGGAGACAAAACTTTGGACTTAATGTCCGTCAGCTCCATGGATAATCCCTGCAACTGCAGAGCCAGCTGGGCTACTGGATCCATGGTAACTGAAGATAATTTTTATGGCCAGTGAAAATGTCACGCTGTCTAATGATATGTATACAATGTCAGTAAACTATTAATACAGGAACAACACTCTATACAACAACTAGTATAGCAACATCAGCATGTAAGTATAGAATAGATTTACCTGACACGATATCTGCTGAACTCAGGGTTAATCTTGAGGACTTGATGAGCTGAAACAGGAAAGAGGTGGACCGGGATCTAACCTGACCCTAAACTGGGGTCCTAACTAATCCCTCACCTTGGAGGTGCTGATAATGGTTCAGAGGTCCAAGTCTCCAACCTAACCCTGTCTCCTATCAGACCCTGAACCCTGTAATCAGTCCTAAGAAGGATCCTGACTACCACCAAAGGGATATGGGCTGATCTTAGCTAAATACACAGATTAGACATATAAGACAGACAGGAAAACACTCGCTTGCATACACACTCAAACACCAAAGGAAAATAAATGGTCTGGGAAATAAACTCTAACCAAGTTGAGCTTAGAACAACTAAGGAGCTCACAACTAAAGTCTATACAGATTCATTCCTATCTGTGGTCTGCATGAAGGTTTCACTGGCAACTCCCCAAGCAGACAACCAGGAATTTAAAGGAAACCAATCAACAAATAATCAATTGCAGCCGGGAGAAACTGCACCCAGTCCCAGAACCGAGCACAGACAGAATTAACTCCCTAGCTGCCAAACACAAAGAAACAGCAGCTCAGCTGTGAGAAGTCAAAATGTGCAACCGCGACGATCTTCGTGGCAATGCACACATGACAGCTTATCAGTGCAAACAACAGGGAGGGGAGACGTGTGCCACGAGTGCAGGAGACCAGGACATTTCAGGAGAGATTGCAGAAACTGGTCACAAGGAGTGTTTTAGTTAAAACCTAGCCCCCACCTTCGGCATCTCTGCAGCTAAGGTTCCTTATCAGTAGCCTTGACAGTAAAAATTCCAACTTCAGCTTCCCCTTCGGCTACCCGGATTTAACCCTCTATGTATTGGCTGGTACAATATATATATACACTTTTGTTCCAGATATCTCAGGATGCTGCTTGGTTTACAGTTATTGATTTTGCCAATGTTATTTTTATAAAATGTTGATGACTTACTGATTTGTGCCCCCTCCAGGAAACAGTGTCGTATTGCAACAATATTACTTATGTTGTTTCTGTACCAAGCTGGTTGTAAAGCGTCAAAGGATAAACTGCAATTTTGTAAATCTTCAGTTATCTTTTTGGGACATTGCATTACACAGGGGGGCTCGACATCTGACCAGCGCTCGCAAAGAAGCTGTACAGAATTTTCCTATTCCTGTTAATGTTGCCGCTCTTAGGATATTTCTTAGACTGATTTCCTACTGCAGACAGTGGATACATGCTGTGTCAATCCTCATGCAACCTCTCTATGACTGTATCACCATTGTGCTTTTTAAACTAACTCCTGAAGGTATAGACTGTTTTTATTCCCTCAAAAACAGGATTGTGGCAGCTCCAGCGCTAAGAACCCCCAACTATGAACTACCATTCACCCTGTATCTCCATGAGCAGCAGGGACGCGCGGCAGGAGTATTTACTCAATTGCATGGTGATAATTAAAGGCCAGTGGCCTGTTTCAGTGGAAGACTAGATGCAGTGGCTAGGGCTTCCCCGTCCTGTGTACGGGCAGTACATGCTGTAGGACTATTGCTCCACAAATCGTCAGACATCGTGCTTGATCATCTACTGACAGCACTTACACCTCATGATGTGTACACCATACTGAACCAGGTGCAACCGGCACACCTTTCAGCTGCACGTCACCTTCGATTGCAATGTGCACTTTTAATGCCTCCAAATGTTTCTTTGCAGAGATGTACCACACTTAATCCTGCCATATTGTTGCCTCTCTCTCGGATCGAGGGGGGAGGTCAGGTACGGTATTGTACAAAGAAGATCCAAGAGAGGAGATTCCTTATGATTGTGTTCAGCTTATGGCACAGGAAACAGCAGGCCTACCCACAGTGTTTGAAACTGAAAGACTTAATGTTGATTTTGAATCTTTTGTAGATGGATCTCGCCACCAAGATGACTCAGGTACCTTCCACATCAGGTATGCCATCGTCTCCCTGAATGCAGTAATCAAAGCAGAACCAATGCTCCCATATCAGTCGGCCCAGGAGGCTGAACTTAAGGCTCTGACCGAGGCCTGTAAGATAGCTGAAGGTAGAATTGTTAACATCTACACAGATTCTAGATACGCATTCGGTATAGCTCATGATTTTGGTCCAATTTGGAAGTCTAGAGGATTCCTGACGGCAGCAGGACATCCCATTAAAAATGCTGACGCAGTCCAGCAGTTAATTGATGCATTACAATTACCAAAACAAGTAGCTGTCATAAAAGTTAAAGCACATACCAGATGCACTGATCAGGTGAGTAAAGGAAACGCAATGGCCGATGCAGCAGCAAAAACAGCAGCCAGTAGACCACTCCAAGGGGTAACGATGCACCAGGTAAGCGCTCCCAAAAATCCCTTTGTGTCGGAGGATGCCTTATCCCAGATGCAGGCTCAGGTGCGCCAGGAGGAAGTAGAAAAGTGGAAAAAAGAAGGTGCATGTCTGAATGAAGCAAATGGGGTATGGGGAAGAGGGATGCGTCGATGCCTTCCAAGGGCGTTGTACCCTGCGGTAGCCCAGATGTTACATGGGCCAACCCACCAGTCCAAAACTGCTGTGATGAGTGTGATGCAGAAGCATTGGGTGGCACCAGGCTTTCCCACCTGTACAGAAGGTTTGATCCAGGGATGCATGGTATGTGCTACACATAATCAGAGAAGGGTAGTCAAGACACCACCCAAACACGCCCCTCGGCCCCTCTATCCTTTCCAGGGACTGCAGATTGATTATATTCAGCTGCCAAAATCAGGGTCATGGGAGTGTTGGTGTGTTTTGATTTATTCTCAGGTTGGCCGGAGGCTTTCCCGATTGCCAAGGCTACGGCTGCGGCAACCGCAAAGAAGCTGCTTGCGGAGGTGGTGTGCAGGTATGGAGTACCAGAGGTGATCGAAAGTGACAGAGGTACACATTTCACAGGTGAAATAATGAATGAAGTCTTGACAGCTCTGGGAATTCAACAAGCTTTCCACACCCCATATTATCCACAAAGCAGTGGAAAAGTAGAAGGACTAAATGGGACATTGAAGTTAAAAATCCAAAAGGCCATGGCTGAAACAGGGCAATCTTGGCCTGAATGTTTACCATTAGCCCTATACTCAGTAAGGTACACTCCAAATAGAAAAACTGGACTTTCTCCATATGAAGTACTATTTGGCAAAGTGCCTAGTTTAGGATGTTTCTTTTCCCAAGCACTGGAAATGAGTAACCATGTATTAAGCTCATATGTAAGGGATTTGCATAAAAGACTCAAGAAAGTACATGATAATGTTTTCAGTTCTCTTCCAGATCTGAACCAGGATCCTGGGAGTCACAGCCTGCAGCCTGGAGACTGGGTAGTCATTAAAAGACATGTGAGAAAGAGTCTGGATCCGAGAATATAGCTCCACTGATATCCAGGAAGAGAAGAAGTCTGGGTCAGCTGCATACCGGTTATGCTGAGGATCCCAAAGTTTATATAGATCCCATAGGTGTTCCTAGGGGGTCCCAGACGAATACAAGGCCCAAAATCAAATCACAGCAGGCTTTCTCTCTCTTATCCCAATGATACAGATCAATAGAAATGTGGATTGGATAAATTATATATACTATACGGAACAGAGATTTGTAAATTATAGCAGAGATGCCTTTCAGGGCCTAGCCAAGGAATTGAAATCTAATACAGGAGTAGATACTTCTTTCTTCTTTTTAGGATGGCTGAGAGGTCTTAAAGGATTTCTCCAACAAGCCTGTCTAGTGGTAGCAGGGCTTCTGGTGTTAGGATTGATAATTTTATGTTGTGTGATACCTATGTATAGGAAAGCTGTGACCAATGCAACTGCCTCCTCAGGTACTTTCCTCCATCAGGAAGTTGGGTCCCTGCTATATGATGACACTGATAAGGGTGATATGGAGAAATATACCCCGCAGGATAAATCTGATAAAACCCCCTATGACAAAATACAGATGGAAATGAGAGATTTAGTTTAGGGACAGATGGGAGAACTCCATGTGATTATCAGAGTAGGGCCCGGTTGTCTGGGGCGTCCCACAAGGGGACAGTTCCTGAGATACCCTGGCGAAGAAATCCAACTCCCCTCTCCCCACGCATGGACAGTCTCAAAGGCAGTCAAAGGAAAACTTAGTGTTTAGGGGGGATTGTCGGGGACAAAATATATATTTTTATATATTTATTGTTTTATACTGTCTAGTTTCTTTTGCTTTGTTGAAAACAGTAAGTTTCCCTTTGTGCCTTAAACTATGATGCACTGGTGTCTGTCTCCACCCTGACATCCTGTGTATGTAATCTTGTGTATGTGAAAATAAAGATCAGTTCTTGCTGGATTTGGTGCCTGCTAGTAGCCTCTTGAGCATGCATTGAGATAGAACCAGAAAACTTTGTCTGACTCTTTCTTATACTGGTACCACATGCTCATAGACTGAATTCGGAGTGATTGGAGGACGAGTGGTTTGTCGATACGACCCCGACAATAGCTGTTCCCGAATCAACGAAAGCCTGAGCAGAAAATGTGGACAGGGAGCAAATCAGGGTAACAGTCAACAGAAATTTAGTCTGAACACTACCCAAGACAACTGAGCGTGCAAAACGTCTTCCCCACTTAGGGCAGACTGAAATAGCATGAGAGGCATCACCACAGTAGAAACATAACCCATTGCGTTTTCGAAACTCATGACGCTGTGCCCCAGAAGCCACTCTATCACACTGCATGGGTTCAGAAGCTGGTTCACAAGGCAACACTATTCCACGCAAACCTCTACGCTCACGCAAACGTCTGTCAATTTGAATCGCTAATGACATAGAATCATTGAGACCAGAGGGGACAGGGAATCCCACCATAACATCCTTTACATTCTCTGACAGACCCTTCCGAAAAAAGGCTGCCAAAGCATCGTCATTCCATTTGGTCAGGACTGCCCACCTTCGGAATCTCTGACAGTATAACTCAGCGTCCTCAAGCCCCTGATTTAATGCCAACAAGGCTTTTTCAGCTTGATCAGTGACATTAGGTTCATCGTACAATAACCCCAGAGCCTGAAAAAATGCATCAACATTACTCAAAACAGGATCCCCAGGTGTCAGGGAAAAAGCCCAATCCTGAGGATCGCCGCGCAGGAGAGAGATGACAATTTGAACCTGCTGTGCTGCGTTCCGTGAGGACTTAGATTTCAAGGCAAAAAACAACTTACAATTATTTTTGAAATTCAGAAATTTAGCTCGATCCCTAAAAACAAATCTGGCATGGGAATCCTAGGTTCCACAACAGGCAACCTCGCAAGATAGGTAGCAATACTCCGAACTTCAGTGGCAAGCTGATCCACACGGCCAGACAACTGTGCAAACTCCATTGAGAGAAAAAAAAATCCTCCTCAGCACCTAGAGATACAGAGGGAAAAAAAAAAAATAAAAAAATCTCTGACAACTCTGACAATCTTCTTTCTTTAACACTATTTTTCCCTTCTGTGAGTACCATACAAATATCAGTTTTTGGGCCGGTGATACTGTTATGATTTGGTAGCTGAGGAGAGCAAGCAAAAAAGGAAATACACCAGAGAGGTTGGAATCTATGGGATTGCAGTACCCTGACTAACCACCACAACTAAAGGCAGCCGTGGAGCGTACCTACGTTGGTCCTAGACGCCTCGTCACAGCCTGAGAAGCTAACTACACCTAAAGACAGAAAGAGGAAAACTATCTGCCCGGAGCAGATCCCCAAAGAACATAGAAAGCCCCCAAACATGTAATGGCGGTTAGACAAGAGGAGATACAGACACAGACAGAAAATAGTAAGAGCAAACGTTGGGGTCCAATCTACCTGGACAGAAAAGGATAGGAAGGACACTTACTGCAATCCAAAAAACCCTAAAAAATACCAACTCTACTAATTGCAAAAACACCTGAGATCACACGACCTCTACCACCTAAATTAGTTCTCTGGTGTCACAAAACTAAGCCGCAGCCACTGAAAAAACTGGAAAAGGCAAATGAACAAATAACAGTGGCTCAGATAAACTGAGAGGAGCACAAGCCCCCGGAGGGGACCTGGCTGACCTCCACAGAAGTGCAAGGAACAATGCAAAAAGCAAGCACAAAAATAAAAGCAGAAAAGCCGGATTAAGTACCGGTAATGCTCTTTTAATGAGTCCACGACAGCACCCACTTGAGAGAGGGATCCGCCCATAGGAACAGGAAACCTACAGAGATAAAAGAGGGCGGTCCGCCTCTCCTCCTCAGTTGGATTTCAGAGTACCCAGAGGACCGCCAGTATTAGGCATTTATATTTTTCAATTACATTCAAGAAGGTATATACACAGTCTATTAACTTTCAGGGAGGGAACTGAGTGGGTGCTGTCGTGGACTCATTAAAAGAGCATTACCGGTACGTAATCCGGCTTTTTACCCTTCGCCACGACAGCACCCACTTGAGAGACTTTCAGAGACTTTCACCTGAGAGGGACCACCGTGCTGAGAACTGCTCTACCAAACGATAGGTCAGAGGAGGATGATAAATCAAGCCTGTAGTGGTTGTAAAAAGTGGAAGGAGACGACCAAGTTGCGGCCTTACATATAGATTCGATTGGGACGTCTCCTCTTTCTGCCCAGGAGGATGCCATGGCCCTGGCGGAATGTGCTTTTATGCCTTCTGGGGATCTTCATTTTTTGAAGTATACGCCAGACAGATTGCTTCTCTGATCCACCGAGATAGGGTGGCTTTTGTGACCCCGTATCCCTTTCTTTGGCCCTGGAAGGATATAAAAAGAGCCCTACTCTTCCTCCAGCTAGCCGATCTTTCAATAAATTTTAACACTATTCTTTTCACATCTAACATGTGATATTTCTCTTCTGACGGAGAAGTAGGGTTACTAAAAAAGGAGGGTAGGTGAATTTCCTGCGATCTATGGAACTTCCCTGCCACTTTTGGTAAATATGAGGGGTCAGGTTTTAAGATTAACTGATCCTGGAATGATAGCAGAAATGGAGGGTCTATAGATAATGCCTGCATGTCACTGACTCTTCTGGCTGAGGTTAATGCTACCAAGAGTACCATTTTAAGAGATATAACCTTAAGGGGTATGCAATCTAACGGTTCAAAGGGTGGACCTGTTAGGGCGTCTAGAACCAGGTTTAGATCCCAAGGAGCAATTCTAGATATATGAACTGGTGTAATTCGTTCACAAGCCTGGATGAATCTAGCTATCCATCTATTACCAGCTAGATTATAACTATAGAGTGCTCCTAGTGCAGATACTTGGACTCTAATGGTACTGCCACACTAAACAATCCCGCTAGCGATCACGATAACGACGCATACTAATGCGATCGCTAGCGGGATTGTTTCTATATCGCTAAGTGCGGCCACATTTAGCGATATAGTTAACGACGCTATCGCCGTTAGCGATCTTCTTAACGACTTTAGCGGTACAAAAGTACCGCTAAATCGCTAAGAAAAGGTGCCACACTAGCGATATATACTTACCCAGCGGGAGCGCCGACGAGAAAATAGGGTCCGGAACGATTCCAGCGACGAGCGAGATCACAGCAGGAAGCTCGTCGCTGGCAGATGCCGCACTGAACAACATCGCTAACGGGATCGCTAAATAGTGACGTTTTTTAGCGATCCCGTTAGCGATATTGTTCAGTGTGGCATACCCTTAAGTGTGTTTACTGATAATCCTAGATCTTTCCCTTTTTGCAGGAATTCTAAGATAAATTTTATCGGAATCTCTTTAAAGTTGAGATCTGGATGGAACTCTAAAAATCTTCTCCATATCTTGGTGTAGATTTTAGTAGTGGTTGGCTTTCTGCTATGTAGTAAGGTGTTGATTAATTCCTCAGAGAACCCCCTTGTTCTCAGTATTTCCCCCTCAAGTTCCACGCCGTCAAGTGGAGACTGTCCACTCGAGGATGGAAGAAAGGCCCTTGAGAGAGAAGCCTGGAAGTTGAAGGAAGTATCCAGGGGTCTGTCAAGGACATCATTTGAAGGCATGAGAACCAAGGTCTCTTGGGCCAGAATGGGGCTATTAATATTATCCGTGCCCTGTCTGCCCTGATCTTCCTGATGACTTGCGGTAGCAATATGATTGGGGGAAAGGCATATGCTAGCCTGAACTGCCACGGACTTTGAAGGGCATCCAGAATTTCTGGCTGATCTGCCATACTCAGGGAGGCGAATCTTGGTAGTTTTCTGTTCTGACGAGTGGCAAAAAGGTCTATCTGCGGAAAGCCCCATAGTGACACAATGTTTTTGAATATTTTTTTGTTTAGGCACCACTCTCCTTGTCGCAGGGTGTGGCGACTTAGGAAGTCCGCTTCTGAATTGTCTATGCCTCTGATGTGAAGAGCTGACAGAGAAACAAGTTTTTCCTCGGCTAAAGAAAATATTTATTTTGTGGAAGACATTAATTTGTCCGACCGTTTTTCCGCCTTGTTTGTTGATATATGCCACTACTGTGGTGTTGTCCGAGAGGATTCTTACATGTTCTCCTTGAAGCTGCGGAAGGAAATGATATAGGGCATGACCCACCGCTTTTAATTCTTTTAAATTTGAGGAATCGTTTATTTGTTTTCTTCCCCACCGGCCCTGGGAAAACATTTCTCCCATGTGAGCTCCGCATCCTGTAGGGCTGGCGTCAGTGGTAATGATACGAGAAGGTGTTATTACCCAGTCTACTCCTTCTGATAATTTATTATCATCTAACCACCAGTATAATGAATGTATTACTACGTGGGATAAGGTGATTTTGTATGTTAGATGACCTCTAGCATAGGCTTCTTCTGATATTATTTGGTGCTGTAGATCTCGGGTATGAAATTGCGCCCACTTAACCGCCGGAATACATGAAGTGAGGGACCCCAATAGGGACATTGCTTCTCTCAGAGTCATGCGAGGTTTCCTTATTGCTGCACTGACTTTTGTTTTTATCGCTGATATTTTTACCTGTGGCAGTAGACATTTCTGCACTGTTGAATCTAATTGGAGGCCTAGAAAGGACTGGACGGACTGCGGCTCGAACCTGGATTTCTTGCTGTTTATGAGCCAGCCTAGAGTCTGTAGGGATAAGATTGCATCATTAACCCGTGTGGTACATTGTGCTACTGAATTTCTCACTATCAAAAAGTCATCCAGATACGGTATTATTAGGGTATTTTTTTGTCGTAGAAAGGCCATTACTTCCAGCATCACCTTTGTAAACACTCTTGGTGCAATCGAAAGTCCAAATGGCATCGCTGCAAACTGGAAATGATGTATGCTGCCGTCTAAGGAAACTGCCACTCTGAGGTATTTTTGGTATCTGGAATGGATTGGAAGATGATAATAAGCGTCTTTTAGATCTAAACCTGCCATCATGCAGTTGGGAAAAAGCAGTTTAATTGCCGATCTAATGGATTCCATTTTAAATTTTTCATTCCTGATGAAAGAGTTTAATCTTTTCAGATTGATGATTGTTCTGAATGAGCCATCAGGTTTTAAAACTAGGAAGAGCGGAGAGTAAAATCCTTTCCCTTCTTGCTCTACAGGCACCGAGATCAATACATTTTTAATTATGAGATTTCTTATCTCATTTTCAAGGGCCTGTTGTTGTACCGGGCAGCTTAAAGATGTTAGTATAAATGTATTTTGGGGAATTTGATGAAATCTTATTTTTAACCCATGTTTAACTATGTCCAGGACCCATATATTGGTGGATATTTTTCCCCATTCCTGGAAGAATGATTTCAGTCTTCCCCCTACTGGGGGGACTGGTTGGTGCATTTTATCTTTCCCTACGGAAGGTATGTCCTCTGAACATAGCACCTTTATTTTTTCCTTCCTTCGATGACCAGCGGTTTTGGTTTTCAGTTCTTCCTTTACCAAATGGTCTCCTCTTAAACGCCCTCCTAAAGGATGGAAGAGGGGGGTTAGGGAAGGCCTTCTTTCTTTCTAATGCCTTTTTGAGGATGTTATCCAATTCTTTTCCAAATAAAAACTCACCATCACACGGAATAGTACAGAGTTTTGATTTGGATTGTGTGTCTCCTCTCCAACTCTTAAGCCATAGACTTCGTCTGGCATTATTTAATAGGCCTGTTGTTCTGGCCGCTAGGCGTAGTGAGTCGGCCGAGGCGTCGGCTATAAAGGCGGCCGCTCCTCGAATTAGGGGAATAGCAGCTCGTAACTTGTCTCTGGAAATTTTCTTCTCTATTTGTTGGTCAAGTTCATCAATCCAGACCAGCATAGAATGGGCCGTACAAGTACTGGCTATCGTAGGTTTGAATGTGCCAATAGCTGCTTCCCACGCTCTTTTAACCCCTTAATGTCCACTGACGTGCAGAGTCCGTCATGGCAAGGTGCCAGTTCCGGCACCAGGACGGACTCTGCATGTCATGGCTTTGATCTACCACTGCGTGTAAACACGCAGTGGTAGATCAGTGCCGACAGCTGTCACAGACAGCTGACAGGCACGGCAAGCGGTGCGGGGACCTTTGCCGTCGGTCCCCGCACCCACAGCGCTGTGATTGGTCAGTCAATCTGACTGACCAAACACAGCAGCGATCGTGCAGGAGAAGCTGAAATTTCAGCTTCCCCAGCGCGATCAGTGCAGGAGCCGGCGCTGCAGTGGCCAGGCTTCCTGCACTGACAGCCAGGAGCGGAGCCCCCACCGCCCCTGGCTGTTAACCCCCTGACTGCTGCGATCCAGCACGATCGCAGAGCTCAGGGGGGGAGGCAGAGGGTCGGGAGCTCCCTCTGCCTCAGATCAGCGTCACCGCAATGTATTTGCAGGGCCTGATCTCTGCCTTGATGACCCGGGGGTTGTCATGACAACCTCCGGGTCATCTAGCTACGGGAAGCTGCTGTGATCATGTCACAGCAGCTTTCCCCATAGGTACAATGCATTGCAATGCCAGAGCATTGCAATGCATTGTAACTGCAATAAAAAGTAAAAAAAGTGAAAGTCCCATAAAGGGACAAGTTAAAAAAAATCATTTTTTTTAAAAAAATTGTAAAAAAAATATTAAAAAATAATTTAAAAAAAATCCCCTAAAAAATACACATTTTTATGTAATAAAAAAAATAAAAAACAAAAAACATACACATGTTAGGTATCGCCACGTCCGTAAAAATCCCATCTATAAAAGCGTAACCATAGTTAACCCCTTCAGTGAAAGCCGTAAAAAAAAAACACAAAAAAGTAGTAAATTATACTTTTTCCAAGCGGTATCATTATAACGCTTGGAAAAAGTGCAATAACACGCGATCAAAAAGTCAGATATAAATAATCATGGTACCGCTGAAAACGTCATCTTGTCCCGCAAAAAACAAGCCACTATACAGCATCATCAGCGAAAAAATAAAAAAGTTATAGCTCGCGGAATAAACTGATGCAAAAATAATTATTTTTTCTATAAAATTTTTATTGTGTAAAAAACGCCAAAACATAAAAAAATATATAAATGAGGAATCGCCGTAACCGTGGTGACCCGAAGAATAAAGCTGCTTTATCAATTTTACCACACACGGAACGGAGGGAAAAAAATAAAAAAAAAACAATTCCTGAATTGCTGATTTTTGTTCATTCTGATTCCACAAAAATCGGAATAGGAAACGATCAAAAAACGTTATGTGCCTGAATATGGTACCAATAAAAACGTCAGCTCGTCCCGCAAAAAATAAGCCCATAGATAACTCTGTCGGCCGAAATATGGAAAAATTATAGCTCTCAAAATACGGCGATGCAAAAATTTCTTACAAAAAATTATTCCAAAAAAAAGCGTCTTTTAGTGTGTGACAGAAGCTAAACATGAAAAAAGAGTATAAATCTGGTATCGCTGTAATCGCACCGATCCGAGGAATAAAGTCGTCTAATCACTAATACCGCACGAGGAACGGCGCAAAAAATAAAACCAATTCTTCACCTTTTGTGGATTTGTTCATTGTGCCTCCCAAAGATCGCAGTAAGGCGATCACAGTGGTTCCCCCCCACATATGGGGTATCAGCGTACTCAGGACAAAATGCACAATAGCTTTTAGGGACCTATTTCTCCTGTTACCCTTAGAAAAATAAAAATTTGGGGCAAAAAGATTATTTTTGTGGAAAAAAATATGATATTTTTATTTTCACGGCTCTACGTTATAAACTTCTGTGAAGCACTTGGGGGTTCAAAGTGCTCACCACACATCTAGATAAGTTCCTTGGGGGGGTCTAGTTTCCAAAATGGAGTCACTTGTGGGGGGTTTCTACTGTTTAGGCACATCAGGGGCTTTCCAAACGTGACATGACACCCGCAGACCATTCATCAAAGTCTGCATTTAAAAACGGTGCTCCTTCCCTTCCGAGCTCTGCCATGCGTCAAAATAGTGGTTCCCCCCCACATATGGGATATCAGCATACTCAGGACAAATTGCACAATAGCTTTTGGGGTCCTATTTCTCCTGTTACCCTTATAAAATAAAAATTTGGGGGCAAAAAGATTATTTTTGTGGAAAAAAATATGATATTTTTATTTTCACGGCTCTACGTTATAAACTTCTGTGAAGCACTTGGGGGTTCAAAGTGCTCACCACACATCTAAATAAGTTCCTTGGGGGGTCTAGTTTCCAAAATGGAGTCACTTGTGGGGGGTTTCTACTGTTTAGGCACATCAGGGGCTTTCCAAACGTGACATGACACCCGCAGACCATTCCATCAAAATCTGCATTTGAAAAAGGCGCTCCTTCCCTTTCCAGCTCTGCCATGCGTCAAAATAGTGGTTCCCCCCACATATGGGATATCAGCGTACTCAGGACAAATTGCACAATAGCTTTTGGGGTCCTATTTCTCCTGTTACCCTTATAAAAATAAAAATTTGGGGGCAAAAAGATTATTTTTGTGGAAAAAAATATGATATTTTTATTTTCATGGCTCTACGTTATAAACTTCTGTGAAGCACTTGGGGGTTCAAAGTGCTCACCACACATCTAGATAAGTTCCTTGGGGGGTCTAGTTTCCAAAATGGAGTCACTTGTGGGGGGTTTCTACTGTTTAGGCACATCAGGGGCTTTCCAAACGTGACATGACACCCGCAGACCATTCCATCAAAATCTGCATTTGAAAAAGGCGCTCCTTCCCTTTCTAGCTCTGCCATGCGTCAAAATAGTGGTTCCCCCCCACATATGGGATAACAGCGTACTCAGGACAAATTGCACAATAGCTTTTGGGGTCCTATTTCTCCTGTTACCCTTATAAAAATAAAAATTTTGGGGCAAAAAGATTATTTTTGTGGAAAAAAATATGATATTTTTATTTTCACGGCTCTACGTTATAAACTTCTGTGAAGCACTTGGGGGTTAAAAGTGCTCACCACACATCTAGATAAGTTCCTTGGGGGGTCTAGTTTCCAAAATGGAGTCACTTGTGGGGGGTTTCTACTGTTTAGGCACATCAGGGGCTTTCCAAACGTGACATGACACCCGCAGACCATTCCATCAAAATCTGCATTTGAAAAAGGCGCTCCTTCCCTTTCCAGCTCTGCCATGCGTCAAAATAGTGGTTTACCCCCACATATGGGGTATCAGCGTACTCAGGACAAATTGCACAATAACTTTTGGGGTCCTGTTACCCTTTGGAAAATAACAATTGGGGGTGGAAAGATCATTTTTGTGGAAAATATATGATTTTTTAATTTTACTGCTCTACGTTATAACCTTCTGTGAAGCCCTTGGGGGTTCAAAGCTTTCACCACACATCTAGATAAGTTCCTTGGGGGGTCTAGTTTCCAAAATGGGGTCACTTGTGGGGGTTTCCACTGTTTAGGCACACAGGGACTCTCCAAATGCGACATGGCGTCCAATCTCAATTCCAGCCAAAAAAGTCAAATGGCGCTGCTTCCCTTCCAAGCTCTGCCATGCGCCCAAATAGTGGTTTACCCCCACATATAGGGTATAAGCGTACTCAGGACAAATTGCACAATAACTTTTGGGGTCCTTTTACCCTTTGGAAAATAAAAATTGGGGGTGGAAAGATGTCATGGGTGTATCGCCACGAGGATCGTCGCGATTACACACTCTGACTTCTCACAGCTGAGTTGCTGTTTCTTTGTGTTTGGTAATGAGGGAGTTAATTTTACCTTCTCTTTGCTAAGACTAGGTCCAGCCTTGCCCAGCTGCTTTTGATTATGTTCTAATTAGCTTCCTTTATATAGCTGCCAGTCTGGGTGTTAGATGCCGGTGAAAGCATTCATGTAGTCTAGCAGACTGGATCGGTTCTGAGAATACTTAAGCTAAGAGCTCCTTAGTTGTTTTTACTCTTACAGCTTATAGTTTATCTCTGAGACCTTAGGTGTTCCTACTGTGTGTGAGTGTTGTATGTAAGACTTTATTTACTTTATTTCTTGTCTTTCTTGTATGTCTTTCTGTTCATTAACCGTTACCTGTTCATTCCCTTTGGTGGTAATCAGGGTCCTTCTTAGGACTAGATTACAGTTGGCAGGGATTGATAGGAGACAGGGTTTACGCTGGTGGCCTGGACCTCTGTACCTTTAACAGTACCTCCAGGTAGAGGGATTAGTTAGGACCCCAGTTTAGGGTCAGCATAGACCCCGGTCACCCTCTAGCCGGAGACAGTGTATAACGGATTCCGTATTGACCCACTGGACATTGTCAGGTAATTCTATGTTATCATATATCTATGCGCATGTTATATAGGATGTTGCCCTTTTGATATAGATTACTGACATCACATATATATATATCTGCTACACAGCGTGACATTTTCACCGGCCATACTAAAGATTCTCCCCAGCTGTCATGGATCCAGTAGCCCAGCTGACCCGGCAGTTGCAGGGGTTATCCATGGAGTTTGCAGACATTAAGTCCAAGGTTTTGTCCCCCCCGGAGCAAACCAGATCTGAACCTAAGGTTGCTCTCCCGGATAGGTTCACTGGTGGGCGGGACAAATTTTTTACTTTCCGGGAGGCATGTAAATTGTACTTTCGGCTGCGGCCTCGGTCATCTGGAGTGAAGAGCAGAGGGTGGGAATTGTTATCTCGCTCTTACAAGGGGACCCTCAATCTTGGGCGTTCTCTATTCCTACAGGCTCCCCAGATCTCCAGTCAGTGGATCGATTTTTTACTGCCTTGGGTCTGGTATATGATGATCCGGATCGAGTTTCCCTTGCTGAAACAAAGTTACGTAAAATGCGGCAAGGAAATCGTCCAGCGGAGGAATATTCTTCTGAGTTCCGTAGATGGGCAACAGATACTCAGTGGAATGACCCAGCTCTTAGGAGCCAGTTTTGTCAAGGGTTGTCTGACAAATTAAAAGATGTGTTGGCTCAGTATGATTCTCCTCCATCACTGGAGGCTGCTATGGCCCTCGCTATTCGCATTGATAGACGAATTCGGGGAAGACGCGAGGTAACTCCGCCTCCCGTGATGACTCCGCCTACTACTAAAGTCCCTTATACTGAGGTTCCCCTGGTCTGTTCTGAGGAACCCATGCAGTTGGGAGGGACATCTTTTTGTAGGAGAGAATCGGCGGTGCGCCGCAAGACTAGAAGGTGTTTCTTTTGCGGGAGAGAGGGACATTTTGTTGGGGGTGTCCATCCCGGGCCTCTTTGAGCAAAGGAGTTAACCTGGGAGTGTGTATTTCGTCCCCAAATCCCTCTCAGTTTCTCGTGCCTGCGGAGGTGGTGATTGGTACTAGAACTGAGAGGATTTCTGTTTTTCTTGATAGTGGGTCCGGGGCTAATCTGGTGGACGCTCGGTTTGCCCAGGTGCATGGTATGCAACTGAGTGTATTGGCCAAACCGGTCCCTATAGTCTCTATTGATTCTAGACCTCTCGGTCAAGGTAGCTTGGTACAAGCTGTTCATAACATAGATCTTCGAGTAGGGGCAATACATAAAGAGCAATTGTCTTGTTATGTGTTGGAGGGTCTACCTACTCCTATTGTGTTGGGACTTCCTTGGTTGGCTAAACATAACCCAGTGATTGATTGGCAATCCAGAAAGATAAGCCAGTGGGGTGAATTTTGCAGGAATAACTGCATGAGCACGGTCATCGGTGCGGTTGTGCCTAGGACTTTGTCTCCTTTTCTGGAGGACTTTGGGGAGATGTTCTCAGAGGAGGGGTGTAAAGAGTTACCTCCTCATCGCGCATATGACGGCTCAATAAAGTTGCTTCCTGATGCCTTATCTCGTACTTTCCCAGGGGCCGGGAAGACGGATGATCCGGTTCCTATTCCTCAGGAGGGAGTTGTAGTGTCAGCTGTATGCTCTGAGCTTGAGGGGGAGGTATTGGGGGCTCAGGGGGACGCCCCTGTGGGACTTCCAGGGAGACTGATAGTTCCAGATCGGTTAAGACTGAAGGTTACGGGGAACCGTTACAAACGGATGGCTGATAGGGGGAGAGTTTTTGGTCTAGATCTGAAGGTGAACGATCTGGTTTGGTTGTCTACCAGGAATATAAAACTTAAAGTTTCCTCCTGGAGGTTGGGTCCCAGATTCATCGGGCCGTACAGGATCAGTTCCATAATTAATCCGGTGGCATTTCGTCTGGACCTCCCTCCTACGTTTAAAATTCATAATGTGTTTCACAAGTCATTACTTAAAAAGTATGTGGCACCAGTCATACCGTCACCTCTACCTCCTCCTTCAGTGGTGGTCAATGATAACGTGGAATTTCATGGGTCGAAAATCATTGACTCACGTCTCAGTCGCCGATCCCTTCAGTACTTGGTTCATTGGAGGGGGTATGGTCCTGAGGAGAGGACGTGGGTCCCTGCGTCTGATGTTAACGCAGATCGATTGGTTCGGACCTTTCACACAACTCACCCGGGCAGACCTGGCCCTGAGGGTCCGGAGTCCCCTCGTAGAGGGGGGGGTACTGTCATGGGTGTATCGCCACGAGGATCGTCGCGATTACACACTCTGACTTCTCACAGCTGAGTTGCTGTTTCTTTGTGTTTGGTAATGAGGGAGTTAATTTTACCTAGCTCTTTGCTAAGACTAGGTCCAGCCTTGCCCAGCTGCTTTTGATTATGTTCTAATTAGCTTCCTTTATATAGCTGCCAGTCTGGGTGTTAGATGCCGGTGAAAGCATTCATGTAGTCTAGCAGACTGGATCGGTTCTGAGAATACTTAAGCTAAGAGCTCCTTAGTTGTTTTTACTCTTACAGCTTATAGTTTATCTCTGAGACCTTAGGTGTTCCTACTGTGTGTGAGTGTTGTATGTAAGACTTTATTTACTTTATTTCTTGTCTTTCTTGTATGTCTTTCTGTTCATTAACCGTTACCTGTTCATTCCCTTTGGTGGTAATCAGGGTCCTTCTTAGGACTAGATTACAGTTGGCAGGGATTGATAGGAGACAGGGTTTACGCTGGTGGCCTGGACCTCTGTACCTTTAACAGTACCTCCAGGTAGAGGGATTAGTTAGGACCCCAGTTTAGGGTCAGCATAGACCCCGGTCACCCTCTAGCCGGAGACAGTGTATAACGGATTCCGTATTGACCCACTGGACATTGTCAGGTAATTCTATGTTATCATATATCTATGCGCAATGTTATATAGGATGTTGTCCTTTTGATATAGATTACTGACATCACATATATATATATCTGCTACACAGCGTGACAAAAGATCATTTTAGTGGAAAAGATATGATTTTTTAATTTTACTGCTCTACGTTATAACCTTCTGTGAAGCCCTTGGGGGTTCAAAGCTCTCACCACACATCTAGATAAGTTCCTTGGGGGGTCTAGTTTCCAAAATGGGGTTACTTGTGGGGGGTTTCCAATGTTTAGGCACACAGGGGCTCTCCAAATACGACATGGCGTCCAATCTCAATTCCAGCCAAAAAAGTCAAATGGCGCTGCTTCCCTTCCGAGCTCTGCCATGCACCCAAATAGTGGTTTACCCCCACATATGGGGTATCAGCATACTCAGGACTAATTGCACAATAACTTTTGGGGTCCTTTTATCCTTTGGAAAATAAAAATTGGGATGAAAAGATCATTTTTGTGGAAAAAATATGATTTTTTAATTTTACGGCTCTACGTTATAACCTTCTGTGAAGCCCTTGGGGGTTCAAAGCTCTCACTACACATCTAGATAAGTTCCTTGGGGGGTCTAGTTTCCAAAATGGGGTTACTTGTGGGGGGTTTCCACTGTTTAGGCACACAGGGGCTCTCCAAATGCGACATGGCATCCAATCTCAATTCCAGCCAAAAAAGTCAAATGGCGCTGCTTCCCTTCCGAGCTCTGCCATGCGGCCAAATAGTGGTTTACCCCACACATGGGGTATCGCTGTACTCAGGAGAAATTGTACAACAAATATTGTGGTTCATTTTCTACTGATACCCTTGACAAAATGTTAAAAAATTGTGTCGAAAGAAAAATTTTGGGAAAAAAAGTTAAATGTTAATTTTTTCCTTCCACATTGCTTCAATTCTTGTGAAGTACCTAAAGGGTTAATAAACTTCTTGAATGTGGCTTTGAACACGTTGAGGGGTGCAGTTTTTAGAATGGTGTCACTTTTGGTATTTTCTGTCATATTGACCCCTCAAATTCACTTCAAATGTGAGGTGGTCCCTAAAAAAAATGGTTTTGTAAATTTTGTTGGAAAAATGAGAAATTGCTGGTCAACTTTTAACACTTATAACTTCCTAACAAAAAAAAATTTTGGTTCCAAAATTGTGCTGATGTAAAGTAGACATGTGGGAAATGTTATTTATTAACTAATTTTTGTGACATATCTCTCTGATTTAATGGCATAAAAATTAAAAGTTTGAAAATTGCAAAATTTTCAAACTTTTTGCCATATTTCCGTTTTTTTCATAAATAAACGCAAGTTATATTGAAGAAATTTTACCACTATCATGAAGTACAATATGTCTCGAGAAAACAATCTCAGAATCGCCAAGATCCGTTGAAGCGTTCCAGAGTTATAACCTCATAAAGAGACAGTGGTCAGAATTGTAAAAATTGGCCTGGTCTTTAACCTACAAAATGGCTTGGTCTTTAAGGGGTTAAGTGAGGCTTCGGCTCTGCGGTCAAGGGGATCTTTTAATAATCCTGCATCTTCCACCGGTAAGGATGACTGTTTGAGGAAGAGGCGACCGCTGCATCAACTTTTGGAACTTTAGACCAGTTGGATAATTCCTCGTCGCTGAAGGGGTACCTTCTTTTTGAGGCGGAGGGAAGATAACCCCTCTGATCTTGTTTTTCCCACTCCTTTTTAATTAAGGCCTTCATGGCCGGAATCACTGGGAACGCTCTTCTTTTCCTATCTGTTAGGCCTGCAAACATGATTTCTTGAGTGGTTTGAGGTCCCTTTACATCTGGACAGCCCATGGTGTTTCTGACAGATTTCACCAGACTGTCCATATCCTCTAAGGGAAAACATGAACGCCCTCCTATATTTGAGGAGGATGAAGACGCAGAGGATGCAGATGATTCTGCTGTATCGGATGCTATCCCTTCCTCTGGATCTGAGTCGGAACTGGAAATTACTGCTTTTTTCTTTTTCTCCCATATGGGTGCTTTTTTGGGTTGATTAAGGGCCTGCAGCTCTGCTCTTATTATAGCCCTTATGTCCGATTCCGAAACGGACGCTTGTTGCACTGTATCCTTTATGCATGTTTTACATAACCTTTTTGTATATGTCTGAGCTAGTGGGCACCTACAGAGGCCACACTCTTTGTTTTTTGTTTTCCCTTTTTTCTTAGCCTGAATGATTATCCAAAGAGGGAGAGAGAGAGAGAGAGACACCTGTCAGCTTTTTATAGGCAGATAGTGATAACTCACCCAGTGAAGCTGTCAGTACCGATTGGGAAGGCGGTGAAACAGGTCTCGTGGCGTGGGTTCTGTGGCTTACGTCCGAGGATTTATGGTCTCTGGACGGAGCTTCAGTATCCTCTGCCGGGGGATGCGTGCTTTGTCCTGGGGAAGACATGCTTGCACACTGCTACCTGTTAGCAGGGCTTTTTATGCGCCACTTCCTGTTGCCTTCTAGTATCTCCTCCTCCCCCGCTCCTCACCCTTTTTTTTTTTTTTTTATATGCCATTATATATATATATACATATACACATTGATCATGCATCTACATGATGTTTATACTGAACTGGGCTGTTTTGCAACTTTGTGCAGCAGCCACAGTATATATTACGAATTGATCATCTCCCCTTTTTTTTCAAGTGGGGAGTGGGTGGACCTGGGTGGAGGGGGCGGGCGAGTGGGCGGGGCGGCGCATCTGCTTCCACAGCCCTCAGCGTCAACACTGGGTGGAGTGGGTGGAGCTGGGTGGAGGGGGCGGCGAGTGGGCGGGGCGGCGTCTCTGCCTCAGCCCATTGAACGTCTGCGTCATTGCTGGGGAACTTCCAGTGACCCGGAAGTTCCCCCTTACCGCTTCCTGTCGGCTCCAACGCTGACGCCGTCCCTCCATGTGAGCTCACCGTTTGTGCTACGCTTTCTCCATGTGCTGGGCTGCTATCCTGGATCCCCACACATGGTACACCTCTCAAAATCGCGGTCGGCCTGACCCGGACCCACCATTTTGGATCCTGTATGCGTGTCAGACGAGGGGGAGCCGGATTCCAGCACTCCCCCGACGCTGCTTCCGAAATGGAGCTCCTGCCGTTCCCAAAGACACCGCACAGGCAGCTGCAATCTCAGGTATTTCTTCCCTGTAGGGATATCCTGCGGTTTCCCATAGGAACAGGAAACCAACTGAGGAGGAGAGGCGGACCGCCCTCTTTTATCTCTGTAGGTTTCCTGTTCCTATGGGCGGATCCCTCTCTCAAGTGGGTGCTGTCGTGGCGAAGGGTAAAAAATCTTATCTGATAGCAGAAGATGCAGGCAAGACACAGCAAGCTTCCAAGTGAACCAGGAACCACAGTTGAGACAAGAACAATTGATCACCGGCAACCATGATGGGAGGGAACCTCCCTTATATAAGACCAGTCTGTAACTCCTGATTGCCAATCCTCATTGAATGGTTCAGTACTGTTTGTAACCACCAGAGGGAGCTTCTGCTCAGAATTCATTTCTAACACATTCACAACAGTGGAGTTTCTGGACGTCTCTCTGGAGGTTATAGGAAAGATGTGTATATTCGTACCGTGTTAGCCAGTAGATAGAAAAATATTTAGACTTGAGAGTCCTCAGTGGTTGATACCTTTTAATGGCTAACTGAAAAGATGGTAACAAATTGCAAGCTTTCGAGACTACTCAGGTCTCTTCATCAGGCGAAGACTAATACAAAATCTGAATAATCACATATTTATACACAACAGGACACAGGAATAATGCAATAGGTAAGACAAGTGACGTGAAGCAGAACTGTCATTATGGCAGAGGGATGAACATAAATATTGGAACAGTTCATAGATAAGGAGTGAAAGTTTTATTGCCCTCTGATTGGAGTCTGCTATTGTGTTTTGATGCCCCTAGAAGGTCAGAAAAGCAGATTCCTTAATTGATGTAGAAAGACATGAATCCGTGTGATATATTCATTCAAGCACTAAGAGTGTCAAAGGTCATCATAAGTTTATATTCCCAAACCTTTCTATCTTTCTCAGATTTGAAGTTAGATTTTAATACAAGTAATTCCATATCCATCATGCTATGACCGGGCATACAAAAGTGTTTTGCCACAGGTAAATCCATTCTTTTTCTCTTATTGTGTGGCGATGAGAATTCATCCTTGTTCTCAGTTTTTGCCCGGTCTCTCCCACATACAGACCCCCAGTTGGACATTTAGTACATATAATTAGGTACACCACATTAGATGTGATGCAGCTGAAAGTACCTGGCATCTTGTAGTCCTGATGTGAGTTGGGGATCTTTATCTTGTCCGTGGTCATTATAAATGGACAGGTTTTGCATTATTTCTGGTTGCAAGGAAAGGTTCCTGCAGCTGTTGGGGAGGACAGGGAGCTTCTGACAATCAATGATGCTTCTTAGATTTGGGGGCTGCCTAAAACATAGTAGTGGGGGGTCTGGAAATATGGATTGTAATCGGGCATCTTTTTGTAGTAAAGGTTGTAGTTTCCGTGCAGCTCCCCTTAGCATCTCCAGATTTGGATTGTAGGTGACCACTAGAGGCACCCGGTTATTTTCTTCTTTAGCTTTGTAATGTAGCAGGTGATTCCTTGATATTCTGGTGGCTCTTGTAATTTGGTTTTCAATTGTTCTTGGATGGTAGCCCTGGTTCAAAAAGGTCTTTCTGAGGCGAATAAGGTGTTCATCTCTATCCATAGGGTTGGAACATATACGATTGTATCTGATGGCTTGGCTGTAGACAATAGAGTTTTTTATGTGTTTTGGATGGAAACTGTCCCATTTAAGGTATGTTGGACGGTCGATTGGCTTCTGATACAGGGATGTCTCTATTTCATTGTTCTTCAGCTTAATGGTGGTGTCTAAGAAGTTAATTTCAGTGCTGGAGTAGTTAAGTGTTAAGTTGATGGTGGGATGAAATTGGTTGAACTGTTCATGGAACGCTGTTTAGCTGTTGTTCAGACTCCGTCCAGATGATTAAAATGTCATCAATGTAGCGGTAGTAGGCCCGAGGCCTGATGGGACATGAGGACAAAAAGTCGCTTTCAAGCTTGGCCATGAAAAGATTTCTCTGACCTTCTAGGGGCATCAAAACACAATAGCAGACTCCAATCAGAGGGCAATAAAACTTTCACTCCTTATCTATGAACTGTTCCAATATTTATGTTCATCCCTCTGCCATAATGACAGTTCTGCTTCACGTCACTTGTCTTACCTATTGCATTATTCCTGTGTCCTGTTGTGTATAAATATGTGATTCTTCAGATTTTGTATTAGTCTTCGCCTGATGAAGAGACCTGAGTAGTCTCGAAAGCTTGCAATTTGTTACCATCTTTTCAGTTAGCCATTAAAAGGTATCAACCACTGAGGACTCTCAAGTCTAAATATTTCTCTGGAGGTTGACGTTAATCGCCGCTTCCAGACGGACGTCTATAGGAAGCCCACTTCCGTAAATTCACTGATTCACGCTAAGTCAGCTCAACATCCTGCCACGATTAGGGCCGTCCCGGTTGGACAGTTCCTTCGAATGAGACGCATCTGTTCTACTGACGATGCTTTTGAGACACAAGCCAAAGATATTAAAGACCGCTTCAAAGCACGAGGCTATAGTAATAGATGCATCAAACAGGGATATGATCGGGCAAGAACGACTCCACGCGACCGCCTCCTCAACACCATTCGTATGGACAGACGAGGGTGTGATGAGGGACCTATACGATTCATTACAACCTTCAATCATGAATGGTCTGGCATTCGACAGATTTTAGCTAGACATTGGGATGTTCTGAAAACCGAGCCCGCTCTGTCCCGCTTGTTGGGTGACTACCCTTCCTTAACATCAAGACGGTCAAAAAATTTGAGTGATCTTCTCGTCCGGAGACACTATCTTCCGCCTCCCACAAATGTCTTTGGTGCTCGTGGTCCTGAGTCGCACACAGTACCAGGGCTATGGGGTACTCGGCACCGAGCCCATGGAAGTCTATGGGGGATGTCACTGGCAGCAGAGCTCGGTCCGTGGCCTTGGGCGCTCATACAATGGGGGATATTTACAGGGGATTATAAAGATTAGTTTGTGACGCCACCTGTGGTATCTGATCAATTTGACCAGCGCTGCAATATGGATCTTCTAAGGGGATGTTATGGGGCAGCAAGATGGTGAGTTTCCCACAGGCGAGACTTTTCCCTTGAAGTCTATGGTGGTGCAGAGTGCAGATAAGAAGTCAGTCACACACAATTCAGTCTCTTTCCATACCTTTACTGATGTTGTTGGCAGGTATGTCTCGGGAAGCTGGTCAGGTTGGAGAATGCACATTCAGGGGATTGCTGAGCAGGTTTAAGGCCTCCTTTCTCCTTGAAGTGTATGTGAGTCCTAACTTGCATGAAGTCAAGTTTAACTCTTTCTATAGCAGCTTCGCCTGGCTGACATTGTGGTAGAGTCTTTTCTGTCTCTGATGCTCAGAGGCTGGCAAGGACGAAGTCCTCTAAGCTTGGCCTAGCTAAAAGTCCTTGTTCTCCCTGACTCCAGTTACGTATCAACGCTTAGGGCTACCTTCTGTGACTTGAAGTCCAGCAAGGATTCCGGTGTATCTTATTACTAGACGTGAAGTACTAGCAATTCTTCGGACCCCGGTGTCCGTTAATTAAGTGAAGATGATCTGTCACCTTGGTCACTTGTCCGTCTTTCTCCACTCGCCTGTCGCCCTGCTCTTGCCCTTAACATAAGCACGGGTAACAGTAGGTGTAGTTGTCAGTTGTTCTTCCAAGCTCACTGACCTGTTCTCAGTTGACTCGTTGTTATAACTGCTGTAATCCCTTTCCTTCTTTCCTGCAAAGACTCTGTCCAGAGTGGCTATCAGGAGCTTCTGTCAAACTGATTTCATGCTCGCTCTGAGAGTTACTTTCCACGTTCATAGGGAACACAGGCAGCTTGTTCTGAGTAACAGCTTCAGATTCAAATGTAGCTCTGACTAGGCTAGAGTGATTCCTTCCCACTCGTACTAGCCTCCACTTCAGTACAAAATGAACTACCTGAGCTCTGTCAGGAATCAGTCTTCTCTCCTCTCCCTCCTAGACTGAACTGCTCTGTCCTGAGACAGGAAACTGGTCTGAATCTCCCTCAGACTGAACTGAACTGTCCTGAGACAGGAAACTAATCTCATCTGGCTACTGCTACGTCACACTAACTTAAATAGTCTAAGTTGCCCTCTGGTGGCAGTGTTGGAAGTGTGTGATGTGAATGAATATCAGGCTTCACAATTACCTTATCTGTGCACTCTCCTGGAGACATGTGTACCAAGCGCAGCTGGGCCACACATCCCCCCTAGTTAAACTCAGCACTCCCGGGCTGAAATAGAAAAGAAAAATATTTTTGTTTTGCATATAACATCAACATTTAACATATAACTCATCCCTTGCGGGAGGTAAGGACTCTTTAACGTTGCAATGTATACATGAGCAAGTAGAAAATTATCAAGACATTTTTTTTCACATAAATATATATAAGACAAGATTCTTGTGGAGGACCCGCACCAAAAACCTCCCACGTGGGTCCTGGGTGGGCTGCAGGACTTCTGAGCTGCAGACCTCACTCTAGGCCACACCATACGGGTTTTTCTTCAGAGATAGTTAAGGCTTTGTGTAAAACCAAGATGGGGCACCGAAGTGCGAACTATTTACAATGAAAGTTTTTGGGCTGGCACAGTCCACAGCCACGCAGTCCTTTGATAAAACCTTTTCAAGAAATCACATTTCAATTGACTCACTTTACCCAACTGGGGTATTCTATGCAAACATCTTCACATTTAGCAAATTATGTAAACATTTTCATACATATCAATAAAGTGCAAAATTTTCAACTTCTTCAACTTTTTACAGTGGCAGTAAACCCTGTCTGGGTCCTACTGGTCTTTTTCTCTTTTGCAGATTTCAATGACGTCTTCCACTCCTGGGGCTGGAACGACGCGGTGTTCTTTTGAACGCATAACAAACAAGTCATGGCCTGCAATCAAGGTTAGCGTAGCTACAGTTCTTGTGCAATCCACTAGGGGCTCAACAGGTGCCTCATGCAGGTATAAATCTTCCATTGAGGACGCAGGCTTAGGCTGTGATCTAGCTGTGGTCGCACCATCCGGTTGCGTTGCAGGATAGGACGCACAACCCTGTTGTACTTCCGAATAGGATGCAGGTGGCGATGCAAAAGTGGTCGTGGGTTGCGATGCAGAGTGGGTCGCAGGGTACGAGACGGGATACGCTGCAGATTGCGGTGCAGAAGCGGATGCTGGTTGCGATGTTGGTGCACGGCCTGGTGCTGACGCCAAAGATGACGCTGCTGGGGCTTGCGACACTGCAGCACGATTCACTTCACCGGCTTCGGGGACGGGGTCGCTGACACGGGTGACGTTTAAGGCGTACCACCCTTTAAGTCCCCAGTGCCGCGTATAGCTGACGATGTCCCCGTTCTCGAGATCTCTCCCCGGGTGCCCGATGGGTAAGTGAGACTCCACATCCCTCCGACTAACAAAGATCTCCTGATACAGGCCTGGCTCATGGATAAAGCCCCAGCCCTTGCGGAGTTTGAAATCGCTCACGCACCCCTGACGCCGCGGTTCCCGGAGCGTACCTTTATTCCTCCGACATTCTCCTTATCGGCGAGGAACTTCTCATGGTACCGCTGACGCTGCTGCTGCGCCTCTCTCTGCTCCTGCTGGCGTTGCTGCTCCTGTTCCTGGCATTGCCACTCGTTATCGGTCTGGATATCATAGGTCACATCGTCCAGATACTCCATCACGTCCCAGTCGACCTCCATTATGGACGGCTGGCTTCCCTCCGGTGTCCCTACCGGGGGACTGCATTCTGCTGCGGCCTCCTGGCCTGGCTGGCACTCTGGTCTGGTCAGGGCCTCCTCAGCCTCCGTCCCTCCGACCGGATCATCGGTGGAGTCGGGATCAGCTCTTTCGGGGCCGGCCTCCGGTTTCTCGTCAGCTTCTGACGGCAGTGGCACAGGGAGCACAGGTACTGGCTGCGTTCCTGGGGGAGAGAGCATTGCGTCCCACAGCAGCCGCTGTTTCCGGGCACGCCAGCTTTTCTCCAGCTCCTCCATATCTTCTCGGTGTCGGGCCAGGTCCCTTAACACCGCTTCCACCTCCATCACTTCTTTCATGGTTTGGTTAGTGTCCCGAACTGGGGACGGCTCCGGCACAGGCAGTAGCTTTTCTGGGGAACGGGGCCTGCGCGCCGCCGCTCCTCCACACAGCGTCTCCTGTCCTTCCGCCATCTCTCTCCAGGCCAGACTGTGCTTTCCATCAGGAACAATCTGGTCTCTTCCGTGGAGGCGGGATTTGCGCTTCCTCTTTTTGGCATAGAAAATGAAGAGGAGGCGGATCTCCTTAGCAGTGGGGCAGGCTCTCACATTATAGTAGCATTTTGACAGGGCGCCCATCACTTTCGCGCCACAGGGGGGTACACGCCCACGAATGCACGCCCACCTTCTTCACCAGCGCCTCAGGGCGCGAATATGGCGGCAAAATGGCGGAAAATGGCGCCAAAAATCACAAAAATTACACACAGTCTTTTTGCACAAAACAATCCAAATAGGCACACAGGACTCACAGATTGTAAGCTTCGAATCCTGTTCGTGACGCCAGAGATGAGTCGCACACGGTACCAGGGCTATGGGGTACTCGGCACCGAGCCCATGGAAGTCTATGGGGGATGTCACTGGCAGCAGAGCTCGGTCCGTGGCCCTGGGTCGCTCATACAATGGGGGATATTTACAGGGGATTATAAAGATTAGTTAGACGCCACCTGTGGTATCTAATCAATTTGACCAGCGCTGCAATATGGATCTTCTAAGGGGATGTTATGGGGCAGCAAGATGGTGAGTCTCCCACAGGCGAGACTTTTCCCTTGAAGTCTATGGTGGTGCAGAGTGCAGATAAGAAGTCAGTCACACACAATTCAGTCTCTTTCCATACCTTTACTGATGTTGTTGGCAGGTATGTCCCGGGAAGCTGGTCAGGTTGGAGAATGCACATTCAGGGGATTGCTGAGCAGGTTTAAGGCCTCCTTTCTCCTTGAAGTGTATGTGAGTCCTAACTTGCATGAAGTCAAGTTTAACTCTTTCTATAGCAGCTTCGCCCGGCTGACATTGTGGTAGAGTCTTTTCTGTCTCTGATGCTCAGAGGCTGGCAAGAACGAAGTCCTCTAAGCTTGGCCTAGCTAAAAGTCCTTGTTCTCCCTGACTCCAGTTACGTATCAACGCTTAGGGCTACCTTCTGTGACTTGAAGTCCAGCAAGGATTCCGGTGTATCTTATTACTAGACGTGAAGTACTAGCAATGCTTCGGACCCCGGTGTCCGGTTAATTAAGTGAAGATGATCTGTCACCTTGGTCACTTGTCCGTCTTTCTCCACTCGCCTGTCGCCCTGCTCTTGCCCTTAACATAAGCACGGGTAACAGTAGGTGTAGTTGTCAGTTGTTCTTCCAAGCTCACTGACCTGTTCTCAGTTGACTCGTTGTTATAACTGCTGTAATCCCTTTCCTTCTTTCCTTCAAAGACTCTGTCCAGAGTGGCTATCAGGAGCTTCTGTCAAACTGATTTCATGCTCGCTCTGAGAGTTACTTTCCACGTTCATAGGGAACACAGGCAGCTTGTTCTGAGTAACAGCTTCAGATTCAAATGTAGCTCTGACTAGGCTAGAGTGATTCCTTCCCACTCATACTAGCCTCCACTTCAGTACAAAATGAACTACCTGAGCTCTCTCAGGAATCAGTCTTCTCTCCTCTCCCTCCTAGACTGAACTGCTCTGTCCTGAGACAGGAAACTGGTCTGAATCTCCCTCAGACTGAACTGAACTGTCCTGAGACAGGAAACTAATCTCATCTGGCTACTGCTACGTCACATTAACTTAAATAGTCTAAGTTGCCCTCTGGTGGCAGTGTTGGAAGTGTGTGATGTGAATGAATATCAGGCTTCACAATTACCTTATCTGTGCACTCTCCTGGAGACATGTGTACCAAGCGCAGCTGGGCCACACAGTCCTACTCCAGGCTTTTTTCCTTGTGGCCATTGCCTCGCTTGTGCCAGTGCCCGGCGTGCCTCAACCTTCTCCTCCGGTGGCGATAAAACGTTTGATATACGCCGACGTATATCCTGCGGCAGCTCAAACGTCGTTTACTATGCTACGTGCGGCTGCCCCAGGATATATGTCGGTTTGACCACCAGAGAATTGAGAATACGCATTAGGGAGCACGTAAGGGACATTGGCGCAGCGAGGGCCATTTCTGATTCCTCGGACCTTAAGACGATTCCTCGTCACTTTAAACATCACCATAATTGTGATGCTACATCTTTTAAAGTCCGCGGAATCGACATTCTACACCTCGGTGTTAGAGGTGGGGATTACAAAAAAATTCTGGCTCAAATGGAGGCCCGTTGGATCGTCCAGTTGGACGCAATGGTGCCCAATGGCCTAAATGAGTCTTTGAGTTTTGCCTCCTTTTTATAAATAACGCTTTTTTTCCTTTTGAGTCCTTCCTCTGGTTCTTTTGATGTCTTCTTGGTTTTAATCTTGTTTTTAATTATATGTTTTTTTCAGTCTTGTTCATACCTATGTGTAGAACCCTGACCCTTCATCTGGCCTCTCCCCTTCCTTTTGGATGTCTTTGTAAAGAGAATATATCCGCATCACATATGGATTCTTCGGTGGTGATGACTTCTATATACTCTGCGTACACCATCTTCATATGCCAATGATTTATATCTATATGTGTATCTGTGTTTTGAATAATATGGAATATGTTTGGAATAATTATGCTACTATTATGATTTGATTTATTCTTGCTTGTACTGTTACTTAACATGATTTTCTGGTCTCATATTGACATATGTTGTATTTACCGTTTGTCACTATAGTAGAGATTGGCTGTGCGCATGCCCGCTGTAGCCTTGGTGATTACCCCTGTGGTGGGGCGTCTTTCTGTGTCCGATGAGCGCCCGGGCATTCAGCCTGTGTGCGCGCACCTGGAGGCATGACGCCGCCGTCACTGGGGCCCGTCGGGTTTCCAGCGGCGCATGCGCCGACATACCATCTCCTATTGGTCAATTTGGACCATGTGACTATGGAAGGGGAGTAGTGTGAGCGATATTGCTCGATATCTAAAAATATCGTATCGAAATTGTATCGCCGATATCACTAAATATCGTCGATATCCGATTCCGATATCGGAAGTCCAATGTAAGTTTATGGGAACAAAATATCGAAATTAAAAAAAAACATTCTTGCCTTGTTGGTTAATTGTACATGAAGGAAAACAAAAAGACTAATGTAGAATGTATTGGGGGAGGTTGAGGAGACAATAAAGGCATACATGTTTAACCCAATGCATTGGAATAGCATTAATATATTTTTTTTTGGAAATACGTTTGGATTGACTAACAAATTGACAATGTTGTTAACCTTTTTTCTATTTTGGCAAATATGTATGTTTCACAACTTCCATGCGCTTCACCTTTTAACTTTTGCCAGTGCCACACTTTCTCCTTCATAATCTTCAGCAGCAGCATCATCTTTCTCATCAAATTATTCTTCATCTTCACCTTCTTAATCTTCTTCTTAAACTTCTTGCTATTCATGTTTTTGTTTACATTACTCATATTGTTATTATTAAACTAATTAATCTTCTTCATATTCAAATTCTTCATCTTCTTCCTCTTCATCTTCTTCATCATATTCTTATTTGTGACAGAGATTCCTGTACTTGTAATCTGTAAAAGTATGAATTGTTCATCCTTCCGTTCTTGCTGTCACAAAAGATTTAAATTACAACAGTATTTGTCCGTGTTCAGTTTAGCCTGCAGCAGCAGGCATTTTCCAGGGGCACCACGAGGAGGAACGGACTCACCCCCATACACTGCTTAGTCTTCTTCTGCTTAGAATTTAGAGCATATATTTTGCTCTTCATTTTGGTCTTATACTTCTATAGTTCTTCTGCTTTTATGATCTTTGGCTTATTGTTCTTCTGTCATTGTTTGTCTTTAGTTGTACTTAACCTTCTTTGCTGTTGGTGATCTTTCTTTTTTTCTTTCTTGGGTATCTTGTAGTTGTCTTCTTCTTTGTTGTTGGTGATTTCTTCTGGTAATCTTCTTTGATGGTGTTCAGGCTGGTTGCTTCATGCTCGTCGTCCTTGTTGTCGTCATCTTCTTCTGGGTGGTCTTTAATGTCGTCTAATTTCCGAGAAACAGCTGACGTTACTGGAACCCTGACGGGTATCAGATGGAGCAAGAGACAATGGAAGTAACGAGGACCAGCTGACTGTGCTGGACCCCGGACGGGTAGCAGAAGGAAAAGAGGCAATGTCACAACCGAGTACCAGCTGACGTTACTGTGACACGGTTACTAAGCAGGAGGTACCTGTGCTCAAAGCACTACCCAAGGACCAGCAGACGTTGCTGGAACTCGGATACGGAGATGGAGGCACCTAGGCCAAAGGCACTGGGGAGAACCACTTGACGGTACTGGACCCCGGACGGGTAGCAGAAGGAAAAGAGGCAATGTCACAACCGAGTACCAGCTGACGTTACTGTGACACGGTTACTAAGCAGGAGGTACCTGTGCTCCAAAGCACTACCAAGGACCAGCAGACATTGCTGGAACTCGGATACGGAGATGGAGGCACCTAGGCCAAAGGCACTGGGGAGAACCACTTGACGGTACTGGACCCCGGACGGGTAGCAGAAGGAAAAGAGGCAATGTCACAACCGAGTACCAGCTGACGTTACTGTGACAGGTTACTAAGCAGGAGGTACCTGTGCTCCAAAGCACTACCAAGGACCAGCAGACGTTGCTGGAACTCGGATACGGAGATGGAGGCACCTAGGCCAAAGGCACTGGGGAGAACCACTTGACGGTACTGGACCCCGGACGGGTAGAAGAACGCACCCATGAAAATGTAAGTTGACAGGACGCAAGCCGTCCGCAGTTACCGAATCACACAGTCCTACAGTGGGTGCTTATCCTATTGTCACAATGGAAACCGCCTTTATTTACATATCCCACAGCACACATAGGAATCACCTAAACTGCAGGCACCATAGAGTCGGCTAACCCGAATGCAACATGACAGCACAACTTATTGGAGGATAATTGACGTTCACACTGCCAGGAAACAGCTGTCGTGCTGTAACCAGGCTGGCCAGGAGTCAGTACCCCTGCCAATTACTTACGAGCAACAAATGGCGGTGTTGTAGCCCAGGGAGTAGAGTTCAGGTGGTAGAAAGATGAACATAACAGGAGACATGGAAAACGTTGCCAAACAGTTATTTAATCTGAAAACGGACAGGCAAATTCAGGTGAGATCCATGCCTTGTTCATTTTCAGAAAAGTAAGCCGGTCTACATTCTCTGAGGATAGTCGCATGCGACGGTCTGTTACTACACCACCTGCAGCACTAAGGACACGCTCAGATAATACACTGGCATCCCATCTATAAAAGCGTAACCCTAGTTAACCCCTTCAGTGAAAGCCGTAAAAAAAAACACAAAAAAGTAGTAAATTAGACTTTTTCCAAGCGGTATCATTATACCGCTTGGAAAAAGTGCAATAACACGCGATCAAAAAGTCAGATATAAATAATCATGGTACCGCTGAAAACGTCATCTTGTCCCGCAAAAAACAAGCCACTATATAGCATCATTAGCGAAAAAATAAAAAAGTTATAGCTCGCAGAATAAACTGATGCAAAAATAATTATTTTTTCTATAAATTTTTTATTGTGTAAAAAACGCCAAAACATAAAAAAAAATATATAAATGAGGAATCGCCGTAACCGTAGTGACCCGAAGAATAAAGCTGCTTTATCAATTTTACCACACACGGAACGGAGGGAAAAAAAAAAAAAAAAACAATTCCTGAATTGCTGGTTTTTGTTCATTCTGATTCCACAAAAATCGGAATAGGAAACGATCAAAAAACGTTATGTGCCTGAATATGGTACCAATAAAAACGTCAGCTCGTCCCGCAAAAAATAAGCCCATAGATAACTCTGTCGGCCGAAATATGGAAAAATTATAGCTCTCAAAATACGGCGATGCAAAAATTTCTTACAAAAAATTATTCCAAAAAAAAGCGTCTTTTAGTGTGTGACAGAAGCTAAACATGAAAAAAGAGTATAAATCTGGTATTGCTGTAATCGCACCGATCCGAGGAATAAAGTCGCCTAATCACTAATACCGCACGAGGAACGGCGCAAAAAAAACCAATTCTTCACCTTTGTGGATTTGTTCATTGTGCCTCCCAAAGATCGCAGTAAGGCGATCACAGTGGTTCCCCCCCACATATGGGGTATCAGCGTACTCAGGACAAAATGCACAATAGCTTTTAGGGACCTATTTCTCCTGTTACCCTTAGAAAAATAAAAATTTGGGGCAAAAAGATTATTTTTGTGGAAAAAAATATGATATTTTTATTTTCACGGCTCTACGTTATAAACTTCTGTGAAGCACTTGGGGGTTCAAAGTGCTCACCACACATCTAGATAAGTTCCTTGGGGGGTCTAGTTTCCAAAATGGAGTCACTTGTGGGGGGTTTCTACTGTTTAGGCACATCAGGGGCTTTCCAAATGTGACATGACACCCGCAGACCATTCCATCAAAATCTGCACTTGAAAAAGGCGCTCCTTCCCTTTCCAGCTCTGCCATGCGTCAAAATAGTGGTTGCCCCCACATATAGGATATCAGCGTACTCAGGACAAATTGCACAATAGCTTTTGGGGTCCTACTTCTCCTGTTACCCTTATAAAAATAAAAATTTTGGGGCAAAAAGATTATTTTTGTGGAAAAAAATATGATATTTTTATTTTCACGGCTCTACGTTATAAACTTCTGTGAAGCACTTGGGGTTCAAAGTGCTCACCACACATCTAGATAAGTTCCTTGGGGGGTCTAGTTTCCAAAATGGAGTCACTTGTGGGGGGTTTCTACTGTTTAGGCACATCAGGGGCTTTCGAAACGTGACATGACACCCGCAGACCATTCCATCAAAATCTGCATTTGAAAAAGGCGCTCCTTCCCTTTCCAGCTCTGCCATGCGTCAAAATAGTGGTTTACCCCCACATATGGGGTATCAGCGTACTCAGGACAAATTGCACAATAACTTTTGGGGTCCTGTTACCCTTTGGAAAATAACAATTGGGGGTGGAAAGATCATTTTAGTGGAAAAGATATGATTTTTTAATTTTACAGCTCTACGTTATAACCTTCTGTGAAGCCCTTGGGGGTTCAAAGCTCTCACCACACATCTAGATAAGTTCCTTGGGGGGTCTAGTTTCCAAAATGGGGTTACTTGTGGGGGGTTTCCACTGTTTAGGTACACAGGGGCTCTCCAAATACGACATGGCGTCCAATCTCAATTCCAGCCAAAAAAGTCAAATGGCGCTGCTTCCCTTCCGAGCTCTGCCATGCACCCAAATAGTGGTTTACCCCCACATATGGGGTATCAGCGTACTCAGGACTAATTGCACAATAACTTTTGGGGTCCTTTTATCCTTTGGAAAATAAAAATTGGGATGAAAAGATCATTTTTGTGGAAAAAATATGATTTTTTAATTTTACGGCTCTACGTTATAACCTTCTGTGAAGCCCTTGGGGGTTCAAAGCTCTCACTACACATCTAGATAAGTTCCTTGGGGGTCTAGTTTCCAAAATGGGGTTACTTGTGGGGGGTTTCCACTGTTTAGGCACACAGGGGCTCTCCAAATGCGACATGGCATCCAATCTCAATTCCAGCCAAAAAAGTCAAATGGCGCTGCTTCCCTTCCGAGCTCTGCCATGCACCCAAATAGTGGTTTACCCCCACATATGGGGTATCAGCGTACTCAGGACTAATTGCAAAATAACTTTTGGGGTCCTTTTATCCTTTGGAAAATAAAAATTGGGATGAAAAGATCATTTTTGTGGAAAAAATATGATTTTTTAATTTTACGGCTCTACGTTATAACCTTCTGTGAAGCCCTTGGGGGTTCAAAGCTCTCACTACACATTTAGATAAGTTACTTGGGGGTCTAGTTTCCAAAATGGGGTCACTTGTGGGGGGTTTCCACTGTTTAGGCACACAGGGACTCTCCAAATGCGACATGGCGTCCAATCTCAATTCCAGCCAAAAAAGTCAAATGGCGCTGCTTCCCTTCCGAGCTCTGCCATGCGGCCAAATAGTGGTATACCCCCACACATGGGGTATCGCTGTACTCAGGAGAAATTGTACAACAAATATTGTGGTTCATTTTCTACTGATACCCTTGACAAAATGTTAAAAAATTGTGTCGAAAGAAAAATTTTGGGAAAAAAAGTTAAATGTTAATTTTTTCCTTCCACATTGCTTCAATTCTTGTGAAGTACCTAAAGGGTTAATAAACTTCTTGAATGTGGCTTTGAACACGTTGAGGGGTGCAGTTTTTAGAATGGTGTCACTTTTGGGTATTTTCTGTCATATTGACCCCTCAAATTCACTTCAAATGTGAGGTGGTCCCTAAAAAAAATGGTTTTGTAAATTTTGTTGGAAAAATGAGAAATTGCTGGTCAAATTTTAACACTTATAACTTCCTAACAAAAAAAAATTTTGGTTCCAAAATTGTGCTGATGTAAAGTAGACATGTGGGAAATGTTATTTATTAACTAATTTTTGTGACATATCTCTCTGATTTAATGGCATAAAAATTAAAAGTTTGAAAATTGCAAAATTTTCAAACTTTTTGCCATATTTCCGTTTTTTTCATAAATAAACGCAAGTTATATTGAAGAAATTTTACCACTATCATGAAGTACAATATGTCTCGAGAAAATCTCAGAATCGCCAAGATCCGTTGAAGCGTTCCAGAGTTATAACCTCATAAAGAGACAGTGGTCAGAATTGTAAAAATTGGCCTGGTCTTTAACCTACAAAATGGCTTGGTCTTTAAGGGGTTAAGTGAGGCTTCGGCTCTGCGGTCAAGGGGATCTTTTAATAATCCTGCATCTTCCACCGGTAAGGATGACTGTTTTGAGGAAGAGGCGACCGCTGCATCAACTTTTGGAACTTTAGACCAGTTGGATAATTCCTCGTCGCTGAAGGGGTACCTTCTTTTTGAGGCGGAGGGAAGATAACCCCTCTGATCTTGTTTTTCCCACTCCTTTTTAATTAAGGCCTTCATGGCCGGAATCACTGGGAACGCTCTTCTTTTCCTATCTGTTAGGCCTGCAAACATGATTTCTTGAGTGGTTTGAGGTCCCTTTACATCTGGACAGCCCATGGTGTTTCTGACAGATTTCACCAGACTGTCCATATCCTCTAAGGGAAAACATGAACGCCCTCCTATATTTGAGGAGGATGAAGACGCAGAGGATGCAGATGATTCTGCTGTATCGGATGCTATCCCTTCCTCTGGATCTGAGTCGGAACTGGAAATTACTGCTTTTTTCTTTTTCTCCCATATGGGTGCTTTTTTGGGTTGATTAAGGGCCTGCAGCTCTGCTCTTATTATAGCCCTTATGTCCGATTCCGAAACGGACGCTTGTTGCACTGTATCCTTTATGCATATTTTACATAACCTTTTTGTATATGTCTGAGCTAGTGGGCACCTACAGAGGCCACACTCTTTGTTTTTTGTTTTCCCTTTTTTCTTAGCCTGAATGATTATCCAAAGAGGGAGAGAGAGAGAGAGAGGACACCTGTCAGCTTTTTATAGGCAGATAGTGATAACTCACCCAGTGAAGCTGTCAGTACCGATTGGGAAGGCGGTGAAACAGGTCTCGTGGCGTGGGTTCTGTGGCTTACGTCCGAGGATTTATGGTCTCTGGACGGAGCTTCAGTATCCTCTGCCGGGGGATGCGTGCTTTGTCCTGGGGAAGACATGCTTGCACACTGCTACCTGTTAGCAGGGCTGTTTATGCGCCACTTCCTGTTGCCTTCTAGTATCTCCTCCTCCCCCGCTCCTCACCCTTTTTTTTTTTTTTTTTTTTTTATATGCCATTATATATATATATACATATACACATTGATCATGCATCTACATGATGTTTATACTGAACTGGGCTGTTTTGCAACTTTGTGCAGCAGCCGCAGTATATATTACCGAATTGATCATCTCCCCTTTTTTTTTCAAGTGGGGAGTGGGTGTTTTTTCAAGTGGGGAGTGGGTGGAGCTGGGTGGAGGGGGCGGGCGAGTGGGCGGGGCGGCGCCTCTGCTTCCACAGCCCTCAGCGTCAACACTGGGTGGAGTGGGTGGAGCTGGGTGGAGGGGGCGGCGAGTGGGCGGGGCGGCGTCTCTGCCTCAGCCCATTGAACGTCTGCGTCATTGCTGGGGAACTTCCAGTGACCCGGAAGTTCCCCCTTACCGCTTCCTGTCAGCTCCAATGCTGACGCCGTCCCTCCATGTGTCATGGGTGCATCGCCACGAAGATCGTCGCGATTGCACATTCTGACTTCTCACAGCTGAGCTGCTGTTTCTTTGTGTTTGGTAATGAGAGAGTTAATTTTACCTAGCTCTTTGCTAAGACTAGGTCCAGCCTCGCCCGGCTGCTTTTGATTATGTTCTAATTAGTTTCCTTTATATTCCTGCCAGTCTGGGTGTTAGACGCCGGTGAAAGCATTCATGTAGTCTAGCAGACTGAAGCGGTTCTGAGAATACTTAAGCTAAGAGCTCCTTAGTTGTTTTTACTCTTATAGCTTATAGTTTATCTCTGAGACCTTAGGTGTTCCTACTGTGTGTGAGTGTTGTATGTAAGACTTTATATACTTTATTTCTTGTCTTTCTTGTATGTCTTTCTGTTCATTAACCGTTACCTGTTCATTCCCTTTGGTGGTATTCAGGGTCCTTCTTAGGACTAGAATACAGTTGGCAGGGATTGATAGGAGACAGGGTTTACGCTGGTGGCCTGGACCTCTGTACCTTTAACAGTACCTCCAGGTTGAGGGATTAGTTAGGACCCCAGTTTAGGGTCAGCTTAGACCCCGGTCACCCTCTAGCCGGAGACAGCGTTATAACGGATTCCGTTTTGACCCACTGGACATTCTGTCAGGTAAATCTATGTTATCATATATCTATGCGCATGTTATATAGTATGTTGCCCTTTTGATATAGATTACTGACATCACATATATATATCTGCTATACAGCGTGACACCATGTGAGCTCACCGTTTGTGCTACGCTTTCTCCATGTGCTGGGCTGCTATCCTGGATCCCCACACATGGTACACCTCTCAAAATCGCGGTCGGCCTGACCCGGACCCACCATTTTGGATCCTGTATGCGTGTCAGACGAGGGGGAGCCGGATTCCAGCACTCCCCCGACGCTGCTTCCGAAATGGAGCTCCTGCCGTTCCCAAAGACACCGCACAGGCAGCTGCAATCTCAGGTATTTCTTCCCTGTAGGGATATCCTGCGGTTTCCCATAGGAACAGGAAACCAACTGAGGAGGAGAGGCGGACCGCCTCTTTTATCTCTGTAGGTTTCCTGTTCCTATGGGCGGATCCCTCTCTCAAGTGGGTGCTGTCGTGGCGAAGGGTAAAAAATCTTATCTGATAGCAGAAGATGCAGGCAAGACACAGCAAGCTTCCAAGTGAACCAGGAACCACAGTTGAGACAAGAACAATTGATCACCGGCAACCATGATGGGAGGGAACCTCCCTTATATAAGACCAGTCTGTAACTCCTGATTGCCAATCCTCATTGAATGGTTCAGTACTGTTTGTAACCACCAGAGGGAGCTTCTGCTCAGAATTCATTTCTAACACATTCACAACAGTGGAGTTTCTGGACGTCTCTCTGGAGGTTATAGGAAAGATGTGTATATTCGTACCGTGTTAGCCAGTAGATAGAAAAATATTTAGACTTGAGAGTCCTCAGTGGTTGATACCTTTTAATGGCTAACTGAAAAGATGGTAACAAATTGCAAGCTTTCGAGACTACTCAGGTCTCTTCATCAGGCGAAGACTAATACAAAATCTGAAGAATCACATATTTATACACAACAGGACACAGGAATAATGCAATAGGTAAGACAAGTGACGTGAAGCAGAACTGTCATTATGGCAGAGGGATGAACATAAATATTGGAACAGTTCATAGATAAGGAGTGAAAGTTTTATTGCCCTCTGATTGGAGTCTGCTATTGTGTTTTGATGCCCCTAGAAGGTCAGAAAAGCAGATTCCTTAATTGATGTAGAAAGACATGAATCCGTGTGATATATTCATTCCAGCACTAAGAGTGTCAAAGGTCATCATAAGTTTATATTCCCAAACCTTTCTATCTTTCTCAGATTTGAAGTTAGATTTTAATACAAGTAATTCCATATCCATCATGCTATGACTGGGCATACAAAAGTGTTTTGCCACAGGTAAATCCATTCTTTTTTCTCTTATTGTGTGGCGATGAGAATTCATCCTTGTTCTCAGTTTTTGCCCGGTCTCTCCCACATACAGACCCCCAGTTGGACATTTAGTACATATAATTAGGTACACCACATTAGATGTGATGCAGCTGAAAGTACCTGGCATCTTGTAGTCCTGATGTGAGTTGGGGATCTTTATCTTGTCCGTGGTCATTATAAATGGACAGGTTTTGCATTTCTTCTGGTTGCAAGGAAAGGTTCCTGCAGCTGTTGGGGAGGACAGGGAGCTTCTGACAATCAATGATGCTTCTTAGATTTGGGGGCTGCCTAAAACATAGTAGTGGGGGGTCTGGAAATATGGATTGTAATCGGGCATCTTTTTGTAGTAAAGGTTGTAGTTTCCGTGCAGCTCCCCTTAGCATCTCCAGATTTGGATTGTAGGTGACCACTAGAGGCACCCGGTTATTTTCTTCTTTAGCTTTGTAATGTAGCAGGTGATTCCTTGATATTCTGGTGGCTCTTGTAATTTGGTTTTCAATTGTTCTTGGATGGTAGCCCTGGTTCAAAAAGGTCTTTCTGAGGCGAATAAGGTGTTCATCTCTATCCATAGGGTTGGAACATATACGATTGTATCTGATGGCTTGGCTGTAGACAATAGAGTTTTTTATGTGTTATGGATGGAAACTGTCCCATTTAAGGTATGTTGGACGGTCGATTGGCTTCTGATACAGGGATGTCTCTATTTCATTGTTCTTCAGCTTAATGGTGGTGTCTAAGAAGTTAATTTCAGTGCTGGAGTAGTTAAGTGTTAAGTTGATGGTGGGATGAAATTGGTTGAACTGTTCATGGAACGCTGTTTAGCTGTTGTTCAGACTCCGTCCAGATGATTAAAATGTCATCAATGTAGCGGTAGTAGGCCCGAGGCCTGATGGGACATGAGGACAAAAAGTCCAGATTTGGATTGTAGGTGACCACTAGAGGCACCCGGTTATTTTCTTCTTTAGTGTAAGGTTCTGTGTACATGTTCCTGAAACTCAGTTTGTTCGTCAGCCATTTTACTTTCTGTCTTGCTGCAGCTATCTTGCCCTCAGTCAAAATGGAGTTTCCAGCTTGCATGTTCCCGCCCTGATTCTCTCCTTTTGCTTCTTAAGCAGCCACAGCTGAGCAATCAGTGCTTCAGAATCTAGCCTGCAGTGAACCTGTGACCTGACTCCTAAAGCCTTGGACCTTGTACTCCAGCTATTCCTACTGAGGAACTCTGAAGCACTTGTGGACTCTGAACCCTGCTCTTTGAAAGACCCAAGTTTGCATGGACTTACGGTAACAGAGAAGAAGATCCTGAACCTGTTGTGGAGAGTGATTGCTGAGCTTAGATTACTCTGGCCTGCTGTGTCTCCTGCTTCTGTGTCTGCAAACTGTGTGACTATTTTTGCCAACTTGTATGAAGTAATACAAGACTTTCTATATCAAACCTGTGTCTCATGTATTTTCATCGCACCCAAGCACAAGACGCTATATGAACTGTACCACATACATTACAAGATTCTGAAGCCAAAACGTTAGTGTCTGCTGGGTCTGGAAAGGCTGTGTCTGCTGTAACTGTGGATATCGGATGTCCGGTTGTACTTTCTGTGATGACAGTGGTTGTGACTTCTCAAACCATTCCAGGTGAGCAATTCCCTTAAGTGTTTTTTTTTCTGCAGTGTTACCACAGGTAAACACTATTGTTTTTTTTTTTTCTTTTCTCTTTTTTGTCTGCTGTAACTGTGGATATCAGATGTCCGGGTGAACTTTCTGTGATGATAGTGGTTGTGACTTCTCACAACCATTCCAGGTGAGCAGTTCCCTTAATTTTTTTTTTCTCTCTGCAGTGTTACCACAGGTAAACACTATTGTTTTTTTTTTTCTCCTCTCCTCTTCTTCCAGTACTCCTGTCTTAAAAGATCTGGAAAATGGAGGCCCGCATAAAGGAACTTTGCGGAGTGACTGATAATATCCTTGCAGATTTGCAGAATATAAAGACCCGTTTTTCAAGCCTACAGGACCTCACTAATCACAATTTGCAAGTGTTTGGACAGACTGCCCAGGATTTGCGAGCCAGGATTGAGGTTCTAGAAGAGCGAGTCCAGGCTCCTGCCGTAGCCCCGAGTTCTGGGATTCCCAAGTTGCCCCCTTTTCGTTTTGGCGGTGAACGTGAGAAATTCAGGGGATTTATTAATCAATGCAATCTTTTTTTTCTGCACATGCTTCACAATTTCCCACTGAACGATCTAAGGTGCTTACTATAATTATGTTGCTTACCAACAAGGCTTTGATGTGGGCAAACCCTCTGATTGAGACTGAGGATGATTGTTTGAATCACCTTGATGCTTTCATTTCAGCCATGGGGCAGGTGTTCGATGACCCCAATCGAGGTGCAACAGCTGAAGCAGCCATGTTAGCTTTGCGCCAAGGTAAGCACTCGGTAGCTGAATATGCCTTGGAGTTCAGGAGATGGGCCCTTGATACCACCTGGGACAGTTCCGCCAAAAAATCTATTTTTCGAAAGGGGTTATCTCCACTGATTAAGGATGAACTTGCTCGTGCCGACCCTCCCACTGCGTTAGGTGACTTTATTAACTACTGCATCCGTATTGATACTCGTCTGACTGAACGCAGGCAAGAGAGATGGTTCGAAAGCAATCGCACTAACCTTTTCCTACCTTCCTCTCCAGCTAAGGAACCTTTGAGTAGGATTACACGGGAACCTGAACCCGAACCCATGCAGGTAGACTCTTTACAACGACGGGTTAGTGATGCACGCAAGGAACATCGTTTTAAGGAGAATCTATGTTTCTATTGTGGTAAGTCAGGGCACTTCATTATAAACTGCCCCAGCCGTTCTCGTAAGACTACTGCAGCACTAATTCATTGTGAGTGTTGCGAGAGGGGATCTGTCAGGTCCGAGCCTCAGGCTCCAGAGAGATCTGCAGCAACAGATCTTGATTTCTCGGACTTAAACTCCGTTACCTCTGAGGGCGTTGACTGTGTAAACGCTGCCATTTTTCAAGTTTCCTCAGCGGTGTCCCAGCTGAGTTGTAAGAAAAACAATTCTCATTGCTTTCTTTCCATCAAACTCTGGGTTGACTCAGCTTGGGTGTCTAGCTCTGCTATGATCGACTCAGGGGCAAGTGGAAATTTTATGGATGTCTCCTTTGCTCTGAAACAGGGGATACGTTCAGTGAAGAAGGCTACTCCAGTACAGATGGAAACTGTGAATGGCTCCCTGCTGACCTCTGGACCAGTGGATCAGGAAACAGAGCCTTTGAGGGTTCTTATGGGTAAAGATCATCAAGAGAAACTGTCCTTTATGCTTATCTCTTCTCCCCACTTTCCCATTATTCTAGGGCTACCATGGCTGCAGGCTCAGAATCCTACCATTAACTGGGAGACCAAGGAATTACACTTTCCAGAGAAACAGATGAGTCCAAAAGTTTCAGCTTGCTCTGTTCCTAAAGGAACCATGTCAGTCCCTGAACTACCAGCTGTATACCAGGACTATGTGGATTTATGTGACAAGAAGAACGCTGACCAGCTTCCTCCTCACCGTCCATATGATTGTCCAATTGAATTATTGCCTGGAGCAGAGATACCTTTTGGTAAGATCTACCCCCTGGCGGGGCCCGAGCTAAAGGCTTTAAAGGATTACATAGACGAAAATCTAGCCAAGGGCTTCATACGCCCCTCTTCATCTCCTGCAGGTGCACCCATCTTCTTTGTAAAGAAGAAAGATGGATCTCTGAGACCATGCGTAGACTATAGGGAACTCAATAAGGTTACTATTAGAAACCGTATTCCATTGCCTTTAATCCCTGAGTTATTGGAGAGAGTGCGACATGCCAAAATTTTCTCTAAACTAGATCTTCGTGGGGCCTATAACTTAGTCCGTATTAGACCTGGGGATGAATGGAAGACTGCATTCAGGTCACACTATGGACACTTTGAATATCTAGTTACGCCTTTTGGTCTGAGTACCGCCCCAGCCACTTTCCAACACTTGGTGAATGACATCTTCAGGGATCTCCTAGATACATTCGTGGTAATTTATTTGGATGATATTCTAATTTTTTCTAACTCCACAGAGGAACATCATGGACATGTGAGAATGGTCTTGGAACGTCTAAGACAAAATCATCTTTACATCAAACTTGAAAAGTGTGAATTCCATAGGACCGAAATTCAATTTCTGGGGTATGTACTGTCTACACAAGGAATTAGTATGGATGGAAGCAAAACCCAAGCCATCAAGGATTGGCCAAGTCCTAGAAATGTGAAGGAGGTACAGCGCTTCATCGGGTTTGCCAACTTCTATAGACGTTTCATTAGAAATTTCTCTGAGGTAGTGTCACCTATCACCCAACTTACCCGGAAAGAGTCTAGGTTCTCCTGGACTCCCCAAGCCAGGAAGCATTTTCCCATCTAAAAGATAAATTTACCACTGCACCTATCCTAGTACATCCCAACCCCGAGCTTGTCTTCATAATAGAGGTGGATGCTTCAGACTGTGCCGTTGGAGCTATACTCTCTCAGAGAACAGGTGAGAAGAATGTCTTGCATCCCTGTGCCTTCTTTTCCCAGCAGTTGTCTTCGGCTGAGAGGAACTACGATGTGGGCAATAGAGAGTTGTTGGCCATTATTGCCGCCTTCAAAGAATGGAGACACCTTCTTCAGGGAGCTGCACAGCAAATAGTCGTCCTGACAGACCATCGTAACCTTGAGTTTATCAGGTCGGCTAAGTGCCTGACTCCTGCCAGGCTCGCTGGAATCTTTTCTTAAACCAATTTAATTTTATCATTTCTTATAGACCAGGATCGCGCAATGGAAAGGCTGATGCACTCTCTAGGATTTACTCAGCAGAGACACGTCCAATTACTCCTCCTAAGACTATTCTTCCTGACTCTAGATTCCTAGGAGTAATTCATAATCAAGACCTACTTAAGGACATCAAGGAAGCATACCATGCGGATTCCTTTTTGGCACAACCCCCAAGGGACGTAAGTCTTGTCTTTAAGAATGGTGTGTGGATTCAGGGACAACGCCTGTATATTCCTGAAACAGTCAGATTGAGAGTATTGCAACTCATTCACGATTCCAAGATAGCTGGGCATAGAGGAATTCTAAAGACACAGGAATTTCTCTCTCGTTTCTTTTGGTGGCCCACTTGCAGGAAGGATGTTTTAAACTATGTCACTTCATGTGAAGTCTGTGCAAGATGCAAAACACCTCGCTCCTCACCAACTGGTCTGTTACAGCCTCTTCCCACCCCGTCCCGCCCGTGGGGATCCATTTCTATGGACTTCATTGTGGAGTTACCAACCTCTCAAGGGAAGAACACCATTCTAGTGGTGGTTGACCGTCTAACAAAGGCAGCTCATTTTATCCCTTGTGTCGGCTTACCCACTGCAAAACAGACATCAGATTTGATGATTAAAGATGTGTTTCGCTTACATGGAGTACCGGATGAGGTTATTTCGGATCGAGGGGTGCAATTCACTTCTAGGTTTTGGCAAAATTTCTGTGCAGCATTGGACATTAAAGTAAACCTTTCTTCTGCTTTTCATCCTCAAACTAATGGACAGACCGAACGAACCAATCAAACCCTGGAGCAGTATCTCCGCTGCTTTATCTGCCACCTACAGGATGATTGGGTGGATCTACTTCCATTAGCTGAGTTCTCGTATAACAACTCTCAGAGTGCCTCCACTAAGCAGTCTCCTTTTTACTCTAATCTAGGTTATCATCCTAACATTCTACCACGATTTCCCATAGAAACGCCTTTACCAGCAGTGGCTGAAAGAATCACGTCTTTACAGAAGAATATGGATCTTCTAAAGGAGAATCTGGAATCGGCTCAGGAAAAGTACAAGAAAGCAGCAGATAAATTTCGTAAACCTGCACCAGCTTTCAAGGTAGGAGACTTGGTCTGGCTGTCAACCAGAAATCTTAAGTTAAGGATTCCATCGTCTAAGTTGGGACATAAGTACATTGGACCCTATAAAATCAGTAAAATTATAAGTGCCGTTGCTTGTCGTCTTCAACTGCCCAGAACTATGAGAATTCACCCTGTCTTTCATGTATCCCTACTAAAGGCTGCGACACCCAATACGTTTCCTGGACGTTCTTCTCCTTGCCCTGACCCAGTGCTAGTCGATGGTCAGGAAGAATTTGTGGTGGAAAGGATTTTAGATTCCAGGTTGTATAGAAATCAGTTACAATATCTGATTAAATGGCAGGGCTACCCAGTGGAGGACAACTCATGGGAACCAGTCAATAACGTTAATGCTCCTCGCTTGCTCCGTCAGTTTCATCAGAGGTACCCACACAAGCCTGGCCTGAGGTCATCCGGAGGTTGTCCCTAAGGGGGGAGTAATGTAAGGTTCTGTGTACATGTTCCTGAAACTCAGTTTGTTCGTCAGCCATTTTACTTTCTGTCTTGCTGCAGCTATCTTGCCCTCAGTCAAAATGGAGTTTCCAGCTTGCATGTTCCCGCCCTGATTCTCTCCTTTTGCTTCTTAAGCAGCCACAGCTGAGCAATCAGTGCTTCAGAATCTAGCCTGCAGTGAACCTGTGACCTGACTCCTAAAGCCTTGGATCTTGTACTCCAGCTATTCCTACTGAGGAACTCTGAAGCACTTGTGGACTCTGAACCCTGCTCTTTGAAAGACCCACGTTTGCATGGACTTACGGTAACAGAGAAGAAGATCCTGAACCTGTTGTGGAGAGTGATTGCTGAGCTTAGATTACTCTGGCCTGCTGTGTCTCCTGCTTCTGTGTCTGCAAACTGTGTGACTATTTTTGCCAACTTGTATGAAGTAATACAAGACTTTCTATATCAAACCTGTGTCTCATGTATTTTCATCGCACCCAAGCACAAGACGCTATATGAACTGTACCACATACATTACATTTAGCTTTGTAATGTAGCAGGTGATTCCTTGATATTCTGGTGGCTCTTGTAATTTGGTTTTCAATTGTTCTTGGATGGTAGCCCTGGTTCAAAAAGGTCTTTCTGAGGCGAATAAGGTGTTCATCTCTATCCATAGGGTTGGAACATATACGATTGTATCTGATGGCTTGGCTGTAGACAATAGAGTTTTTTATGTGTTTTGGATGGAAACTGTCCCATTTAAGGTATGTTGGACGGTCGATTGGCTTCTGATACAGGGATGTCTCTATTTCATTGTTCTTCAGCTTAATGGTGGTGTCTAAGAATTTAAATTTCAGTGCTGGAGTAGTTAAGTGTTAAGTTGATGGTGGGATGAAATTGGTTGAACTGTTCATGGAACGCCTTTAGCTGTTGTTCAGACTCCGTCCAGATGATTAAAATGTCATCAATGTAGCGGTAGTAGGCCCGAGGCCTGATGGGACATGAGGACAAAAAGTCGCTTTCAAGCTTGGCCATGAAAAGATTTCTCTGACCTTCTAGGGGCATCAAAACACAATAGCAGACTCCAATCAGAGGGCAATAAAACTTTCACTCCTTATCTATGAACTGTTCCAATATTTATGTTCATCCCTCTGCCATAATGACAGTTCTGCTTCACGTCACTTGTCTTACCTATTGCATTATTCCTGTGTCCTGTTGTGTATAAATATGTGATTCTTCAGATTTTGTATTAGTCTTCGCCTGATGAAGAGACCTGAGTAGTCTCGAAAGCTTGCAATTTGTTACCATCTTTTCAGTTAGCCATTAAAAGGTATCAACCACTGAGGACTCTCAAGTCTAAATATTTCTCTGGAGGTTGACGTTAATCGCCGCTTCCAGACGGACGTCTATAGGAAGCCCACTTCCGTAAATTCACTGATTCACGCTAAGTCAGCTCAACATCCTGCCACGATTAGGGCCGTCCCGGTCGGACAGTTCCTTCGAATGAGACGCATCTGTTCTACTGACGATGCTTTTGAGACACAAGCCAAAGATATTAAAGACCGCTTCAAAGCACGAGGCTATAGTAATAGATGCATCAAACAGGGATATGATCGGGCAAGAACGACTCCACGCGACCGCCTCCTCAACACCATTCGTATGGACAGACGAGGGTGTGATGAGGGACCTATACGATTCATTACAACCTTCAATCATGAATGGTCTGGCATTCGACAGATTTTAGCTAGACATTGGGATGTTCTGAAAACCGAGCCCGCTCTGTCCCGCTTGTTGGGTGACTACCCTTCCTTAACATCAAGACGGTCAAAAAATTTGAGTGATCTTCTCGTCCGGAGACACTATCTTCCGCCTCCCACAAATGTCTTTGGTGCTCGTGGTCCTGAGTCGCACACGGTACCAGGGCTATGGGGTACTCGGCACCGAGCCCATGGAAGTCTATGGGGGATGTCACTGGCAGCAGAGCTCGGTCCGTGGCCCTGGTCGCTCATACAATGGGGGATATTTACAGGGGATTATAAAGATTAGTTCGTGACGCCACCTGTGGTATCTGATCAATTTGACCAGCGCTGCAATATGGATCTTCTAAGGGGATGTTATGGGGCAGCAAGATGGTGAGTCTCCCACAGGCGAGACTTTTCCCTTGAAGTCTATGGTGGTGCAGAGTGCAGATAAGAAGTCAGTCACACACAATTCAGTCTCTTTCCATACCTTTACTGATGTTGTTGGCAGGTATGTCCCGGGAAGCTGGTCAGGTTGGAGAATGCACATTCAGGGGATTGCTGAGCAGGTTTAAGGCCTCCTTTCTCCTTGAAGTGTATGTGAGTCCTAACTTGCATGAAGTCAAGTTTAACTCTTTCTATAGCAGCTTCGCCCGGCTGACATTGTGGTAGAGTCTTTTCTGTCTCTGATGCTCAGAGGCTGGCAAGGACAAGTCCTCTAAGCTTGGCCTAGCTAAAAGTCCTTGTTCTCCCTGACTCCAGTTACGTATCAACGCTTAGGGCTACCTTCTGTGACTTGAAGTCCAGCAAGGATTCCGGTGTATCTTATTACTAGACGTGAAGTACTAGCAATGCTTCGGACCCCGGTGTCCGGTTAATTAAGTGAAGATGATCTGTCACCTTGGTCACTTGTCCGTCTTTCTCCACTCGCCTGTCGCCCTGCTCTTGCCCTTAACATAAGCACGGGTAACAGTAGGTGTAGTTGTCAGTTGTTCTTCCAAGCTCACTGACCTGTTCTCAGTTGACTCGTTGTTATAACTGCTGTAATCCCTTTCCTTCTTTCCTTCAAAGACTCTGTCCAGAGTGGCTATCAGGAGCTTCTGTCAAACTGATTTCATGCTCGCTCTGAGAGTTACTTTCCACGTTCATAGGGAACACAGGCAGCTTGTTCTGAGTAACAGCTTCAGATTCAAATGTAGCTCTGACTAGGCTAGAGTGATTCCTTCCCACTCGTACTAGCCTCCACTTCAGTACAAAATGAACTACCTGAGCTCTGTCAGGAATCAGTCTTCTCTCCTCTCCCTCCTAGACTGAACTGCTCTGTCCTGAGACAGGAAACTGTCTGAATCTCCCTCAGACTGAACTGAACTGTCCTGAGACAGGAAACTAATCTCATCTGGCTACTGCTACGTCACACTAACTTAAATAGTCTAAGTTGCCCTCTGGTGGCAGTGTTGGAAGTGTGTGATGTGAATGAATATCAGGCTTCACAATTACCTTATCTGTGCACTCTCCTGGAGACATGTGTACCAAGCGCAGCTGGGCCACACATCCCCCCCTAGTTAAACTCAGCACTCCCGGGCTGAAATAGAAAAGAAAAATATTTTTGTTTTGCATATAACATCAACATTTAACATATAACTCATCCCTTGCGGGAGGTAAGGACTCTTTAACGTTGCAATGTATACATGAGCAAGTAGAAAATTATCAAGACATTTTTTTTCACATAAATATATATAAGACAAGATTCTTGTGGAGGACCCGCACCAAAAACCTCCCACGTGGGTCCTGGGTGGGCTGCAGGACTTCTGAGCTGCAGACCTCACTCTAGGCCACACCATACGGGTTTTTCTTCAGAGATAGTTAAGGCTTTGTGTAAAACCAAGATGGGGCACCGAAGTGCGAACTATTTACAATGAAAGTTTTTGGGCTGGCACAGTCCACAGCCACGCAGTCCTTTGATAAAACCTTTTCAAGAAATCACATTTCAATTGACTCACTTTACCCAACTGGGGTATTCTATGCAAACATCTTCACATTTAGCAAATTATGTAAACATTTTCATACATATCAATAAAGTGCAAAATTTTCAACTTCTTCAACTTTTTACAGTGGCAGTAAACCCTGTCTGGGTCCTACTGGTCTTTTTCTCTTTTGCAGATTTCAATGACGTCTTCCACTCCTGGGGCTGGAACGACGCGGTGTTCTTTTGAACGCATAACAAACAAGTCATGGCCTGCAATCAAGGTTTGCGTAGCTACAGTTCTTGTGCAATCCACTAGGGGCTCAACAGGTGCCTCATGCAGGTATAAATCTTCCATTGAGGACGCAGGCTTAGGCTGTGATCTAGCTGTGGTCGCACCATCCGGTTGCGTTGCAGGATAGGACGCACAACCCTGTTGTACTTCCGAATAGGATGCAGGTGGCGATGCAAAAGTGGTCGTGGGTTGCGATGCAGAGTGGGTCGCAGGGTACGAGACGGGATACGCTGCAGATTGCGGTGCAGAAGCGGATGCTGGTTGCGATGCTGGTGCACGGCCTGGTGCTGACGCCAAAGATGACGCTGCTGGGGCTTGCGACACTGCAGCACGATTCACTTCACCGGCTTCGGGGACGGGGTCGCTGACACGGGTGACGTTTAAGGCGTACCACCCTTTAAGTCCCCAGTGCCGCGTATAGCTGACGATGTCCCCGTTCTCGAGATCTCTCCCCGGGTGCCCGATGGGTAAGTGAGACTCCACATCCCTCCGACTAACAAAGATCTCCTGATACAGGCCTGGCTCATGGATAAAGCCCCAGCCCTTGCGGAGTTTGAAATCGCTCACGCACCCCTGACGCCGCGGTTCCCGGAGCGTACATTTATTCCTCCGGACATTCTCCTTATCGGCGAGGAACTTCTCATGGTACCGCTGACGCTGCTGCTGCGCCTCTCTCTGCTCCTGCTGGCGTTGCTGCTCCTGTTCCTGGCATTGCCACTCGTTATCGGTCTGGATATCATAGGTCACATCGTCCAGATACTCCATCACGTCCCAGTCGACCTCCATTATGGACGGCTGGCTTCCCTCCGGTGTCCCTACCGGGGGACTGCATTCTGCTGCGGCCTCCTGGCCTGGCTGGCACTCTGGTCTGGTCAGGGCCTCCTCAGCCTCCGTCCCTCCGACCGGATCATCGGTGGAGTCGGGATCAGCTCTTTCGGGCCGGCCTCCGGTTTCTCGTCAGCTTCTGACGGCAGTGGCACAGGGAGCACAGGTACTGGCTGCGTTCCTGGGGGAGAGAGCATTGCGTCCCACAGCAGCCGCTGTTTCCGGGCACGCCAGCTTTTCTCCAGCTCCTCCATATCTTCTCGGTGTCGGGCCAGGTCCCTTAACACCGCTTCCACCTCCATCACTTCTTTCATGGTTTGGTTAGTGTCCCGAACTGGGGACGGCTCCGGCACAGGCAGTAGCTTTTCTGGGGAACGGGGCCTGCGCGCCGCCGCTCCTCCACACAGCGTCTCCTGTCCTTCCGCCATCTCTCTCCAGGCCAGACTGTGCTTTCCATCAGGAACAATCTGGTCTCTTCCGTGGAGGCGGGATTTGCGCTTCCTCTTTTTGGCATAGAAAATGAAGAGGAGGCGGATCTCCTTAGCAGTGGGGCAGGCTCTCACATTATAGTAGCATTTTGACAGGGCGCCCATCACTTTCGCGCCACAGGGGGGTACACGCCCACGAATGCACGCCCACCTTCTTCACCAGCGCCTCAGGGCGCGAATATGGCGGCAAAATGGCGGAAAATGGCGCCAAAAATCACAAAAATTACACACAGTCTTTTTGCACAAAACAATCCAAATAGGCACACAGGACTCACAGATTGTAAGCTTCGAATCCTGTTCGTGACGCCAGAGATGAGTCGCACACGGTACCAGGGCTATGGGGTACTCGGCACCGAGCCCATGGAAGTCTATGGGGGATGTCACTGGCAGCAGAGCTCGGTCCGTGGCCCTGGTCGCTCATACAATGGGGGATATTTACAGGGGATTATAAAGATTAGTTCGTGACGCCACCTGTGGTATCTGATCAATTTGACCAGCGCTGCAATATGGATCTTCTAAGGGGATGTTATGGGGCAGCAAGATGGTGAGTCTCCCACAGGCGAGACTTTTCCCTTGAAGTCTATGGTGGTGCAGAGTGCAGATAAGAAGTCAGTCACACACAATTCAGTCTCTTTCCATACCTTTACTGATGTTGTTGGCAGGTATGTCCCGGGAAGCTGGTCAGGTTGGAGAATGCACATTCAGGGGATTGCTGAGCAGGTTTAAGGCCTCCTTTCTCCTTGAAGTGTATGTGAGTCCTAACTTGCATGAAGTCAAGTTTAACTCTTTCTATAGCAGCTTCGCCCGGCTGACATTGTGGTAGAGTCTTTTCTGTCTCTGATGCTCAGAGGCTGGCAAGAACGAAGTCCTCTAAGCTTGGCCTAGCTAAAAGTCCTTGTTCTCCCTGACTCCAGTTACGTATCAACGCTTAGGGCTACCTTCTGTGACTTGAAGTCCAGCAAGGATTCCGGTGTATCTTATTACTAGACGTGAAGTACTAGCAATGCTTCGGACCCCGGTGTCCGGTTAATTAAGTGAAGATGATCTGTCACCTTGGTCACTTGTCCGTCTTTCTCCACTCGCCTGTCGCCCTGCTCTTGCCCTTAACATAAGCACGGGTAACAGTAGGTGTAGTTGTCAGTTGTTCTTCCAAGCTCACTGACCTGTTCTCAGTTGACTCGTTGTTATAACTGCTGTAATCCCTTTCCTTCTTTCCTTCAAAGACTCTGTCCAGAGTGGCTATCAGGAGCTTCTGTCAAACTGATTTCATGCTCGCTCTGAGAGTTACTTTCCACGTTCATAGGGAACACAGGCAGCTTGTTCTGAGTAACAGCTTCAGATTCAAATGTAGCTCTGACTAGGCTAGAGTGATTCCTTCCCACTCATACTAGCCTCCACTTCAGTACAAAATGAACTACCTGAGCTCTGTCAGGAATCAGTCTTCTCTCCTCTCCCTCCTAGACTGAACTGCTCTGTCCTGAGACAGGAAACTGGTCTGAATCTCCCTCAGACTGAACTGAACTGTCCTGAGACAGGAAACTAATCTCATCTGGCTACTGCTACGTCACATTAACTTAAATAGTCTAAGTTGCCCTCTGGTGGCAGTGTTGGAAGTGTGTGATGTGAATGAATATCAGGCTTCACAATTACCTTATCTGTGCACTCTCCTGGAGACATGTGTACCAAGCGCAGCTGGGCCACACAGTCCTACTCCAGGCTTTTTTCCTTGTGGCCATTGCCTCGCTTGTGCCAGTGCCCGGCGTGCCTCAACCTGCTCCTCCGGTGGCGATAAAACGTTTGATATACGCCGACGTATATCCTGCGGCAGCTCAAACGTCGTTTACTATGCTACGTGCGGCTGCCCCAGGATATATGTCGGTTTGACCACCAGAGAATTGAGAATACGCATTAGGGAGCACGTAAGGGACATTGGCGCAGCGAGGGCCATTTCTGATTCCTCGGACCTTAAGACGATTCCTCGTCACTTTAAACATCACCATAATTGTGATGCTACATCTTTTAAGGTCCGCGGAATCGACATTCTACACCTCGGTGTTAGAGGTGGGGATTACAAAAAAATTCTGGCTCAAATGGAGGCCCGTTGGATCGTCCAGTTGGACGCAATGGTGCCCAATGGCCTAAATGAGTCTTTGAGTTTTGCCTCCTTTTTATAAATAACGCTTTTTTTCCTTTTGAGTCCTTCCTCTGGTTCTTTTGATGTCTTCTTGGTTTTAATCTTGTTTTTAATTATATGTTTTTTTCAGTCTTGTTCATACCTATGTGTAGAACCCTGACCCTTCATCTGGCCTCTCCCCTTCCTTTTGGATGTCTTTGTAAAGAGAATATCCGCATCACATATGGATTCTTCGGTGGTGATGACTTCTATATACTCTGCGTACACCATCTTCATATGCCAATGATTTATATCTATATGTGTATCTGTGTTTTGAATAATATGGAATATGTTTGGAATAATTATGCTACTATTATGATTTGATTTATTCTTGCTTGTACTGTTACTTAACATGATTTTCTGGTCTCATATTGACATATGTTGTATTTACCGTTTGTCACTATAGTAGAGATTGGCTGTGCGCATGCCCCGCTGTAGCCTTGGTGATTACCCCTGTGGTGGGGCGTCTTTCTGTGTCCGATGCGCGCCCGGGCATTCAGCCTGTGCGCGCACCTGGAGGCATGACGCCGCCGTCACTGGGGCTCGTCGGGTTCCAGCGGCGCATGCGCCGACATACCATCTCCTATTGGTCAATTTGGACCATGTGACTATGGAAGGGGAGTAGTGTTGAGCGATATTGCTCGATATCTAAAAATATCGTATCGAAATTGTATCGCCGATAGCACTAAATATCGTCGATATCCGATTCCGATTGCGGAAGTCCAATGTAAGTCTATGGGAACAAAATATCGAAATTAAAAAAAAACATTCTTGCCTTGTTGGTTAATTGTACATGAAGGAAAACAACAAAGACTAATGTAGAATGTATTGGGGGAGGTTGAGGAGACAATAAAGGCATACATGTTTAACCCAATGCATTGGAATAGCATTAATATATTTTTTTTTGGAAATACGTTTGGATTGACTAACAAATTGACAATGTTGTTAACCTTTTTTCTATTTTGGCAAATATGTATGTTTCACAACTTCCATGCTCTTCACCTTTTTAACTTTTGCCAGTGCCACACTTTCTCCTTCATAATCTTCAGCAGCAGCATCATCTTTCTCATCAAATTATTCTTCATCTTCACCTTCTTAATCTTCTTCTTAAACTTCTTGCTATTCATGTTTTTGTTTACATTACTCATATTGTTATTATTAAACTAATTAATCTTCTTCATATTCAAATTCTTCATCTTCTTCCTCTTCATCTTCTTCATCATATTCTTATTTGTGACAGAGATTCCTGTACTTGTAATCTGTAAAAGTATGAATTGTTCATCCTTCCGTTCTTGCTGTCACAAAAGATTTAAATTACAACAGTATTTGTCCGTGTTCAGTTTAGCCTGCAGCAGCAGGCATTTTCCAGGGGCACCACGAGGAGGAACGGACTCACCCCCATACACTGCTTAGTCTTCTTCTGCTTAGAATTTAGAGCATATATTTTGCTCTTCATTTTGGTCTTATACTTCATGTTCTTCTGCTTTTTGATCTTTTGCTTATTGTTCTTCTATCTCTTGTTCTGTATCTTGTAGTTTGTCTTAACCTTCTTTGTCCTGTTGGTGATCTTCTTCTGGGTAATCTTTTATTTTTTCTTTGTGATGGTGTTCAGGCTGGTTGGCTTCATGCTCGTCGTCCTTGTTGTCGTCATCTTCTTCTGGGTGGTCTTTAATGTCGTCTAATTTCCGAGAAACAGCTGACGTTACTGGAACCCTGACGGGTATCAGATGGAGCAAGAGACAATGGAAGTAACGAGGACCAGCTGACTGTGCTGGACCCCGGACGGGTAGCAGAAGGAAAAGAGGCAATGTCACAACCGAGTACCAGCTGACGTTACTGTGACACGGTTACTAAGCAGGAGGTACCTGTGCTCCAAAGCACTACCAAGGACCAGCAGACGTTGCTGGAACTCGGATACGGAGATGGAGGCACCTAGGCCAAAGGCACTGGGGAGAACCACTTGACGGTACTGGACCCCGGACGGGTAGCAGAAGGAAAAGAGGCAATGTCATTTTATAGGAGGGGAAGGCAGTACAGATAGAGACCTAGGCACAAATAATGAAATTGGGGGTGGGGGTGGCATGGGGGGTGGAGTTAGAACAGTTAATAATTTAAGAAAGAATAGAGGTTCAGAGAGATACATAAAGTGCATGTATACTAATGCTAGAAGCCTCACCAACAAAATGGCAGAATTAGAATTAATTTTGTTGGAACATAATTATGACATGGTGGGGATATCTGAGACTTGGCTGGATGAGAGCCACGACTGGGCGGTTAATTTACAGGGCTATAGTCTGTTTAGAAATGACCGTAAAAATAAGCGAGGTGGGGGTGTGTGTTTATATGTAAAATCATCCTTAAAACCCACCTGCGTGATATCTGTGAATCTAATGAAGATGTAGAGTCTCTGTGGGTGGAGATTAGGGGAGGGGGGAAAAATAATAAATTATTGATAGGGGTTTGTTATAAGTCTCCTAAAATAATGGAAGCAACAGAGAATATCCTCGTAAAGCAAATAGATGAAGCAGCAACTCAAGGAGAAGTCATTATTATGGGGGACTTCAACTACCCTGAAATACATTGGGGAACAGAAACCTGCAGTTCCAGCAAAGGTAATAAGTTTTTGGCAACTATGAGAGACAATTACCTTTCACAACTAGTTCAGGACCCAACAAGAGGGGGGGCACTGCTAGACCTAATATTATCCAATAGGCCAGACCGCATATCAAATATAAGGGTTGGGGGTCACTTGGGTAATAGTGATCACAAAATAATAAGCTTTCATGTATCCTTTAATAAGATGTGTAGTCGAGGGGTTACAAGGACACTAAACTTCAGGAAGGCAAATTTCCAACGGATGAGAGATGATCTTGGTGCAATAAACTGGGACGATATCCTGAGACATAAAAATACACAAAGAAAATGGGAGACGTTTATTAGTATCCTGAATAGGACCTGTGCACAGTATATACCCTATGGGAATAAATATGCTAGAATTAGGAGGAAACCACTATGGCTAAATAGAGCTGTAAGGGGCGCAATAAGGGACAAAAAGAAAGCGTTTAGGGAATTAAAGCAAGTAGGTAGTGAAGAGGCATTAAATAAATACAGAAGACTGAATAAATTCTGTAAAAAGCAAATCAAGACAGCAAAGATTGAGGCAGAGAGACTCATTGCCAGAGAAAGTAAAAATAATCCGAAAATATTCTTTAACTACATAAATAGCAAGAAACTAAAAAATGATAGTGTTGGTCCCCTTAAAAATAGTCTGGGTGAAATGGTGGATGAGGATGAGGAAAAAGCCAATATGCTAAATGACTTTTTTTCAACTGTATTTACACAAGAAAATCCCATGACAGATAACATGATCAGAGATAAAAAAAATTCTCCATTAAATGTCACATGCTTAACCCAGCAGGAAGTACGGCGGCGTCTAAAAATCACTAAAGTTGACAAATCCCTGGGCCCGGATGGGATACACCCCGAGTACTGCAGGAATTAAGTACAGTTATAGATAGACCTTTATTTTTAATCTTTAAAGATTCCATAATAACGGGGTCTGTACCACAGGACTGGCGTATAGCAAATGTGGTGCCAATATTCAAAAAGGGGGCAAAAACTGAACCTGGAAATTATAGGCCAGTGAGCTTAACATCTACTGTGGGTAAAATCCTGGAGGGTTTTTTAAGGGATACTATATTGGAGTATCTGAAGCTGAATAACCTCATGACACAGTATCAGCATGGGTTTACGAGGGACCGTTCCTGTCAGACTAATCTGATAAGCTTTTATGAAGGGGTAAGTTCAGGACTGGACCAAGGGAATGCAGTGGACGTGGTGTTCATGGACTTCTCAAAAGCTTTTGATACAGTGCCACACAAAAGGTTGATACATAAAATGAGAACAACGGGGATAGGGGAAAATATGTGTAAGTGAGTTAAGAACTGTCTCATGGATAGGAAACAAAGGGTGGTTATTAATGGAGCACACTCGGACTGGGTCACGGTTAGCAGTGGGGTACCACAGGGGTCAGTATTGGGGCCGCTTCTCTTTAACATATTTATTAATGACCTTGTAGGGGGCATACAGAGTAGTATTTCAATATTTGCAGATGACACTAAACTCTGCAGGGTAATAAATACAGAGGAGGATAATTTTATATTACAGGAGGATTTATGTAAACTAGAAGCTTGGGCTGATAAATGGCAAATGAGCTTTAATGGGGATAAATGTAAGGTCATGCACTTGGGTAGAACAAATAAGATGTATAATTATGTGCTTAATTGTAAAACACTGGGCAAAACTGTCACTGAAAAAGACTTGGGTGTATGGGTGGACGACAAACTCACATTTAGTGGCCAATGTCAGGCAGCTGCTGCCAAGGCAAATAAAATAATGGGATGCATTAGACGAGGCATAGATGCTCATGAGGAGAACATAATTTTACCTCTATACAAGTCACTGGTGCGACCACACTTAGAATACTGTGTGCAGTTCTGGTCTCCGGTGTATAAGAAAGACATAGCTGAACTGGAGCGGGTGCAGAGAAGAGCGACCAAGGTTATTAGAGAACTGGGGGGTCTGCAATACCAAGACAGGTTATTACACTTGGGGTTATTTAGTTTGGAAAAACGAAGGCTTAGGGGTGATCTTATTACAATGTACAAATATATGAGAGGACAGTACAAAGACCTTTCTAATGATCTTTTTACTCTTAGACCTGTGACGGGGACGAGGGGGCATCCTCTACGTCTGGAGGAAAGAAGGTTTAGCCATAATCACAGATGCAGATTCTTTACTGTAAGAGCAGTGAGACTATGGAACTCTCTGCCGTCTAATGTTGTAATGAGTGATTCCTTACTAAAATTTAAGAGGGGACTGGATGCCTTTCTTGAAAAGTATAATATTACAGGCTATATTCACTAGTTTCCTAGATACAGCGTTGATCCAGGGAGCTAGTCTGATTGCCGTATGTGGAGTCGGGAAGGAATTTTTTTCCCCAATGTGAAGCTTACTGTTTGCCACTTGGGTTTTTTTTGCCTTCCTCTGGATCAACATGTTAGGGCAGGTTAGGATAGGATATGGGTTGAACTAGATAGACTTAAAGTCTTCCTTCAACCTTAATAACTATGTTACAACCGAGTACCAGCTGACGTTACTGTGACACGGTTACTAAGCAGGAGGTACCTGTGCTCCAAAGCACTACCAAGGACCAGCAGACGTTGCTGGAACTCGGATACGGAGACGGAGGCACCTAGGCCAAAGGCACTGGGGAGAACCACTTGACGGTACTGGACCCCGGACGGGTAGCAGAAGGAAAAGAGGCAATGTCACAACCGAGTACCAGCTGACGTTACTGTGACACGGTTACTAAGCAGGAGGTACCTGTGCTCCAAAGCACTACCAAGGACCAGCAGACGTTGCTGGAACTCGGATACGGAGATGGAGGCACCTAGGCCAAAGGCACTGGGGAGAACCACTTGACGGTACTGGACCCCGGACGGGTAGCAGAAGGAAAAGAGGCAATGTCACAACCGAGTACCAGCTGACGTTACTGTGACACGGTTACTAAGCAGGAGGTACCTGTGCTCCAAAGCACTACCAAGGACCAGCAGACGTTGCTGGAACTCGGATACGGAGATGGAGGCACCTAGGCCAAAGGCACTGGGGAGAACCACTTGACGGTACTGGACCCCGGACGGGTAGAAGAACGCACCATGAAAATGTAAGTTGACAGGACGCAAGCCGTCCGCAGTTACCGAATCACACAGTCCTACAGTGGGTGCTTATCCTATTGTCACAATGGAAACCGCCTTTATTTACATATCCCACAGCACACATAGGAATCACCTAAACTGCAGGCACCATAGAGTCGGCTAACCCGAATGCAACACGACAGCACAACTTATTGGAGGATAATTGACGTTCACACTGCCAGGAAACAGCTGTCGTGCTGTAACCAGGCTGGCCAGGAGTCAGTACCCCTGCCAATTACTTACGAGCAACAAATGGCGGTGTTGTAGCCCAGGGAGTAGAGTTCAGGTGGTAGAAAGATGAACATAACAGGAGACATGGAAAACGTTGCCAAACAGTTATTTAATCTGAAAACGGACAGGCAAATTCAGGTGAGATCCATGCCTTGTTAATTTTCAGAAAAGTAAGCCGGTCTACATTCTCTGAGGATAGTCGCATGCGACGGTCTGTTACTACACCACCTGCAGCACTAAAGACACGCTCAGATAATACACTGGCAGCAGGGCAAGCCAGCACCTCCAATGCATACTGGCTAAGCTCTGGCCATGTATCCAACTTAGAGACCCAAAATTTGAAAGGGGAAGAGGCATCTGGGAGTACACTTAGAGGGAAAGCCAAGTAGTCTGTCACCATCTTACGGAAACGTTTCTTCCTGGTGACTGGAGCCGTCTCGGATGGTGTAGACCTTGCTGGCGCTGTCACAAAACTTTGCCACATTTGTAACATACAGTTCTTGCCCTGTGCAGAGGCGCTGCTTCTGATCCCTCTTGTTGTAGAGGTGTCTACACTGCCTCGACGCACAGAGCTGCTTTGTAAAGCAGTAGCAGCAGCAGCACCTCTCTCGGCTGGAATGTACAACAGTATGGATTGCACCAGTATGTCTTGGTACTCCTGCATTTTACGGTCCCGGTTCACCGGTGTGATGAGGGTTTGTAAGTTGTCCCGGTAGCGAGGGTCTAGGAGGGTGTACACCCAATAATCTGACGTGCTGAGAATGTGGGCGATGCGGCGGTCGTTTCTCAGGCACTGAAGCATGAAATCAACCATGTGCTGCAGACTCCCAACTGGCCAACAAAGGCTGTCCTCTGGAAGAGGCGTCATCTCTGTCTCCTCTGCATCACCCCACCCTCGCTCTACATACTGACTAGAGCGTTGTGTACCTCCCTCTGTAGGGATTTCTTCCTCCTCCATTGACTCCTCCTCCTCCTCATCCTCCTCACAAAGTGAGCCCTGCCCAGCCCTTTGTGAGGAACCACGTTGCGCTGACTGTCCTGAAGGTAATTGAATTTGTGACTCCTCATCCTCCACCTCTTTCAAAACCTCTTCCTTTAGTGCTTTCAGTGATTTCTGAAGCAGGCAGATAAGGGGGACAGTCATGCTGACTAGTGCATCATCTGCACTCGCCATCCGCGTTGAGACATCAAACGCACGCAAAACGTCGCAGATGTCCTTCATAGAGGCCCACTCAGTAGTGATGAAGTGTGAACGGCGCAAATTGCGAGTTGATTGCGCCTGTTGCAGCTGATACTCCATTACTGCTGGCTGCTGCTCACACAACCGCTCCAACATATGTAACGTGGAATCCACCTGGTGGGTACGTCACATATGATGCGATGTTCAGGAAGGCGAAATCTGACTTGCAGAGCTGCAATGCGCGATCTGGCCATGCTGGAACGTCGCAAGTGAGCGCACTCTAGGCGGACCTTGTGCAGCAGTGCATCAAGATCCGGATAGTCCCTCAAAAAACTCTGCACGACCAAGTTGAGCACATGTGCCAGACATGGTATGTGAGTGAGGTTGCCAAGGCCCAGAGCTGCCACCAGATTTCGGCCATTGTCACACACTACCAAGCCTGGCTGGAGATTAGCTGACAAAAACCACACATCGCTCTCCTGCTTGATGGCATCCCAGAGCTCCTGCGCTGTGTGGCTTCGATTCCCCATGGGAATTAATTTCAGTACGGCCTGTTGACGTTTGGCCACGGCTGTGCTCATATCGGTCGCAACAGGTAAGCGTTCACGGGTCCATGTGGAGGTATACAGTGACGGCTCGTGCAGCGATGATTCTGAGGAACTGGAGTAGGAGGAGGAATCAATGTGCACAGACTGGATTCCTGCAATCCTTGGAGTTGGCAGAACACTTACAGCGCCACTGGCAAGATCTGTACCCGGCTCCACAACATTGACCCAATGGGCAGTGAGGGAAAGGTATCGTCCCTGGCCATGGGTACTGGTCCACGCATCGGTGGTCAGGTGGACCCTGCTACTGACGGCGTTTAGTAGCGCATGTTTAATGTTTCCCTCGACATGTTTTTGCAGAGCAGGGACAGCTTGCCTGCTGAAATAAAATCGGCTTGGCACATTATATTGTGGGACTGCCAATGCCATAAAGTTCCTGAAACTGTCAGTCTCCACCAGCCTGAATGACAGCATTTCAAGGGACAGGAGTTTTGCAAGGCCAGCATTCAGAGCCTGTGCTCGTGGATTGTTTGCCGAGTATGGCCGTCTTTTATCCCATGCCTGTGTTACCGATGGCTGTTTTTTGTACTGGGAATGTGACGATGACTGTGAACTTGCTGCAGTGGGTGGAATAACAGTTTCTCTATGGACAACAGTGACCGAGGTTCTTCCATGGAGATCCTGTGAGGAAGCCGAAACAGGTGTGTGAGAGCTGGAGGTAGAGGCTCGAACATGACCTAAAGATGTAGGTGCTGCTGTAGGTTGGCCTACATCTCCAGTGTGTCTTTGGAACTCATCTACGTGCTTTGTCCGTACATGTTTCCACATATTTGTGGTATTCAGGTTCCTGATATTTTTACCTCTTTTAACTTTTTGCTTACACAGCTTGCATTGAACATAGCAAATATCATGTACAAGTCTGTCAAAAAAGGACTACGCAGTGCAAGTCATGGGAGCGCCAATTTGCAGTCTAAGAGAACTGCTCCCAACGGTGCCATAATGGAGTACGGCAAGCGATCTGACTCTTCCCCCTTTTGTACGTTGGACACCTTCCTCAGAGCGCTCCCCCACTTCTGTTGCTCACGCATGTGGGCTCGGACTCATCATCTCATACCTTCCAACACTGCTGCTGTTGATGGTCTGGGCACACCATGCTCCAAAAACTGGACTGAGTCTCATCTCATCTAGATGCGTTCGCAGTGTGCTGTCCATCGGACTGGCTCCCCGCCTCTTAATGAGGTAACAGCTGTTGGCATCACTGCATACTCCTTTTCAAATTGCAGATGCTGCTTGTGTGCCCGTGTTCGACCAACAGATCTGAGAACAGAAGCAAATAGTGGCTCCTGTACAGAACTCTGACTGCCTTGGCATTTGAACAGGTGAAAGAAGATGTTCTCAAAGTGTTGTGTTCCTGAGGAGGTGAAGAATTGAAGTCGACTTGCTGCTCAACCAACAACGGGGCTTCAATTTGTTCTTCCCGCAGCAGGGCACGCCGACTCTAAAAGTGCCTAAGGAACGCTCACGGGATAATGTGGATGCTGTGTCACTGAGGGCGGCGCAGTACACAGAATTCCACGTCTCTCCTGCTGAACTCACGCACGACACGGCCTAACATGACTTCTTCATCTGGTAGATTGATAGAAAGTCAAAAAGTTATAAGGCCTAAGTGTGTTATTACGCAAGACTGAAGTGAACACTGAAACACACTGTTCCAATCTGTGAAAGCACTCCTTTGTCTACTTCTATAGTGGTTTGCAACCAATGTATTGTATACGGATGGAAGCGTCACACTAATAGATTATATTTTAAATGGAATGGAGCAGAAACAATTGAGATAAATGAAATGGTGACCCTGAGAAAAGCTCAGCAGAGTACAAGCAGCAGTGCTTGACAAGTAACAGGACGTGATGTGCACTCAAAAAATAAAAAACAGACTGAAGTGACACTGAACACAACTGTCCAATCTGTGAAAGGCTACTCCTTGTCTACTTTTAGTTTTGCAACCAATGTTTGGATACGGATGGAAGCGCGTCACACTATAGTTAATTGCTGGAGCTGCAAGAATTCACTGAGGAAAAAAATGTCTGTGAGTGACATGTGCAGATGCCTAAGACAGCGTGCATCAGAGCAAACTGCAGCGTCACCTCATCACACACACCTTGCAGAGCTGTTAAAACAACACTGCGGCAAAAGGAAGCTTTACACAGCGGTTTGTGCTAGCTGCTAAGCAAGTACACTAAATCGCAATCTCTAACTGTGCCCTCAGAGTCGCACAGCAGCGTTCTGTCCCTTACTGAATTCACAGCCAGTGACGCTAAAATGGCGCGACGCCTTTTATAGTGCATTCTGACATCATTTCGCTCCATCACACCATGCCATAGTAAATGACAAAGCAGCAGTACAGATGTGCCACATTCTTAGATTCCTCATTGGCTGACTAAAACACATTGTCGCAAAAATTCATATCTTCCGATTCCGGTTTCGATAGACGAATATCGAAACGAATATCGAAGGCGATAGATAATATCGCAAATAGCGATATTTGCATTATCGTATCGCTAACCTAAGGGGAGGTATTTGAAGGTCCTCGGTACACATGTGTATTTTCCCTGAAAAAGTGCAGTCCCTGCACGAAAGTACGTCGGGTGACTTCTAGCTGGGGTGACTGCCCTCCTGCTGTACCATCCTTTTAGTGAGCATGGTTGTTTTTACATAGGAGTCGCTGGCACATTTTTGCTGACCATGTATAGACCTTTCCTTGCGAGCATTTGTGGTTTGTGGCTTATGTGATCGCGGTATAGCACTTCTCTTCCTAGACATATGGGTTTTTTGATATAGTTTTTGTGACTATATTCGGCTCCTTCACACTAACCACAAGATTCTTTCTATATTATCAGAGCGATTCCCCCTGTAAATCGCCTGTCCTAATTGTGTATTTCTATTTCTTTTAAACGTATTTTGTTATATGAGAATTTTTCATACAATAAAAATCTACCTTTTATGATAAATTTCTCCGATGACTCCTTTTTCTCCTTGAATTAATATAGTATTTTTGATGTGATTTTGGTTTCACACTTCTTTGTGATACCCACATTCTTTGGTTATACAATGAGCTGTTATGTTTAAGGGCTTCCTCCTTAATGGAGGTGCCCGAGCAATGTTGTTTCTGTGCAGTCTAACTCTGCTTCAGCCATCAGCTCCTGTTTCCAGTTGCCTGCCTGTTACCTGTCTGTTTGCCTGTCGGCCATCTGACTGCAGCTCTATCCAGAGGTTCGGACATCTTCAGCAGAGATCCCCGGCTGTTGCCTGCTCACCTGGGAGCGATCATCTGCCATCCGACTGCAGCTCTATCCAGAGGTTCGGACATCATCTGCGGAGATCCCCGGCTATTGCAGAGACTCTTGCCTGCTCACCTGGGAGCGATCATCTGCCATCCGACTGCAGCTCTATCTAGAGGTTCGGACATCATCAGCAGAGATCCCCGGCTATTCCAGAGACTCTTGCCTGCTCACCTGGGAGCGATCATCTGCCATCCGACTGCAGCCTACCAGGAGGCTCCACCAGCTCAGGTCGTATATGCCTGTTTGTCTAGAGACTGCCTTGGTCACTTACCGTGACAAACCTGCCTGTCTAGAGACTGCCTTGGTCACTTGCCGTGACAACCTGCCTGCCCAGAGACTACCCTGGTCACTTGCCGTGACAAACCTGCCTGCCCAGAGACTGCCCTGGTCACTTGCCGTGACAACCTGCCTGTCCAGAGACTGCCCTGGTCACTTGCCGTGACAACCTGCCTGTCCAGAGACTGCCCTGGTCACTTGCCGTGACAACCTGCCTGTTCAGAGACTGCCCTGGTCACTTGCCGTGACAACCTGCCTGCCCAGAGACTGCCCTGGTCACTTGCCGTGACAAACCTGCCTGCCCAGAGACTGCCCTGGTCACTTGCCGTGACAACCTGCCTGTCCAGAGACTGCCCTGGTCACTTGCCGTGACAACCTTCCTGTCCAGAGACTGCCCAGGTCACTTGCCGTGACAACCTGCCTGTCCAGAGACTTCCTTGGTCACTTATTGTGACAACCTGCCTGTCCAGAGACTGCCTGGCTAATTGCCGTGATTCCCTGTCCTATTCCCGGATGCCACCCGCTCTCTTGCAAGTAAATTGTCTTGTATAATAAAGCTTAGTGGTTCCACCAACCAGACCCGTTTCCATCAGTGGTTCCACCTACCAGACCCGTTACAACCAGAAACATCAATGACAGCCAGTTTCATGCTTGTGTAGCTGTTGACTCAACAATGACATTCTAAAATGTAATATCAGTGTCACGTGAACCAGACTAATGTTTTAAGTTGATGATAAGCTGGCCGCAAGTAGGTAAAGGTAACCTGTTGTCTTCATTTTCTACTGTTAACTAAAGGTACTGTTGTATAGCTCAGTGTGACACAACTCTCATTATACTTCTTTGGTCCCTATCTGTTGTGCCATTTGTGGAGACCCAAGTCAGTGGGTGCTCTCGTCCGCTGGCCCGGCTGGCCTTAGAAAGACTGCATAGACCAGTGCTCGTTCCACTGAACGTCCATTTCCTGTGGGCAGAATACTACTCAAACAACACAGTGTGGAAATACTTTATTGAACCACCAACAATCAAATAAAGTACAGTCCCAGAAAGTACATAAGATAGCGCAAATGACAGTCTCACCCTTCCGCTGGCTTGCCGGGAATTAGAACATCTGCAACTTCGGGGCTTCCAGGGCCAACTGTCCAAACCAGTGGCACCCCGCTTTTGATGGGCACCCACAGAGAGGAGGTAGTGGCAAGCTTAGGAGGCTGACAGAGTACATTGAGGTATGTGGACAGGTGACGTGATCGCCCCAACCTGGATTCTCCAAACGGCTCTGTAGGTTCAGTGATTGGCAAAGAATCAAATCTGAATTCCTCTGGTTGGTGCCATGATTCCTTGGCTACTGTCATGTAGAGTCTCTGTAGAGGCAGATCCCTCTTTTATAGTCCACATCTTTTTTCCCTTCTCCATGACAGCACCGTGAGTGAGAGATGGATTCCGCCCCCAGAAAACCTACAGTGGAGATAAAAGAAGGGGGCGGCACCTCTCTCCTCAGTTTGGTTTCCTGTTTTCCAGGACTGGGAGCCTGCAGCGTTCTCTCTACCTTATGAGGGATCCCCCTCTGGGTTTTCAGTGTCCGGGGGCAGGAGGCAGCGGGCGGGCAGCATCTGGAGACGGGGCTGCGGTGAGCCAGGAGGCTGATCCATCCGTCGCTGTCAGGGGCGCTCCATCCTGCGCCTGGACCCCTGGCGACCGCTCCTGGCCGGAGACTGAGCTGGGGAGGAAGCAGCGTGGCATCCGCATGCAGGCGCTGATGGGATGCGGCGACTTCCGGTTTTACACCGGAAGTGACGTCACACGCTGGGGGAGAGCAGTGCCCTGAACGCTCCTAGAATGGAGGTGATTCAGGAGCGCAAAAACACCGCTCCCATCCCCGATATAAGAATTGGCTGGACACCTGGATGGTGGCAGCAGCTCCACAAGCGTGAAAATGGCAGACACAGCTGATGAAACGCCGGTGCCTGTCCAGGAAAACCCACCAACGACTGCGGTACCTGAAGGCGGTGGGTGAGTGCCTTTGTAAGGCGAAGAAAATGAGACTCTCATAACGTGCTGTTTCTTTCTGTGTCTTATATTTAGGCAAGGAAAGCTACAGCCAAACAGAAAAATAAAGCCTGCGCTCTATGTTTAAAAACCCTCTCTAGAGCGTATGAGAAGCGGCTTTGTCGCAAATGTATAGAAAAAACAGTTGCGCAAGAGTCGCCATCTTTATTCCAAAACATTAAAACAATGATTAGGGAAGAAGTAAAAACCTCTGTAAAAGAGCAGATTAAGCAACAGCTGACACATACTGGGAACCCTCTCCCTCCCCCACCTGCACATAGTTCAGATTTAGAGTCGGGAGACGAACCGGGGGGAAATATCAGCTTCCGATGACTCAGAAGCCGAGTCCTCAGATAGTGAATATGGTCGCCCCTATTTTTTATCTGAGGATATAGGAAAACTACTTAAGGCCTCTTTCACACATCCGGCGGGCGCCTAAACGGCGCCCCCGGCATTTTACCGCAGCGCCGCATGTGAAAAGCTTTCACACTTCCGGCGCCCAAAATGCGGTTTTTTGCCGGATGGTTTCTGATGCTTGGAGAGATAAGAAACCATCCGGCAAAAAAAAAAAACGTTACATGCAGCGTTTTTCCCGGACGCCGCAATGTACATTTGCGCCGCATCCGGACAAAACCGCATGCAACGCATTGACATGCGGCGCCATGCGGCGCTAATGCATGTCAATGCGAAAAAAGCCGCATGCGGCGCATCAGATTTTCAGATGCGGCGCTGCGGGAAAATGCCGGGGGCGCCGCAAGGGGAAAAACGGATGTGTGAAACTAGCCTAAACTGGTCAGTTCAGCCATGGGGGTAGAAACACCTAGAGAACACAGGTCGGTCCAAGACACGATGTTTAGTAATTTGGAAGGAAAAAAGTGGAAAGTTTTTCCGTTCCATGATAACCTGGTGAATTTGATTTAAAAGGGAGTGGAAAAAGCCGAATAAAAAAATGTCAGTTCCACAGGCCCTAAAACGAAAATACCCCTTTGACGATGAAATCTGCGAAAAGTGGGATAAGGCGCCAAAATTAGACGCAGCCATAGCCAGTACCTCCAGGGGAATAGCACTTCCGTTTGAGGATATGGGAGCATTAAAAGATCTCCTTGACAAAAAAGCAGATGCTTTTCTAAAGTCAGCCTGGGAGGCGTCAGCATGGTCATTTAAACCAGGGGTAGTCGCCACTTGCACGGCTCGTGCTATGGTTAAGTGGTTGGAAGAACTAAGCGACCAGATAAGAAACAAATGTCCGAGGGATACCTTGCTGGAAGTAATACCCCCCTTACAAAAGGCTTTGTGGTTTCTAGCAGATGCGGCAGTTGATTCAGTCCGCTCTGCAGCCCAGGCATGTGCCCTATCTAACTCTGGACGTAAAGCTCTTTGGCTAAAAAACTGGTCAGCAGATGTTCAGTCAAAGATTAAACTCTGCGGAGTCCCCTGTGAAGGGCAATACCTATTTGGGAAAGCCCTAGATGAAATTTTGGAAAAAGCAGCAGACAAAAAGAAATGTTTTCCTCCGCCACCTTCATCTAAAAGGCGCTGGGGTGAATTTCGGCAGTCCTTTCGGGGGTCCGGTAGAGGAGGCCGAGGCCGATCAGATGATAGAGCCATGCGGGGGAAATCCTGGGGGTTACTCTTCAATAAACCTCCACACAAACCAGACCCTAAACACCAATGACGCCAGAGGTCCGGTGGGGGGAAGACTCCGGTTCTTTGTCCATCAGTGGGAGGCATTGCCGTCCTCACAATGGATAACCAACCTGATAACCAAATGGATAACCAAAATGATCTTTTCACCCCAATTTTTATTTTCCCAAGGGTAACAAGACCCCAAAAGTTTTTGTGCAATTTGTCCTGAGCATGCCGATACCCCATATGTGGGGGTAAACCACTTTTTGGGCGCACGGCAGAGGTCGCAAGGGAAGAAGCGCCGTTTGACTTTTTCAACGCAGAATTGGCTGGATGCCATGTCGCGTTTAGAGAGCCCCTCATGTGCCTAAACAGTGGAAACCCCCAACAAGTGACCCCATTTTGGAAACTAGACCCCTTAAAGAACTTATCTAGATGTGTGGTGCGCACTTTGAACCTCCAAGTGCTTCACACAAGTTTATAACGTAGAGTCGTGAAAATAAAAAATCATATTTTTTCCACAAAAATGATCTTTTCACCCCAATTTTTATTTTCCCAAGGGTAACAAGACCCAAAAGTTTTGTGCAATTTGTCCTGAGCATGCCGATACCCATATGTGGGGGTAAACCACTTTTTGGGCGCATGGCAGAGGTCGCAAGGGAAGGAGCGCCGTTTGACTTTTTCAACGCAGAATTGGCTGGACGTCCATGTCGCATTTTGTAGAGACCCTGATGTGTCTAAACAGTGGAAACCCCCCACAAGTGAACCCATTTTGGAAACTAGACCCCTAAGGAACTTATCTAGATGTGTGGTGAGCGCTTTGAACCCCCAAGTGCTTCACAGAAGTTTATAACGGCCTGGCGTGAAAATAAAAAATCATATTTTTTCCACAAACCTGATCGTTTAGTCCCCAATTTTTTATTTTCCCAAGGGTAACAGGAGAAATTAGACCCCAAAAGTTGTTGTCCAATTTGTCCTAAGTACGCTGATACCCATATATGGGGGGGGGACCACTGTTTGGGCGCACAGCAGGGCTTGGAAGGGAAGCAGCGCCGTTTGACTTTTTCAAACCAAAATTGGCTGGAATTGAGATTGGACACCATGTCGCGTTTGGAGAGCCCCTGATGCGCCTAAACAGTGGAAACCCCCACAAGTAACACCATTTTGGAAACTAGACCCCCTATGGAACTTATCTAGATCTGTGGTGAGCACTTTGAACCCCCAAGTGTTTCACAAAAGTTTATAATGCCTGGGTGTGAAAAAAAAAAAAAAACAATTTTCCACAAAAATGATTTTTAGTCCCAAATTTTTGATTTTTACAAGGAACTTGGACCCCAAAAGTTGTTGTCAAATTTGTCCTGAGTACGCTGATACCAAATATGTGGGGGGGGGGGGAACTGGGCGCACAGCAGGGCTTGGAAAGGAAGTAATAACGTTTTGGAATGCAGACGTTGATGGGGGTCATGTTCCGTTTGCAGTGCCCAGATGTGCCGAAACAGTGGAAAAACCCCACAAGTGACCCCACTTTGGAAACTAGACCCCCTAAGTAACTTATCTAGATCTGTGGTGAGCACTTTGAACCCCCAAGTGTTTCACAAAAGTTTATAATGCCTGGGTGTGAAAAAAAAACAAAAACAATTTTCCACAAAAATGATTTTTTTAGTCCCAAATTTTTGATTTTTCACAAGGAAATTGGACCCCAAAAGTTGTACAATTTGTCCTGAGTACACTGATACCAAATATGTGGGGGGGGAACTGTTTGGGCGAACAGGAGGGCTTGGAATGGAAGTAGTGTTTTGGAATGCAGACGTTGATGGGGGTCATGTTCCGTTTGCAGTTCCCCAGATGTGCCTAAACAGTGGAAAACACCCACATGTGACCCCATTTTGGAAACTAGACCCCCTAAGGAACTTATCTAGATGTGTGGTGAGCACTTTGAACCCCAAAGTGCTTCACAGAAATTTATAAACGCAGAGCCGTGAAAATAATTTTTTTTTTTTTCCTCAAAAATGATTTTTTTAGCCAGCTATTTTTTATTTTCCCAAGGGTAACAAGAGAAATTAGAACCCCAAAATTGGTGTGCAATTTGTCCTGAGTACACTGACACCCCATATGTTGGGGTAAACCACTGTTTGAGCGCACGGCAGGGTTCGGAAGGGAGGGAGCGCCATTTGACTTTTTGAACGCCACGTCGTGTTTGGAGACCCCTTGATGTGCCTAAATAGTGGAAACCCCTCAATTCTAGCTCCAACCCTAACCCCAACACACCCCTAATCCCAACCCTAACCCTAATCCCAACCCTAATTGTAACCCTAACCCTAATTGTAACCCTAACCCTAATTGTAACCCTAATTGTAACCCTAACCCTAATTCCAACCCTAACCCTAATTATAACCCTAAGGCTGGGTTCATACTGCGTTTTACCAGCCCGTTCAACACATAGCGTTGACGGGCTGGTAACGGTATAGCATAACGCGATCGCGTTATGCTATACCCGCTAGCGCAGAGGAATCAGCAGATGATTCATCTGCACTAGCAGTGACAGAGCCCAGACGCTGCAGCCCGCGTCCGAGGCTCTGTCACTGAATGACGGCACGTTGCGAACGCATGCAGCTTTACGGCATGCGTCGCGATGCGCCCTCAAATGGGGGTGAATGGCAGCGCTAACGGACTGCATTACACCGCGGTGTAACGCAGTCCGTCTAACGGACTGCCATAACGCAGTATGAACACAGCCTAACCCTAATGCTAACCCTAACCCTAATTGTAACCCTAACCCTAATTATAACCCTAACCTTAATGAAAAAATAAAAATAAATAAAATGTCTTTATTTTATTATATGTCCCTAACTAAGGGGGTGATAAAGGGGGGTTTATGTACTGTTTTTTTTATTTTGATCACTGTGATAGTTTATCACAGTGATCAAAATGTACTTTTACAGAATGAATGAATCATTCTTTTTTTGAATTTGCCGCCAGGGTGAAGAGGACCGAGGATCGGAGGACAGGGGGCGCTGCAGGAGCCAGGAGGGGACACGGGGAATAGATGGGAGGTACCGGGGGGATCGGGGGACCTGGGGACCCTATTTCTCTCACCTCTGATGTGCTACCCCTGGTAGCCGAGACCCCGGAGAAAATCCGGCTTGGTGGGCGCACTGCGCAGGCGCCCGCCATTTTCTTTACCGGCAACAGACGCCGGAAGATCGGGGAGGGATAGGAGGCCTGGGGGGACACCGGGAGGCACGGGGGGCTGATCGGGGGTCCCGGGGACCCCATTTCTCTCCCCTCTGATGTGCGATCACATCAGAGGAGAGAGAAATTACAGGGAAAATCGCTTTTTTTTTGCGATCGCCGTTATAGGGTTAATAACGGCGATCGCAAAAGTGGTGTCGGTAAAAACCGACCCGAATCATGTTCTCTGGGGTCTCGGCTACCCCCAGTAGCCAAGACCCCGGAGAAAATCCGACTCTGGGGGCGCTATAGGCTTTTTTCACAGCGCCGTTAATTAACGGCGCTGTGGTTTAAGTACCCTTAATGACCGCCGTTAAAAGGCGTATCGGCGGTCGTTAAGGGGTTAAACCGGTATATCCGGTTAGAAAGATTCAAAATGGAGACTCCAAGATCAACAGAAAAGCTACTGTATCCAGGCTGCTACATGGCAGTAATAGATCTTTCAGATGCGTACTATCATGTCCCAATCTTTGGAAAGCATCAGCAGTTTCTGAGGGTATTAGTGGAAATTGCGGGGGTTCCCACTTACCTACAGTACCAATGCCTACCCTTCGGGGTTTCAATAGCCCCACGTATTTTCACAAAGATAATCTCAGAAGTAGCATCCTTCCTGAGAAAAGAAAGTATACTTCTAGTCCCATATTTAGACGACTTTCTCGTTATAGCGGACAACCAGGAGGATGGCATAAAAGCGGTAAAAAGGGTATGGGAGGTACTAACCAGCCTGGGCTGGATAATAAACCTAAAAAATTCAAAAATGATTCCAGTCCAGATGCAGGAGTTTCTGGGTATCCAATTAAATTCCCTCACGCAGGAAAGTGTTCTCCCAAACAGGAAAATACTTGTTATACAGCAAAGGATAGACCATATGCAATCAAGTCAATCCACATCACTAAGGGGGGCAATTCACTCCTAGGTATGCTGACTGCAACAATCCCTGCAGTTCGATGGGCTCAGGTACACACCAGACAGTTACAGTGGCAGATAATAGCCGAGCAAGCGAGAAACCCCGTCAATTTAAATCAAAATGTCACGTTGTCTCCACAAGTACGGGACTCACTAAAATGGTGGCAGGACACATCAAACCTAAAGAAGGGCGTTACTTGGTCGATCCAGGACCCAGTAGTACTGACCACAGACGCAGGACCTCTGGGCTGGGGCGCACATATGTCAAACCATATTCTACAAGGTCAATGGGGGCCCAGAATGATAGGAGCAACCTCTAACCTCAAGGAGTTAGCAGCGGTGAGACAAGCAATCCTTCGGATAACGGAGGATATTAAAGGGAAACACCTCGTCTTGTCCGACAACAGCACAGCGGTATCATACATAAACAGACAAGGGGGCACAAGGTCAGTTATTAATGGAAGAGGCCAGAAAATTGTTCCTATGGGCAGAGGTCAATCTTCCGTCCATATCGAGCACACACCTGAGAGGGTCAGACAACCTTGTAGCGGACTTTCTAAGTCGCCATGTGTTACACCAGGGGGAGTGGTCCCTAAACCAGAAGGTATTTGGAGAAATCTGTGCCGGCTGGGGAACTCCACAAGTGGACCTATTCGCCACAAGGCAAAAGGTGGACAGATTCTACTCGCTGAATCCGAGAGAAAATCCAGAAGGGGTGAATGCTTTGTTACACCAGTGGAACTTCCAACTAGCATATGCGTTCCCCCCGTTCACACTAATCCCAACAGTCCTGAAGAAAATTCGGGACGACGGGGTGCGAATAATCCTGATAGCACCCTTCTGGCCGAAAAGGGCATGGTTCACGTGGCTCAGACGCATGTCCGTCTCGGACCCATGGATCTTGCCGGAGCTTCCAGATCTCTTACATCAAGGTCCAGTGCTACACCCTCAAGTTCACAGACTGCATCTTACCGCATGGAACTTGAGAGGGGACTTCTGCTAGCAAAAGGTTTCTCAGAGCCATTAGTTACTACCTTGCTTGCAAGTAGAAAGAAAGTAACAAGAGAAAAATACCAGAAGATCTGGGAAAAATTCTTGGAGTTTTCAGGACGTTCCCCATCAAATATAAGTCAAGAAGTCCCAATATCCGAAGTACTGGAGTTCCTCCAAAAAGGGCTAGAGAGAGGACTATCCACCAGTACTCTAAAAGTACATGTCGCAGCATTAGGTGTGTTGTTTGAACAGAAACTTGCTAACCACCCTTGGGTATACAGGTTTATTAGAGCCTCATGTACGTCCAGACCCTTTAAGCCGCGTTTGAAGGTAGCTCCCTGGGACCTAAATTTAGTTCTTAATGCTTTGACTTCACCTCCGTTTGAGCCCATTTCATCCATCTCAATTAAATCCCTAACTCTTAAAACAGTTCCCCTGGTGGCCCTAACGTCAGCGCGACGTATTAGCGAGTTACAAGCTATCTCTGCTAACCCACCATATACTACCATCCTAGATGGAAGGAAAGTGTTATCTGCTGTCGTCCCACCCTAGGAATCTTTCTATTTCTTCCTCTCACTCACGGTGCTGTCATGGGGAAGGGAAAAAATAATAATTACTTACGGGTAATTTGATTTTCCAGATCCATGACCGCACCGCATTATTCCCGCCCTATCTTGGTGATGGTGGTATGGTTCACGAGGAAATTAATATAAATAATAATGTGGTATAGAGTTACCATTATGTGCATAAAAGTGTGCGTGTATAGATATATACATGTTTAAAAAAAAAAAAAAAGAAGTTGACAAAAAATATATGCATAATAAACTAATAAGGCAGTCACCTTCCATGCTCTGTAAACAAAACTGAGAGGTGCCGCCCCCTTCTTTTATCTCCACTGCAGGTTTCCTGTTTTCTGGGGGCGGAATTCATCTCTCACGATGCTGTCATGGATCTGGAAAATCAAATTACCCGTAATTATCATTTTTTTTGGCCATTATCCACAGGTTTGGGGGAAGGTGGGAGGAGGTCATCTCTCATTGTTTTGAGTGTTCAAATAACATGCGTGTTCTGTCCTTCAATGTTTGCAGAACAACAAGCTACATGGACTGATACAATAGGTAGTCAGCAGGCATTAACCAAATCAACAAACATTAATTGTTAAATTAACTTCCAGCTTTGTCCCTCAAGCATAGCAGAACAATAAGCTGCTGGTACGGAGACAATAGGTAGTCAACATGCATTCAACAAATATTAATTTGAGTCAATGTACAGACTCATATGAACAATGTCTAATTGTCTAACAATGTCTAATTGACTAATGTCAATGTCATTATGTCTAATGACCTACTAAAAAATGTCTGGCATAATGTCATGGGGTTACTACTACAGTGTAGAGGCAGAAGACCGCAGCGTCTGATTGCTCCTACTTCGGCGCTGAGAAGCATTTCTCCTTCATTTTAAATGTGTTCATCCCTGTCCTGCCAGAAGGTATGAATCGGCAATGTTGGAAATCCCTGTGCTCACAGCTGAGCTTGGTTAACCACTCCTTTTCCCTTTATAATCTGGGCTCTGATACAAATCCTTGTCAGAGCTAGCTTTATTGCTGCATGGCTAACGGGTGGAGAGGAGTTCTTACGAGAAGGGGAGTTGGAGGAGTTATCAGTGACGGCTGCTTGGTTTGTACGCGTGGTAATTCCTTACCCTTCTCTATTTTGGTTTATTCCCCGACTTTCACACCCTGATGCATTCCTCTGTTATATGTGAGTGAATATTTTGTATGCCTAGAGTTTTCTGTTAACCCTTGTTTGTGTTGCATGGTTTGTCTGTTTGGTGTACTACAGTGCACAGTAGCGCCCCTCTTCCCTTGGTGGGGAAAGAGAACAGACGGAGGGCTAACTCAGGAGATAAAGGGCGGAGGCCCCGGCATCTTCACCTTTGGAAATATCCCGAGTACGGCGAGCTAGGGTGCCCCCTAGTGTTACGGACAGGGAAGGAGCCCCTGGTCACCACAGAGCTGTCGTGACACGTAATTAAGAATAAATGCTGTGTTGTCACATTATTGCAAAATCCTCTTTTTATCTCTATGCAAATTTGGCTGCAAGTGGACTGGTGGGACATCGGTGAACTTGCAGTGCGTATCTCATCTATTGAACTCAGCCTAGCAATGCCATCCACTGGTTGCCTGACTGCAGAAACAGGCTGTTATGTATAACATGACTCTGCTATGTCTGACAGACATCTCTACTACGTTCAGCTCTGAAGGCTACTTGTATAAGAAAGATGTAACACCGCAAACTACAGCGTAAAGGAATTTTTATAGCCAGACAATAGCACAGTGCTCTATGCATATACACACTTATAAGATTATCTTGGCACAGAAACACATCCAGTTATGGAACTTAATATTCCAAGATATATTGATTTAAAATTTACTTTATCTGAGGGAAGATCTCTTTAAGAAATCCTGGCGGGCATGCTGGTGTCACACAACTCATAAGTTCCTGCACCGGAGTTGTGCGGTTATTAAGCTTTAGATGTTTTCGTAATTATAGTACTGTGTAAAAGTTTTAGGCGGGTCTGGAAAAAATTGTCAAAGTAAGAATTCTTTAAGAGAAGTGTTTAACACTTGTGTTTTATCAATTAACTAAATGCAAAGTGAATGAACAAAAGAGAAATCTAAAATGTGACTGATATTTGGTGTGATCACCCTTTGCCTTTAGAACTGCATCAGTAGAGATATTCTTGCACAAGGTCAGGAAATCTATAGGATTATAGTCAGGTTTGTAATTAATTTTACCAAAGAGGTGGGTAAAATCTGCCGAGATTTGTGGTGCCAATTGATAACAGTAACTACTAGACTGAAAGGGGATTTATTACGGGGTATTTACAAGTATTTGAAATAAAGCTAAAAAGACCCTTCTATTATTTACAACAATTTTAATTTAATACTGTAAAAAAAGGGGCTTATATCAGAGATGCAAACAGTAAGGGTAGGGTAGGTCATGTAGCCCATTTCGGCCTATCACTCACCCTGCCTTACCACGGAGGTTGGCACCCTAAGATTGCGATATAGTTCCCGCGTTCACCTCTGGCTTACCCTTAATGACCCCTAATATACACCCTGTATATACATATAACTCATCAATGTACAATATGTGTGACATCCATGCATGGGATAATGACATAAACAAGGTGTATATATTGCTAACCAGATAAGCCAAACCAACACCCGTTTTGTTTTCCTCCACTGCAACTGTAATACCCAGTGAAATTAGATACCAGCCCCTTAAAACGTACAGGAACGTATCATAGACATAGCAAGTGGATTATGCTTAGGTTCATTGTGCGTCTTTAAACATACTGTATATATGATATCCAACCTATATTTATTGTGCGTCTTTAACAGAGAAACATTCCCAACTCAACGTGTTTCGCCCCTCTTATTGTAGGGGTTCATCAGGCGACAGGTTTCAGACGTGATGCAGCCCTCATGGCCTACAACGCATTTAGTGTTAAAATTTATTATGCAGCAGGACAACGACCCCAACAATATAGTATTTTTATTATCATCATCGTAAAGACAAACAAGTAGTCCTGCAAGGATGATATAGCCATCACAGAGCCCTGATCTCAACATTTTCGAGTCTGTCTGGGATTACAAGAGGAATCAGAAGAATTAGCTCAAGCCTACATCCACAGATCTGTGGTTAGTTCTCCAGGATGTTTAGAACATCCTGACTGCTAAGTTACCTCACAAATGAACTGCAAGTGTACCTTAAAGAACTGATTAGGTCCCTACCTGTCAGCAGCTTCTCTATCACTACAACCAAAGCACAGAGAACATCCTGACTGCTAAGTTACCTCACAAATGAACTGCAAGTGTACCTTAAAGAACTGATTAGGTCCCTACCTGTCAGCAGCTTCTCTATCACTATCAACCAAAGCACAGACCAGTGTGTATAGCATGTGTGTAACGTACACTGTGTACAGAATTATTAGGCAAGTTGTATTTGAGAGAATTCTTTTTATTATTGAACAACAACTATGTTCTCAATCAACCCAAAAGACTCATAAATATCAAAGCTTAATATTTTTGGAAGTTGGAGTGGGTTTTTTTTTTAGATTTGGCTATCTTAGGAAGATATCTGTTTGTGCAGGTAACTATTACTGTGCAGAATTATTAGGCAACTTAATAAAAACCAAATATATACCCATCTCACTTGTTTATTTTCACCAAGTAAACCAATATAACACAAAATTTAAAAATAAACATTTCTGACATTCAAAAACAAAACAAAAAAATCAGTGACCAATATAGCCACCTTTCTTTACGATGACACTCAAAAGCCTTCCATCCATAGATTCTGTCAGTTTCTTTATCTGTTTACGATCAACATTGCGTGCAGCAGCCACCACAGCCTCCCAGACACTGTTACGAGAAGTGTAATGTTTTCCCTCCCTGTAGATCTCACATTTTATGAGGGACCGCAGGTTCTCTATAGGGTTCAGATCAGGTGAACAAGGGGGCTATGTCATTATTTTTTCTTCTTTTAGACCTTTACTGGCCAGCCACGCTGTGGAGTATTTGGATGCATGTGATGGAGCATTGTCCTGCATGAAAATCATGTTTTTCTTGAACGATACCGACTTCTTTCCGAACCACTGCTTGAAGAAGGTGTCTTCCAGAAACTGGCAGTAGGTCTGGGAGTTGAGCTTCACTCCATCCTCAACCCGAAAAGGTCCCACAAGTTCATCTTTGATGATACCAGCCCATACCAGTACCCCACCTCCACCTTGCTGGTGTCTGAGTCGGAGTGGAGCTCTCTGCCCTTTACTGATCCAGCCTCGGGCACATCCATCTGGCCCATCAAGAGTCACTCTCATTTCATCAGTCCATAAAACCTTAGAAAAATCAGTCTTAACATATTTCTTGGCCCAGTCTTGACGTTTTATCTTATGTTTTTTGTTCAAAGGTGGTCGTTTTTCAGCCTTCCTTACCTTGGCCATGTCCTGAGTATGGCATACCTTGTGCTTTTTGATACTCCAGTAACGTTGCAGCTCTGAAATATGGCAAAACTGGTGGCAAATGGCATCTTGGCAGCTTCACGCTTGATTTTCCTCAATTCATGGGCAGTTATTTTGCACCTTTTTGTATCAACACGCTTCTTGCGACCCTGTTGGCTATTTGCCATGAAACGCTTGATTGTTCAGTGATCAAGCTTCAAAAGTTTTGCAATTTCAAGACTGCTGCATCCCTCTGCAAGACATCTCACAATTTTTACTTTTCAGAGTCCATCAAATCTCTCTTCTGACCCATTTTGACAAAGGAAAGGAAGTTGCCTAATAATTAAGCACACCTTTTATAGGGTGTTGATGTCATTAGACCACACCCCTCCTCATTACAGAGATGCAAATCACCTGATTTACATAATTGGCAGTTGGCTTTCAAGCCTATACAGCTTGGGGTAGGACAACATGTATAAAAAGGATGAGGTGATCAAAATACTCATTTGCCTAAAAAATCTGCACACAGTGTATATGTCCTGTAATATACATTTCACAGAGGCTATAAATGTGATAGTGTTAAGCAGCCCTATGTATATAATCCATAATAAATGTTCCTACTCATTACAGCAAAAACAGATGTATAGTCACACACAGGTGGTATTTCATGATTCCACACCCCAGCCCGGAGGAGGGGGACAGCGCCCACACAGGACTGCAGGCACTTTCCTCCTCTTGCCATGCTGTGCGTGGTGCCCACCCTCCCACTCCTTTGTGACCCAATGCTGGCAGGAAGCTCCAGCTGATGTTGCAGGACTATAGAGGATGTGCTGTTTACAGTGCACATAATCCTTTTTTTTCCCACTGTAAAAGGGGAGTGGGCAACCGCTGCATGGACAATTATCAGATGGGCAGTCTGGGCCTCTCCCAGCGTAGTGCCACAGTCACACATCCCTGCGCAGTCGCCACACAGGCCTATAGAGAATCATTAATCCATGTGGACATCCGGTCCATGAGACTTCAGAGGTTTTATTCTCTGTTTTGCGGATCAGACTCCACCATTAACATCTGTGGAGATCCGTATAAATAAATGGAACACAGAAGGTAGACTTTATACTTGTTTCATCCGTTTTTCACTGATCCTTTGCTAAGAGTCAATGGATAAAACATTCCTACAGTCTGCCTGCTTTAGGGCTCATACCCATTTGTGGAAAAAAAAACGGTCCGTTTTCTGGATGGAAAAAACGGTCCGAATAAATGCAATTGTCATGCGATTTGTATGCGATTTTTAATCGCACCATCCGTTTTCCATCTGTGTGCAATGCGATTTCAACATGACGTTTCACATAGAGCAGTTCTCTCTATGTAAAAACTCATGTAAAAATCACATTGTAAAAAAAATGTACACAAAAAGCAAATATATATATATATATATATATTATATATATATATATATATGTCATACACTTCTACATAGTATAATAGCCGCTAATTCATCCCCGGCTATACTGTAAAATCACACTGACAGCTTTAATAAAGAATGGAAAGAATACATATACACATAAAATACATATATATATATATATATATATACACATATATACATGTCATTGTGACATATATATATATATATATATATATATATATATATATATAGGTCATACACTTCTACATAGTGTAATAGCCACTAATTCATCCCCAGCTATACTGTAAAATCACACTGACAGCTTTAATAAAGAATAGAAACAATACATATACACACATAGAATACATATATACAGTGCCTTGCTAAAGTATTCGTCCCCCTGGACCTTTTCAACCTTTTCCCACATATCATGCTTCAAACATAACGATACCAAATGTAAATTTTTGGTGAAGAATCAACAAGTGGGACACAATTGTGAAGTTGAAATTTATTGGTTATTTTAAATTTTTGTGGAAATACAAAAACTGAAAAGTGGGGCGTGCAATATTATTTGGCCCCTTTACTTTCAGTGCAGCAAACTCACTCCAGAAGTTCATTGTGGATCTCTGAATGATCCAATGTTTTCCTAAATGACTAATGATGATAAATATAATCCATCTGTGTGTAATCAAGTCTCCGTATAAATGTATCTGCTCTGTGATAGTCTCAGGGTTCTGTATGAAGCACAGAGAGCATCATGAAGACCAAGGAACACAACAGGCAGGTCCGTGATACTGTTGTGGAGAAGTTTAAAGCCGGATTTGGATACAAAATGATTTCCAAAACTTTAAAAATCACAAGGAGCACTGTGCAAGCGATCATATTGAATTGGAAGGAGTATCATACCACTGCAAATCTACCAAGACCCGGCCGTCCCTCTAAACGTTCATCTCAAACAAGGAGAAGACTGATCAGAGATGCAGCCAAGAGGCCCATGATCACTCTGGATGAACTGCAGAGATCTACAGCTGAGGTGGGACAGTCTGTCCATAGGACAACAATCAGTCATACACTGCACAAATCTGTCCTTTATGGAAGAGTGGCAAGAAGAAAGCCATTTCTCAAAGATATCCATAAAAAAGTGTCGTTTAAAGTTTGCAACAAGCCACCTGGGAGACACACCAAACATGTGGAAGAAGGTGCTCTGGTCAGATGAAACCAAAATCGAACTTTTTGGCAACAATGCCAAACGATATGTTTGACGTAAAGGCAACACAGCTCATCACCCTGAACACACCATCCCCACTGTCCAACATAGTGGTGGCAGCATCATGGTTTGGGCTTGATTTTCTTCAGCAGGGACAGGGAAGATGGTTAAAATTGATGGGAAGATGGATGGAGCCAAACACAGGACCATTCTTGAAGAAAACCTGTTGGAGTCTGCAAGACCTGAGACTGGGACAGAGATTTGTCTTCCATCAAGACAATGATCCCAAACATAAAGCAAAATCTACAATGGAATGGTTCACAAATAAACATATCCAGGTGTTAGAATGGCCAAGTCAAAGTCCAGACAAAAATCCAATTGAGAATCTGTGGAAAGAGCTGAAAACTGCTGTTCATAAACAATCTCCATCCAACCTCACTGAGCTCGAGCTGTTTGCCAAGGAAAAATGGGCAAGAATTTCAGTCTCTCATGTACAAAACAGATAGACATACCCCAAGCGACTTGCAGCTGTAATCGCAGCAATAGGTGGTGCAACAAAGTATTAAGTTAAAGGGGCCGAATAATATTGCACGCCCCACTTTTCAGTTTTTGTATTTCCACAAAAATTTAAAATAACCAATAAATTTCGTTCAACTTCACAATTGTGTCCCACTTGTTGATTCTTCAACAAAAATTTACATTTGGTATCTTTATGATTGAAGCAAGATATGTGGGAAAAGGATGAAAAGTTCCAGGGGGCCGAATACTTTCACAAGGCACTGTATATATATATATGTCATTGTGACATATATATATACACATATATTTATAGTTCATACACTTCTACATACTGTAATAGCCGCTAATTCAATTACCGGCTTTTGTGAAATTACAGAAGCCGACATGTAATGACACATGGTTTACATACAGTTACCCATGTCATTTCATGTAGTTTGATATATGGTTTTCACTAACAATTACATGAGTGGCTGTGTGCAAAATTTCACACATGTAGGGGTTAATTAAAGGTATAAATTCGTTGAAAAAAAAATGCGTGGGCTCCCGCGCTATTTTCTAAAGCAGACAAAGCAAGCGAGTGGGGGCAGATAAAATAGCCCAGGGAGGGTGCATTTATTTAGTGCCCACCCAGGCTACTAACATCTGCCCCCAGCCACCCCAGAAAATGCAAATCTATAATTAGATTCGCCCTTTCTGGCACTTTGCCCGTCTATTCCCATTGCCCTGTAGCGGTGGCAAATGGGTTAATAATGGGTTAAAGCCACCTTGCTATTGAAAGGTGACTTTAAGTCAGGTTAATAATTGAGAGTTGTCAATTTGACAACTCTCAATTATTAATCCTATTGTATGAAAGGAAAAAAAACACACACACATTAATTAATCCTTTTAATGAAATACAGTTTTTGACCATATTTTATTGCTCAGTTAATCCTCGATTCCCTTGTTCGCCTGTAATAAAAATAAAAAAGCAACATTATTCTTACCTATCCGACGCAGTCATGTCCCACGCTGTAATCCTTCACAAAGGGTTAAGTGGTTTACAACTAGCAGGGCAGCTAATGCTGCCTGCTCAGCTGTAACCCCTGAATGAATGAGCTCCTCTCCCAGGGACAAGAGAGGAAGTGATTAGTGTGTGAAGCTTAATTGATTGCTTCCCACTTTCACTTCAGGTCAGCCGGGGACACCGCACAGCAGCAGTGACGCCAGAGGGAGTCCCCGGGTGACCTGACCTGAAGTGAAAGTGGGAAGCAATCAATTAAGCTTCACACACTCATCACTTCCTCTCTTGTCCCTGGGAGAGGAGCTCATTCAGGGGATTACAGGTGAGCAGGCAGCACTAGCTGCCCTGCTAGTTGTAAACCACTTAACCCTTTGTGAAGGATTACAGCGTGGGACATGACTGTGCGTCGGATAGGTAAGAATAATGTTGCTTTTTTATTTTTATTACAGGCGAACAAGGGAATCGAGGATTAACTGAGCAATAAAATATGGTCAAAAACTGTGTCTTTATTTTTAATTAATAATGTTTTTTTTCCTTTCATACAATAGGATTAATAATTGAGAGTTGTCAAATTGACAACTCTCAATTATTAACCTGGATTAAAGTCACCTTTCAATAGCAAGGTGGCTTTAACCCATTATTAACCCATTTGCCACCGCTACAGGGCAATGGGAATAGACGGGCAAAGTGCCAGAAAGGGCGAATCTAATTATAGATTTGCATTTTCTGGGGTGGCTGGGGGCAGATGTTAGTAGCCGGGGGGGGCACTAAATAAATGCACCCTCCCTGGGCTATTATTATCTGCCCCCACTCGCTTGCTTTGTCTGTCTGGTTTAGAAAATAGCGCGGGAGCCCACATATTTTTTTTTCAACGAATTTACACCTTTAATTAACCCCTACATGTGTGAAATTTTGCACACAGCCACTCATGTAATTGTTAGTGAAAACCATATATCAAACTACATGAAATGACATGGTTAACTGTATGTAAACCATGTGTCATTTCATGTCGGGTCTGTAATTTCACAAAAGCCGGCAATTGAATTAACGGCTATTATACTACGTAGAACTGCATGAACTATAAATATATGTCACAATGACATGTGTGTATATATATATATATATATATGTGTATATATGTAGTGTTTTGTGAGCTGTCAGTGTGATTTTACAGTAGCCGGGGATGAATTGCCAGCTTTTCAAAGGTGCGACTGCTGTCCGATTTTTTAGCGCATCCATTGACTTGCATTAGCGATATCATGCCAAAATCGCTGCAAATCGCAGCATGCTGCGATTTTTTTCTCAGACCAATTTCAGCTGAGAAAAAAAATCGCAAATGAGAAGTCCCCTATTGAATAACACTGGTCCAATTGCAACCCGATTTTTTATCGGCTTGCAATCGTCCGTTTTTGTCTCGAGTGGGTATGAGCCCTTAGTGACAAAATGGGATGAGAAAAAAAAAAAACTCATGAAACTAGGACGGCACCCAAGGAAAAAATGTGTTAGTTTCGCCTGGATTGTGACACTCGCACAGATGTATGAACGCAGCTGAATCCCGTCCGAGTACAGACCCTGATTCACAGAGCAGCCGAGGGTCTCCTGACCCGAAAACTACAGCCTCATATAGGCCAATGAGCTTGCAGGTTCAGGTCATGAGACCCTTGACCCGTCTGTGAATCACCGCCTGCACTCGGACTGTGACACATTGATGTGTGACTCCGGCCCGATGTGGATGGCGGGGGGCTTTCCACCATGGCGGTGTATCCTGGAGGCCTCTGCTGTGAATGAGGTGATGATCGCTATGGGAGCTGCTGCTGGAAACGTCTGTCTGGGGTCCGGGTGCCCGATAAGTCAGCACTGGCACACCGTGCACCCCAGGAGCCTGATGGCAGCAGTGGTGGATTTTACAGCGGATGATGGTAGTGGACAGGCAGCGGATGTGGAAGGTAGTGGGGTGCGCAAATAACAGGAATATGGCGGCAGGTGACCAAGGAACAACCACACTGCTGCCAGGTGCCACCATGTTCCCTCCTGGTGCCAACAGGCACAAAGGGCAGGAAAGTGACGTCATGTCCTCCAGCGGGGGGCTGCCCACATTGTCTCCGGCTCCTCCAAGGTCCTGGCTTTGCATCCTCTGCTGGTAACACTGAGAAACACAATAAATGACAAGGTCACACTACAAACATTATTATTAAGGAAAAAAGAGGTGAAGATCCAACTTCCAAAATTCAAAAATTTATTATGAGTAAAACAATGAACATAAGGAAAAAACTCACACCGATGTGAGCAGCAGCAACGCGTTTCAAACAGCAAAATGTTCTTTCTCAAATTATTATTACTGCAGCTAATAACCTCTGCGGCCGCAAATTCCCTTCCATGACTGAGGCCACTGACCGCCACCCGGGGCCACAAGTTCCCATCCATGAGACTGAGGCCACTGACCGCCATCCCGGGCCATAAGTTCCCATCCATGACTGAGGCCACTGACCGCCATCCCGGGGCCATAAGTTCCCATCCATGACTGAGGCCACTGACCGCAATCCCGGGGCCATAAGTTCCCATCCATGACTGAGGCCATTGACCGCCATTCCGGGGCCATAAGTTCTCATCCATGACTGAGGCCACTGACCGCCATCCCGGGGCCATAAGTTCCCATCCATGAGACTGAGGCCACTGACCGCCATCCCGGGGCCATAAGTTCCCATCCATGACTGAGGCCACTGACCGCCATCCCGGGGCCATAAGTTCTCATCCATGACTGAGGCCACTGACCGCCATCCGGGCCATAAGTTCCCATCCATGAGAGGCCACTGACGCCATCCCGGCCACAATCCCGTTCATGATGAGGCACTGACCGCCATCCTGGGCCATAAGTTCCATCCATGAACAGACCACTGACGGCCATCCCGGGGCCATAAGTTCCCATCCATGACTGAGGCCACTGACCGCCATCCCGGGGCCATAAGTTCCCATCCATGACTGAGGCCACTGACCGCAATCCCGGGCCACAAGTTCCCGTCCATGACTGAGGCCACTGACCGCCATCCCGGGGCCATAAGTTCCCATCCATGACTGAGGCCACTGACCGCCATTCCGGGGCCATAAGTTCTCATCCATGACTGAGGCCACTGACCGCCATCCCGGGGCCATAAGTTCCCATCCATGACTGAGGCCACTGACCACCATCCCGGGGCCACAAGTTCCCGTCCATGACTGAGGCCACTGATCGCCATCCGGGGGCCACAAGTTCCCGTCCATGACTGAGGCCACTGACCGCCATCCCGGAGCCACAAGTTCCCGTCCATGACTGAGGCCACTGACCGCCATCCGGGGGCCACAAGTTCCCATCCATGACTGAGGCCACTGACCGCCATCCCGGGGCCACAAGTTCCCATCCACGACTGAGGCCACTGACCGCCATCCCGGGGCCACAAGTTCCCATCCATGACTGAGGCCACTGACCGCCATCCCGGGGCCACAAGTTCCCATCCATGACTGAGGCCACTGACCGCCATCCCGGGGACCCAAGTTCCCATCCATGACTGAGGCCACTGACCGCCATCCCGGGGCCACAAGTTCCCAACCACGACTGAGGCCACTGACCGCCATCCTGGGGCCACAGATTCCAGTCCACGACAAAGGCCACTGACCGCTATCCCGGGGCCACAAGTTCCCGTCCATGACTGAGGCCACTGACCGCCATCCGGGGGACACAAGTTCCCGTCCATGACTGAGGGCACTGACCGCCATCCCGGGGCCACAAGTTCCTGTCCATGACTGAGGGCACTGACCGCCATCCCGGGACCACAAGTTCCCGTCCATGACTGAGACCACTGACCGCCATCCGGGGGCCCCAAGTTCCCGTCCACGACTGAGGCCACTGACCGCCATCCCGGGGACACAAGTTCCCGTCCATGACTGAGGCCACTGACCGCCATCCCGGGTCACAAGTTCCCGTCCACGACTGAGGCCACTGACCGCCATCCCGGGGCCACAAGTTCCTGTCCATGACTGAGGCCACTGACCGCCATCCCGGGGCCACAAGTTCCCGTCCATGACTGAGGCCACTGACCGCCATCCCGGGGTCACAAGTTCCCGTCCACGACTAAGGCCACTGACCGCCATCCCGGGGCCACAAGTTCCTGTCCATGACTGAGGCCACTGACCGCCATCCCGGGGCCAAAGTTCCAGTCCACGACTAAGGCCACTGACCGCCATCCGGGGCCACAAGTTCCCGTCCACGACTGAGGCCACTGACAGCCATCAAGGGGCCAAAAGTTCCCATCCACGACTGAGGCCTCTGACCGCCATCCAGGGGGCACAAGTTCCCGTCCATGACTGAGGCCACTGACCGCCATCCCGGGGACACAAGTTCCCGTCCACGACTGAGGCCTCTGACCGCCATCCAGGGGGCACAAGTTCCCGTCCATGACTGAGGCCACTGACCGCCATCCCGGGGCCACAATTCCTCCATGACTGAGGCCACTGACCGCATCCGGGCCACAAGTTCCCGCCAGCTGAGGCCACTGACCGCCATCCCGGGGCCACAAGTTCCCGCCCAAGTCTGAGGCCACTGACCGCCATCCCGGGGCCACAAGTTCCCGTCCATGGCTGAGGCCACTGACCGCCATCCCGGGGTCACAAGTTCCCGTCCACGACTGAGGCCACTGACCGCCATCCCGGGGCCACAAGTTCCCGTCCACGACTGAGGCCACTGACCGCCATCCCGGGGCCACAAGTTCCCGTCCATGGCTGAGGCCACTGACTGCCATCCCGGGGCCACAAGTTCCCGTCCATGGCTGAGGCCACTGACCGCCATCCCGGGGCCACAAGTTCCCGTCCATGGCTGAGGCCACTGACCGCCATCCCGGGGCCACAAGTTCCCGTCCATGGCTGAGGCCACTGACCGCCATCCCGGGGCTACAAGTTCCCGTCCATGGCTGAGGCCACTGACCGCCATCCCGGGCCACAAGTTCCCGTCCATGGCTGAGGCCACTGACCGCCATCCCGGGGCCACAAGTTCCCGTCCATGGCTGAGGCCACTGACCGCCATCCCGGGGCCACAAGTTCCCGTCCATGGCTGAGGCCACTGACCGCCATCCCGGGGCCACAAGTTCCCGTCCATGGCTGAGGCCACTGACCGCCATCCCGGGGCCACAAGTTCCCGTCCATGGCTGAGGCCACTGACCGCCATCCCAGGGCCACAAGTTCCCGTCCATGGCTGAGGCCACTGACCGCCATCCCAGGGCCACAAGTTCCCGTCCATGGCTGAGGCCACTGACCAACATCCCAGGTTCCGATCTGTGCACTCACTGAGGCGAATGGTCATGAGCCTTTGCCGGGGTAACCACCGCAGACGCCTGCGCCTAAGAAGTCACGTGATCTCGGAGGGGAAAGGAAACGGAACTTCAGTGCCCGGCATGCATTGCGTGCTTTCCACACAGGGGCGGTGAGTCTGACTTCATCAGTGTGCGACGGCCGGTGGGGGAAGAAGACGCGGTGCGGAGGAGGCTGGAAACGCAGCAGAGCGGTGAGTGGGACGGGGGTGTGGGTCTACAGGCGGGAATACACGTGACGTGGCCGCGCACCTGCTGCCCTTCGCTATATATGCCCCTGTTGTTACTGGGTAGTCACGTGACTGCCGCCCCTTATCTCTGCACACACCCTCGTAGTGTAGTGAGCGGCGACGATCGTTTCACCTTTCTCAGCTGGTGGCGTTTTCTGGGATCGTTAATATGGGGGTGGTCCTCCTGCACCTCTGACCCCAGGCCTCGGGTCTGCTTCTCTGACTGGAAAGTGTTCTGGTCATTGTGGCATGAAAAGTCCTATCGGCTCCGCGCTGTTATCCATTACTTCTCATCCGCAGGGGTATAAAGTACACGGATCCCATGCACATATGGATCTGGAACCTCCATGAAAACCAACAAGCCCAAGGTCTCCGACACAAGCCTCACACATTAGAGTCTGCCCCAAGCCATCATCATGGAGGACCACACTCCCCCCACATCACCAGGTGAGGAGATCAATCATCACATACTCAAGGAGCCACAATCTGATTTTAGTAAGCAGCTGCTCGGTGCAGACCCCCATCTCAGTGCAGGCACTAATTGTGTGTTTGCTGCAGATGGATCCATCCAGAGTAGCACACCGGAGAGATATCAGAGCCCATACGCTGATGACTGGCCAGTGGATGATGACAATGACGTCCCACTGGAGGAAGATGATGATCCACAGGATGACGATGATGGTGATGATGTCCAGCAGGAGGAAGATTCTGATGAAGATGATGATTCTATGCATCTACCTCAGTATGATGATGATGATGACCGCGTCCCACATGATGACAATGTGGTACGTTACTAGAGTACGGTGACTAGAGCAGTCCTTACATGAAATCTTGTGTAATCCTTCATGTTTCTGTTTTAGATTGATGACCTTGTTATTGTTAAAGTGGAAGATCCGGAGGGTGATGAGGGGTATTTCAGAACTGAAGGGCATCACACAGAGGATTATTCTACAGATATCAGCCAGGGTGAGTAAGAAATGTCGCTGAGCACTAGAGATGAGCAGATTGATTTATGGGACTCTGGTCCCGGTCAGTGGTATATGGCAGTTAGGCGGGAGGCCAGCTAAGTTCTTACCTTCCTGCATCCCCAGCACAGCTTTTAATTTGTCAATGCTGGCGTGAGATAATCTGTGCGCAGTGACGCGCAGATTATGTCTCTCCAGCCATAGCTAATCTAAAACCAGAGATGTCAGAAGGCCTCCCATCTAGCCAGCAGGTACCACTGACCTGTACCGGAGTCCCACAAATCGATCCGCTCATCTCTACTGTGTACCTTCTAATGGGGAGAACGTTTGTTTTTTTCCCTTCCTACGTACATCAGATAATTGGTAGTCGCCAAGAGACCTCCTACATGACCCTTCATCAACCTTCCTATACGTGGGTAATATTGTCTGGTAATTTTCTACCTCAATGCGCCATCATATTGGTGGCAGCACCCCAGGTTAGATGGCTGTCCCTACAATTGTGAATAAAAAAATAAAAGGATTACAAAAGTGGTCAGGTTCTAGTTTAAAAAAAATTGTTATTTCTCCTTCGCCTCATTGGGAGACACAGACCATGGGTGTTATGCTGCTGCCACTAGGAGGACACTAAGGCCTCTTTCACACTTCAGTCGTGCGACGTCAGTCAAAATCCGTCAAAATGTGAAAAAAACGGATCCGCCAATTTTTTTTGGCGGATCCGTTTTTTTCCCATAGACTTGCATTAGTGACGGATTTTGACGGATGGTCGTCCGTTAGGTCCGTTTTTGGACGGATCCGCCAAAAAATTGGCGTCCGTCATTTTAAAAAAACGTCCAATGCAACGTTTTTTTTGACCGCCAAAATGGCGGACAACGGCGGATCCGCCGCATCCGCCATTTTGTATAATGGCCACCTATGGGCGGCGGATCCGCCAGCATCCATTTTTGACGGAATCCGCCGGCGGATCCGTCGCCTCTATTGAAAACCATAGTAAAATGCACAAAACAGTGTCCGGGGTCTCGGTCTCTCTCTCTCTCCTCTCTCTCTCTCTCTCTCTTCCTCTCTCTCTCTCTCTCTCTCTCTCCTCTCTCTCTCTCCTCTCTCTCTCTCTCTCTCTCTCTCTCTCTCTCTCTCTCTCTCTCTCTCTCTCTCTCTCCTCTCTCTCTCTCTCTCCTTTTCTGACGGATCCGCCATTTCACGGATGGGCGGACGTCACACAACGGAAGTGTGAAAGAGGCCTAAGCTAATACACAAAGAAATTGGCTCCTCCTCCGCAGTATACACCCTCTGCTGGCTCAAGCCTGAACCAGTTCTTGCTTAGTGTCTGTAGGAGCACTAGGGTCTGGCTTAAGACCCCAATTTTTTTCTAACTTTTTCATTTTGTTCTAATTTTATTTTTCCTTTTTTTTCATGGAATAAAGGGGCGACGGGGTCTTATAGAAAAGTCCCGCTCTCCCAAAAATCCTCAACAGGCGGGAACGCGGAGTGTCTCCTCCCCGTACCCCCTCCTGCAACGATATCGCGCCTCAGCTCTTTTTTGTGGCAATGGATCCCTTTAATGGGTCTGTTCTCCCCATACCTTCAACGGGCGGGAACATGGGGTGTCGCCCCCTCATGACGGTCAGAGTCCCCCACTGAAAAAGGAGCCTGGAATTTAACCCTCTCCGCCTCCCTATCAAAGTGATGGCGGATTGAGGAGGCACGACCGCATGGGCCGCTGGCCCCAACAGCAGTGAGTACGCGGGCCCCCCTTCAGCGGTGCTGCCGCAGCCTGACCGAGCCCCGCCGCCGTGGCCTACTCAGCCGGCTTTTTTTCCTAGTACCCGCCGCCGCTGCCTTTTTTCCTTGCTACCGCGGCTTCCCCATAGGCCGCCGCGGCCTTCTCACAGTAGCTGCCGTCGCGGCCTCCTCATTAGAGCCACAGCCTTCTCAAGGAGTCGCCACTGCGGCCTTCTCAGGGCCGCAGCCGCGGCCTTTTTTTCATGACAGCCTCGGCCTCCTCATAAGAGTTGCTGCCGCGGCCTTTTCAAGGGAGCCGCTGCTGCGCCCCTGGCACCGCTGCGGCTTTATCTGCATAGCAGCCGGAGCCGCCGCGACCCTTCTCAAGCTAAAGCCGCCGCGGGACCATCATAGGAGCCGCGTCCTCTTCAAAGGAGCCGCCGCTGCGCCCTTAGCATCGCCGCGGCCAGTCCGAGACCCGCCGCGGCGGCCTACTCAGCCGGCCTTTTTCTTAGTACCCGGCGCCACGGCCTTTTTCCTTTCTACCGCTTCCCTCTGCACCACCACTGAAAAAGGAGCCTGGTGCTGGGAATTTAACCCTCTCCACCTCCCTATCAAAGGGATGGCGGATTGAGGAGGCACGACCGCATGGGCCGCTGGACCCTACAGCAGTGAGTACGTGGGCCCCCCCCTTCAAGCGCCGCTGCTGCCCTCTCAAACGCTGCGGTCTCCTCAAAGGAGCTGCCGCCGCGGTCTTAACCGTCGGCGCTCCTGCGCCTCCCCTGCGCCGTTGCGGCCTCACGCTGTCTCCGTCGCGCCCGTCCATGGGCCGCGGCTTCCTTTGACTGCCGCGCCTGTCCCTCTAATTTAGTCCCCGGCTTTTGGGCCGTGTAGGCCTCAGTTTCGCCCTCCCGGGTAGCTCCGCCTATGCTTTTTTGGCGCTCTCCACTGTTCTGGGCGCTTCTCTTCGGAAACGAGAGGCGCCACCTCAGTCCCGGCCGCCATTTCTCTTCACGCCGCATCTTCTGAAAAACCTTGCAACAGTCTGTCCGAGGCTCCATGCAAACCTCTCCACCTCCCTGGCAAAGGGATGGTGGATTGAGAAAATAATCGGTTCGGTTGGCGACTGTTTATCAACTCCGGTGTCTCCAGGCTCTATTAATATCTGAGGCTCCATGCGGCGTACATGCTATCCCACTATATCACCACTGCCCCAAAACTGCATGGTAACTAGAGGCTAACAAAACCACTCCACCTCCCTATCAAAGGCATTGTGGATTGAGGAGATAATCAGTGCGGTTGGCGAGTGGTTTGCAATCTCCTGTGACCTTTGTTACTCCTCTGTCACCGCTACGCGGTCTGCCGTCTCTGGCGGCACGGACATATGATCTTGGAACGCTGAGTCATACAGTCATGGCCAAGAGTTTTGAGAATGACACAAATATTATATTTTCACATGATCTGCTGCCCTCTGGTTTTTATGTGTGTGTTTGACAGATGTTTTTATCACAGACAGAAATATAATTGCAAACATATGAGTAACAAAAACTTATATTGACAGTTAGAATGAGTTAATGCAGCAAGTCAATATTTGCAGTGTTGACCCTTCTTCTTCAGGACCTCTGCAATTCTCCCTGGCATGCTCTCAATCAACTTCTGGACCAAATCCTGACTGATAGCAGTCCATTCTTGCACAATCAATTCTTTCATTTTGTCAGAATTTTTAGGTTTTTGTTTGTCCACCCGTCTCTTGATGATAGACCACAAGTTCTCAATGGGATTAAGATCTGGGAGTTTCCAGGCCATGGACCCAAAATCTCTATGTTTTGTTCCCTGAGCCATTTAGTTATCACCTTTGCTTTATGGCAAGGTGCTCCATCATGCTGGAAAAGGCATTGTTGATCGCCAAACTGCTCTTGGAGGGTTGGGAGAAGTTGCTCTTGGAGGACATTCTGGTACCATTCTTTATTCATGGCTGTGTTTTTAGGCAAGACTGTGAGAGAGCCGATTCCCTTGGCTGAGAAGCAACCCCACACATGAATGGTTTCAGGATGCTTAACAGTTGGCATGAGACAAGACTGGTGGTAGCGCTAACCTTGTCTTCTCCGAATGAGGCGTTTTCCTGATGTCCCAAACAATCGAAAAGGGGATTCATCAGAGAAAATAACTTTACCCCAGTCCTCAGCAGTCCACTGCCTGTACCTTTTGCAGAATATCAGTCTGTCCATGATGTTTTTTCTGGAGAGAAGTGGCTTCTTTGCTGCCCTCCTTGAGACCAGGCCTCGCTCCAAGAGTCTCCGCCTCACAGTGCGTGCAGATGCACTCACACCTGCCTGCTGCCATTCCTGAGCAAGCTCTGCACTGCTGGTAGCCCGATCTCGCAGCTGAAACACTTTTAAGAGACGGTCCTGGCGCTTGCTGGTCTTTCTTGGGCGCCCTGAATCCTTTTTGGCAACAATGGAACCTCTCTCCTTGAAGTTCTTGATGATGCGATAGATTGTTGACTGAGGTGCAATCTTTCTAGCTGCGATACTCTTCCCTGTTAGGCCATTTTTGTGCATTGCAATGATGACTGCACGTGTTTCTTTAGAGATAACCATGGTTAACAGAAGAGAAACAATGATGCCAATCACCAGCCTCCTTTTAAAGTGTCCAGTGGTGTCATTCTTACTTAATCATGACAGATTGATCTCCAGCCATGTCCTCATCAACACCCACACCTGTGTTAATGGAGCAATCACTGAAAAAAGGTTAGCTGGTCCTTTTAAGGCAGGGCTGCAATGATGTTGAAATGTGTTTTGGGGGATAAAGTTCATTTTCTAGCCAAATATTGACTTTGCAAGTAATTGCTGTTAAGCTGATCACTCTTTATAACATTCTGGAGTATATGCAAATTACCTTTAGAAAAAGTGAAGCAGTAGACTTTGTAAAAATTAATATTTGTGTCATTCTCAAAACTTTTGGCCATGACTGTAGAAAGCACGCTTACGCCTAGTGTACTGCGTGTAATGCCCCGCTGCCGCGAAGGCTCCCCACTGCAATCTGTGCAGTCTGCATCTTTTCACAGGAGCCAAACGAATGGGCAACGCCTCCGGCTTCAGTTTACCTTACAAGGAAGGCCCCTCTGCCCTTCGAGTCTTCAGACTGGCTGACAGTAACAAAAGCGGAGGGGACAGAATGCACAATTTTCTACCTAACGTCTCAGTAACGCGTCCCCAGGCATTCTGCTGCTTTGGTGTACGCATGCTCCGTTTCCAGCTCCCCCGTCACTGGGGATTGCAGCAAACATGACGCACCAGGAATCCTTAGATGCCCTCATCAAACCGGTTATTAGAGCTCTGAGAGCCATACAATGTCAAAAATTTGTCGTTACCTCACTGAGACCTTCAAAGGGACCAAACGGCTTCCCAGTGTTTTTCTTTTACGAATCTCCCTAGGTTTCTGACATACGTCAGAGATATAGCAGTTGCTGGACAAACGATTCTCTGAGCTAAAGCCGCTTTATCACGATACCCTTTTGTCCACACTCTAAAAAGAGAGTGGACGGAGTATCCAACAATGGATCCTATATTGCGGCTTAGCTTACTAACCTCTACTGGCTTTGACTGACGACTTGTCTTATTACAATCCCCACTGACCGTCCAATTGGCCCGCGGTCAGTCTTTGGAGGTTTCTGAGGCAACTCTCTTCCCTTCCCTCGCCGTCATCTAGGTGGCTAGAGCCATGGTGGTTTGGACTAGGGCCCTAGCCAAGAACAGTCAAGACAATAGCTTGCCTCACTAGGTGGTTAGTCTGGATTCCCAAATAGCCTGGCTGGAGATTATGGGTACAGGCATCCCTGGATACAGCAGACGGTGACACTCTTATAGCTCCAACGCCATTACCATCAGCAGAGCCCTATGGCTCCGAGAGTGGCGAGCAAATTCCGCTTTAAAGAAATCTCTAACTTCTTTAAGCTCTTCCATCCTGGAAACGCAGACCCTTGTGCCCCAAACTCAAGGGTACCCCTTCCCACAAGTTTGTCTGCTCAAACACACATTGCGGTATCTGAAAGCCTCGGACAGGGTAGGCATCAGTCTTCCCCTGTTTTATCGGGTCTGGCTGGCGGTTACCTTCGACCATGGTTCGGAAATCCAGTGGTTTCCAGATACTGACATAGAATTCCTGTCCCCCTCGCCAACTCGTTTTCTCCGGTCCCTTCTTTTAAGGACAAAGGAACAAGCGACCACACCTTTTTAGGCCATTCTTGTACTCCGCATCATTGAACAGTTGTACACACAGACCGGTTAAAACGGTCTTACCTATACCTGTTCATGGTTCCAAAGAAGGACGGAACCCTGCATCCCATCCTAGACGTAAAACTGACGAATAGGTTTGTCAGGCTGCGCCATTTCAAAATGGAATTTTTCCCATGTTATCACCTCTCATTCCAATCCTTCTCAGCCCGACAAGGATTCCTCCGCTTCGCCAGTGCAGCCAACCATTTTCAATTCACGACTTTAACCCTCGGTCTCGCCTCGGCTCCCAAGCTGTTCTCCAAGGTCATGGCAGTTGTTATTTCTATCCCGTACTCCCGCGGCATAGTGATTCCACTCTACCCAGGCGACCTCCTTAGCAAGAGATCGCCCCTTCAAGTCTGCGCAGAGAGGGTCAGCATCACAGTGGACGCTCTCACTCGTCTAGGTCGGTTAGTGATCCTGCGCAATTCCTTTCCAGCCCCATCTCAGGATCCTCATTTCAAGCATGGACACTTCCCGAGTGTTGATAAATCCCCCTTCAGGAAAGATTTCACTAATCCAGGAAGCTCAGAAGTTTCCTCTCGGTCGTCCCCTTTTCCTGCAGTCTGGAACGCAGCTCTAGACAAAAAAAAAAAAATGGTGCCGACAATCCATGAGTACCATTCCCTCAACTACATCTCCGTCCTCTGTGGCAGACATTGCTACCAGCGTGGGACCGATATCCATCCTCTCTGGACCGCTATTTTTCGCCAGTCCCTCCGGATCAGGCGGTCTCTGAGGTAGTGGACGTTGTTGTCCTTACTGATTCAGATACAGTTCTTTCTTCCTGATCCCGCGCGGGTGTTGACCACTGACGCCAGTCTCCTAGGTTGGAGAGTGCGCTCCCGTCTCCATATGGTCCAGGGACGCTTGCCCTTTGAGAATCAGGTCTCCTGATCAATTTGCTTGAGATCCGGTCAGTCAGTCTAGTCATCCAGCATTTCTGCCTGCTTTCCGATGTTTATTCCCTCCGGATCCAATCAGTCCACGCCACAGCTGTGGCATACATCAGTGGTTAGGAGGGCTCACGAAGCACAGGAGCTATGCTTGACGTAGCTCGCATTCTGCAATAGGCCGATTCAAAACATTTATCTTTTTGTTGGCAGTTCATGTTCTAGGGGTAGGAAATTGGGCGCACTTTTCCCTCAGCCGCCACGGCCTGATTCCAGAATAGCATGTTTTGCAATGCTGGGTAACACTGCATATAGACCTCAATGGCCTCTACGCTAAACGCCAAAGTCCCGGCATTTCTAGATCCGTTCTGGGACCCATTTGTCCTCCGGTCGCATGACCCTGTGCTTCTGTGGCATCAGTTTTACTTCCATTACTTTTTCTCCACCTCTTCTGCTAATACCAAGTGTTCTCCAGAAGTTTAAGGCGGAGGGAATCACACTGTTGTTTTCGTCGCACCAGACTGAATACGACAATCGTGGTACGCGGCTCTAGTGCATCTAGACCCTACCTCTGCGGTTACCAAACCGTCCAGATCTTCTTTTTCAAGAGGCCATTTCCCGCCAGGACTCGAGAGTGCTGGGCTTAACGACCTGCGCATTGAACGCCACACATAGTGTTCGCCGTTATCATCAATGTCCAGAAATTTACTCTCCGACGTATTTACCATCATATTTCAGAAAGCCTTTTTTCCCTTGGTGTTTTTACAACCACGTTTGTTTCCCGCTTGTGTTTGCTTTCTTGTCCATATTGGAGTCCCTCCAAGAGGTTTCCATTCGAGCCTGGCACTGTCTTCTCTCAATGCTATCCATCCTGTTTTCAAAGAATACCTTCCAAATCGCAGCTTAAGACCTTCGTACAGAGACTGCTGCACCTTAATCCTCCCTACAAGTGGCCTTCGGAAGCCTTGGGGTTTTTGATCTGATCTCAGGTGCTTTACAAGTGGACTTCTTCAAACTCCTGTAAGATATATCTTTAACTCTTCCTTCTTGGAAAGTTCCCTTACTTGTGGCTGTCACAAACATCACGCGGTTTTCGGAATTGATGGCTTTGTCTTGCAAACCTCCATTCTTGTTTTTCAACAGGGCAAGGTGGTGTTAAGGATTTCTCTGGCCTTCTTGCCTAATGTTGTTCTTCTTTTCATCTGCATAAGAACATTCTCTCGCCCTCAATCTTCCCACCTCCGGTTCATCATACTGGGAAGGCTCTCCACACTTTGGATTCGGAGAGAGCACTCAGGAAATACACTTTCGAAACAGCGCCTTTCTCCAAATCGGATTCCCTCTCTATGGTTCTAGGGCGACACAGAAAAGGCCTACCTGCCTTTTTAAAAAAAAAAAAAAAGTCTACAGTAGCCTAATATAGCTGCTCTCCAATTTAAGAAGCTTTCTGAGTCTAAGGTCTCCTATCCCTCCGAACCTCAGAGTAACCTCCACTACGTCACTGGAGGCATCCTGGGTCATTCGGCCCCGGACGTCGATACAGCAAGGTTGCAGGGCTGCAACTTGGTCCAGTCTTCTCACGTTAGTTAACCATTAGGCATTCATCCTTAAGCCTTTTCAGAGGCTGGCCTTGGCAGATAAATTCTGCATTCCACACAGGCGCATCTGTAGACTAGATTATTCGTGGTGTATATTAAGGTTTCAGCTGCAGTGCTGTTTCCCACCAATGGACTGCTTTAGGACGTCCCATGGTGTTTGTCTCCCAATGAGGCGAAGTAGAAACAGGGATTTTTGTGTACTCACCATAAAATCCTTTTCTCCGAGACGCTCATTGGGAGACACAGCACCCACCCTTTTAGTCTAACGACTTCTGCTTATCTCTTTTATTTGATGTGGTAATCACTAATATGTGAATGATCGTACCTTGATATGATGTTAATCTCTCCTACTGCTTTTGCACCGAACTGGTTCAGGCTTGAGCCAGCAGAGGGTGTATACTGCGGAGGCGGACCCAATTTCTTTGTGTATTAGCTTAGTGTCCTAGTGGCAGCAGCATAACACCCATGGTCTGTGTCTCCCAATGAGCGTCTCAAAGAAAAGGATTTTACGGTGAGTACACAAAAATCCCTGTACTTCCTTTTTAAAACGGAAGTATATCTCATGTAAAAATTGCAACTTTTTTCTATGTTATGCCGCTCTTGCCATGTAAAGTTATGATCTGTGAGTGATTAGTTATGCAACTAAGGTTTAAAGGTGCTGTTCAGCTATGTTTTTTTTATATTGATAGTCCTGCATCCCCGCCACATCTTATTGTCAATCACATTGATCATCTTTAAAGGGAACCTGTCATCACTTTTGGCCGCTATAAGATGCGGCCACTTCCTTTTCGGGGCTCATCTACAACATTCTGTATTGCTGTAGATAAGCCCCTGATCTAACCTGAAAGATAAGAAAAATAAGTTAGATTATACTCATTCAGGAAGGCGGTCCGGTCTGTTGGGTGTCGCCGGTCCGGCGCCTCTCATCTTCTTGTGACACCGCCCTTGCTTGATGGCTCCCTGGCATTGCGGCTCCTGCGCAGGCGTACTTATCAGCCATGTTGAGGGCAGAGCAAAATACTGCAGTGCGCAGACCCTGGGCCTCTGACCTTTCCCGGCGCCTGCAGACAGGGGTTTTTATTGTACTCAAAGAAATAGGGAGGTTTTGGTACAGTACCAAAAAAGACATGTAAGATAATGATATAAAGGCCGGGGTCACACTTGCGAGTGCCATACGAGAAACTGGCATCAATACCCGGCACTGCCGCCGGCACTCGGGACGAGAGTATGCAGCTGCATAGAAATACATGTAGCCGCACACTCCGGTCTCGAGTGTGACCCCGGCCAAGCTCTGTGAATCACAGATTCTAATAACTACCGTATATACTTGAGTATAAGCCGACCCGAGTATAAGTCGACCCCCCTAATTTTGCCACAAAAAACTGGGAAAACTTATCGACTCGAGTATAAGCCTAGGGTGTAAAATGAGATTATGCCCCATATGCTGCCCCATGTATTATGCCCCACAAGATGCTCCATAGATTGTGCCCCATATGCTGCCCATGTATTGTGCCCCCATAGATGCTCCATAGATTGTGACCCCATAGATGCTCCATGTATTATGCCCCCATAGATGCTCCATGTATTATGCCCCCATAGATGCTGCATTGAATTGGCCCCTCATGCTGCTGCAACAAAAAAAAAAAAAACATACTCACCTCTCGTCGCTGGGGGCCAGGTGCCGGTGTCCTGAGCAGGCGGGGACACCGGCGCGCTATGGGGGACAGGTGCCGGTGTCACTGCTCACTCAGGGCCCC
>JARQOD010000003.1:263121990-263192637 GCA_033576555.1 Oophaga sylvatica | reverse complement strand
TTGGTCCAGTCTTCTCACGTTAGTTAATCCATTAGGCATTCATCCTTAAGCCTTTTCAGAGGCTGGCCTTGGCAGATAAATTCTGCATTCCACACAGGCGCATCTGTAGACTAGATTATTCGTGGTGTATATTAAGGTTTCAGCTGCAGTGCTGTTTCCCACCAATGGACTGCTTTAGGACGTCCCATGGTGTTTGTCTCCCAATGAGGCGAAGTAGAAACAGGGATTTTTGTGTACTCACCATAAAATCCTTTTCTCCGAGACGCTCATTGGGAGACACAGCACCCACCCTTTTAGTCTAACGACTTCTGCTTATCTCTTTTATTTGATGTGGTAATCACTAATATGTGAATGATCGTACCTTGATATGATGTTAATCTCTCCTACTGCTTTTGCACCGAACTGGTTCAGGCTTGAGCCAGCAGAGGGTGTATACTGCGGAGGCGGACCCAATTTCTTTGTGTATTAGCTTAGTGTCCTAGTGGCAGCAGCATAACACCCATGGTCTGTGTCTCCCAATGAGCGTCTCAAAGAAAAGGATTTTACGGTGAGTACACAAAAATCCCTGTACTTCCTTTTTAAAACGGAAGTATATCTCATGTAAAAATTGCAACTTTTTTCTATGTTATGCCGCTCTTGCCATGTAAAGTTATGATCTGTGAGTGATTAGTTATGCAACTAAGGTTTAAAGGTGCTGTTCAGCTATGTTTTTTTTATATTGATAGTCCTGCATCCCCGCCACATCTTATTGTCAATCACATTGATCATCTTTAAAGGGAACCTGTCATCACTTTTGGCCGCTATAAGATGCGGCCACTTCCTTTTCGGGGCTCATCTACAACATTCTGTATGCTGTAGATAAGCCCCTGATCTAACCTGAAAGATAAGAAAAATAAGTTAGATTATACTCATTCAGGAAGGCGGTCCGGTCTGTTGGGTGTCGCCGGTCCGGCGCCTCTCATCTTCTTGTGACACCGCCCTTGCTTGATGGCTCCCTGGCATTGCGGCTCCTGCGCAGGCGTACTTATCAGCCATGTTGAGGGCAGAGCAAAATACTGCAGTGCGCAGACCCTGGGCCTCTGACCTTTCCCGGCGCCTGCAGACAGGGGTTTTTATTGTACTCAAAGAAATAGGGAGGTTTTGGTACAGTACCAAAAAAGACATGTAAGATAATGATATAAAGGCCGGGTCACACTTGCGAGTGCCATACGAGAAACTGGCATCAATACCCGGCACTGCCGCCGGCACTCGGGACGAGAGTATGCAGCTGCATAGAAATACATGTAGCCGCACACTCCGGTCTCGAGTGTGACCCCGGCCAAGCTCTGTGAATCACAGATTCTAATAACTACCGTATATACTTGAGTATAAGCCGACCCGAGTATAAGTCGACCCCCCTAATTTTGCCACAAAAAACTGGGAAAACTTATCGACTCGAGTATAAGCCTAGGGTGTAAAATGAGATTATGCCCCATATGCTGCCCCATGTATTATGCCCCACAAGATGCTCCATAGATTGTGCCCCATATGCTGCCCATGTATTGTGCCCCCATAGATGCTCCATAGATTGTGACCCCATAGATGCTCCATGTATTATGCCCCCATAGATGCTCCATGTATTATGCCCCCATAGATGCTGCATTGAATTGGCCCCTCATGCTGCTGCAACAAAAAAAAAAAAAACATACTCACCTCTCGTCGCTGGGGCCAGGTGCCGGTGTCCTGAGCAGGCGGGGACACCGGCGCGCTATGGGGGACAGGTGCCGGTGTCACTGCTCACTCAGGGCCCCGGCACCTGCGATATTTACTCGTCACCCGGTCCACTGCTGAGCGCCACTGTCTTCCGGATCCTCCAGCAGTGAATGATCAGGCAGAGGGCGCGGCGCGCAGTAACCACGTGATCGCGCCCTCTGCCTGAACATCGCAGCAAGAGGACCCGAGGACACAGCGGCGAGCAGCGGTGGAACGGGACAGGTAAATATCGCTTATACTCACCCTTCCGCCGGCGCGTCTCTGCCTGCTCTTCTCCCGTGGTCTCCGGCGCCAGTGTTCAGTGGTCACGTGGTACCGCTCATTAAAGTCATGAATATGTGCATATTCATGACTTTAATGAGCGGTACCACCTGACCGCTGAACACTGGCGCCGGAGACTGTGGGAGAAGAGCAGGGGCTGCAAAGACCGTGCCGGCGGAGGGGTGAGTATATAGAACAGCTACGCTCCGCCTCCCCCCTGTATATGACTCGAGTATAAGCCGAGAGGGGGACTTTCAGCCCTAAAAAATGGGCTGAAAATCTCGGCTTATACTTGAGTATATACGGTACTTCCATGAAACCATTTTTAATTGGTTCTCAACGTCTTCAGCAGTTTTTCAGCAAGTCAACATCCTGTCTTGTTGCTCCTTTGTACAAGACTTGTAAAGCTAACACACACCGTGTTCAAATGCTATTTTTCTTTTCTCTGATTTTACTAAATGCTTGGATGAAGTATATACTCTTTAATTTTTTTTTTTGAAGACCAGTGACAAAATTAATTCAAAAATAAAAACTGGAGTATTGCTTTGACAGGTGTGGGGGTGAACATTCAAAACTAGAGTATTGGAAACTATGATGGGAGGTTTTTGGTGGTTGCCCCAGTAAGGCCATAGATACATTCTGATATCAGACCAGTTATGTGATGTGTTTTCACAATTCTATTCTGGATAATAAAATATTTGGGTACTTGAAATTTTTTAATGATGTTGATCTTACTATGTTTTATTTCATTATTTTGACAGATGGGGAAAGTAGTGATATGGCCTCAGATCTTAAAATAAAAGAAAATGATGGCGACTACTCCAGTAGCCCTCATGATTACTCCAACTATGAAGATGTGTGTCCTGATGCTCTAAAGTCGGATGATGCCATTGATGCTTTCTTTCCATGCGTTGAATGTGGCAAGTGTTTTAGCCAAAGAATAAATCTCCTGCGACATCAAAAGATCCACAAAGGAGAGAAACCATTCCCATGTTCCATATGTGGAAAGTGCTTCACCCACAAGTCAGATGTGGTTCGGCACCAAAGAATCCATACTGGAGAACGGCCATTTCCATGCATTGTATGTGGAAAGTCTTTTTCACAGAAATCGGTTCTGATCCAACACCAGAGGATTCATAACGGTGAAAAGCCGTTCTCATGCTCTGATTGTGGTCGCTGCTTTACCCAGAAATCGATTCTTATCAAGCATCAAAAGGTTCACATAGAAGTGCGTCCGTTTTCCTGCCCCGATTGTGGGAAATGCTTTACAAGGAAGTCTGTTCTTCTGGAGCATCAGCGCAGCCACTTCAGTGAGAATCCATTCCCGTGTTTTGATTGTGGCGAGTTCTTTTTGGAAAAGGCTGATCTTGAAGAACATCAGCTCATTCATAACAGTGAGAAGCCTTTTTCATGTCCCGATTGTGACAAATTCTTCAAATTTAAATCTGATCTAGTTCGACACGAAAGGATCCACACCGGGGAGAAACCGTTTTCTTGCTCAGAATGTGGGAAGTGTTTCTCACAGAAATCTGATGTTGTCATACACCAGAGAATTCATAAAGGAGAGAAGCCTTTTCTCTGCATAGAATGCGGAAAATCATTCACTCAGAAGTCTGTCCTCCTTAATCATCAGATAATGCATACAGGACAGAAGCCCTTTTCCTGCAATGATTGTGGCAAATTTTTCACTCGGAAATCCAATCTCATTAAACATCAGTCCATGCACACTGGCGTGAAGCCATTTTCGTGTTCTGACTGTGGTAAAAGTTTTACGCGGAGATCTCGTTTCCTTAAACATCAGGAAAATCACACAAAGCCTGAGGAGAGCTAGACACTGGAAGTCTTGTAGCCCAAGAAACAGGGACTTTTCCTTTGGATCTACGTTGATTTGTCTTCCTGCGGTGACTTTATATCATGTACATCAGAAGCCTTGCTCTTATGGCTCTCCATTATTCTCTGCCTTATTTGTTGACTACTCAATTGATTCAGAAATTGATCTGCTTTTAAAAGAATCAATGTAAATTAAAAATTATTCAACACTGAAATTTTAGTATAATCAAGATTCTGCACACAAGTCTTGTGGATGTTTCATAAGATTTAATTGTGTAATAATTAGAAAGTTATGTCCACTGTTTTGATCTGATTGTAGTGTTGGTTGATGTATGTCCATATCTGTTTCTGTGTTAAATTAATTATACTGATTTTGGTTTTATTGAGCTCTTCTATGTGTGTTCTATTATGCTGACCCTATTGGGCATGCTTTGAATCCACCTCCTCCATTACTGATTGAGAGAACAAATGGAAAGTATAGATTAAGTTCTGGTATTCTCAATGTACTATGTCATGCGTTAACACCCTCAGCTTCTCCATTTCCAGCTGATTGCCAGTGCTTCAGTAGCGGGCCTTCTGGTGGCTTATTTTTGGACAACCTGTTTGATGACCACACAGTTGTAGTCCAATCGCAACCAAACTGTGTAACACATAAAGATCGGTGATCTCTAACTTAAGGCTTCTCATCTGGTGGTATTGGAAAACATCCAGTATGTTAACAGTATTTACGGGACGTGCTGTGACGTTTGCTTTCGCAATAGCTGCGATTATGAAGAACATTCATAGACCATAATATACTGTATTTTTCGGGCTATAAGACACACTTTTTTCCTCCCAAAATGTGGAGGAAAATGGGGGGTGCGTCTTTCTAGTCCGGATGTACTGGCTCCAGCTGAGGTGGGGGAGCGGCATCGGCAGAGCAGCGGGTCACAGGAGGCTGGAGCTGCGGCTATCTCTTGTGCCCGATGCTAAAGAGAAATGAATATTCACTGTATTCCACGCACATGCGCGTGGAGGGCAATAAATATTCAATTCTTTCTAGCATCCTGTTATGATTGGTTCCATCCTTATTCTGGTATGATTGGTCCCCACTCCCATCCTGGTATGATTGGCCCCATCAGAAAAGATTAAAAAAAAAAAAAAAAACATTACTCTTACCTTCCTCTGCTCCCTCGCAGTGTCCTGCTCTGCTGCCAGCAGCTGCATAATGCTTGTAAGCAGAGCATGGGCAGGGCCATCATGCGCTGCTTGCAAGCCGAAGGGCAGCTGCCGGAATACTCACCGGGACTGTGTGTGCATCTGGTACTCTGCTCCTGCCGAGACACCTCCTAGCTCAGGTCCCGCAGCATCACCCCACTCCTGTTGCCAAATGACAAAAATGTGGCCCGTTCCACCACCGTCGACCCCCGATGAGATACATTCTGTAAGACGCACCAGTGACCCCTGACATGCCTGATCCTGATGACAGGTTAAAAATTATTGTTTTCATAATTTCCTCCTTTAAGCTTTGGGTGCGTCTTATGGTCCGGTGTGTTAATAATCCGCCGAAAAATATGATATCTATATCTTTGTATAAGATTGCTTTATTACTTTTGTAAAATAGCTTTAAGTTACACAGAGCATTATATTATGTAAAAGATGATGTTAAAATCGCATTGATTACAGATTGCATATGCATGTCATACGGATGCTAGGTGAGAAAAAAAATCGCACCCTTACACGACATACGCAAGACACTCGTCTAACACTTTTTTTTATGCAGATGTAAGCTAAGGCTAGGGCTACACTGTAACACTGAAATGGCAGTAAGGCTACTTTCAGGCTAAGTGCACACATCAGGAATTTGTGCAGAATTTTCCTGAGCAAAACCTGACTTTTTCCACGGTAAAAACGCGTGGTTTTTTTCGCGTTTTTTGTGCGGATTTTGCGCGTTTTTACCGCGATTTTTCCCTGAACTTTCTAGGTCAATAATATAGCGGGAAAAACGCTAGAATTCCGCGAAATTAATGAACATGTTGGTTCTTTTTCCGAGATGCGTTTTTTTCACGGAAAAAAACGCACCATATGCACAAAAATTGCGGAATTCATTCTAAATGATAGGATGCTTAATTCATGCGTTTTTGACGCGTTTTTTCCCGCGAAAAAAACTCAAATAATCCTGAACGTGTGCACTTAGCCTTACACTTTTGCCTTTTTGCGCTGTTTTGAGCGCACGTCAAACGCATTGAAAAAACGCGTGCAAACGCTTGTAAACACTGCGATATTTTGTTGCATCAGCATGCGCATTACGACCAAAAAACGCAGCGTTTGTATGCGATTTCAAGCATTTTTTTGTTTGCTGTTTTTTCGGCGCATGGATTGTCTACGTGTCACATTTCACAGGAGGAAAATCCTTGAAAAATTCTTGCAACAGACTCCACCAATGGGACACCAGTGGGCATGTGTTATGGGAAATCTTTATATAGAGCCTGTTTACAGCCGAATTCTTCACATTTGCTTGCATTTTCCTTTGTGAACATGGATCTGCGCTGGAAGAGTTTTCACTTTAACTTGGATCTGGACATTGCGATGGCTCAGGCTTATGCAGTTGCTTACCATCAAGAAAGGGAGAGAGAGAGACAGCGAAGACTGCAGCGGCGTTTGTGGGTACATCCCATTGTAGAACTCCGGGAGAGCCGTGGAGCGTACCACACCCTCTATAGTGAGCTCCAGGCAAACCCCGAGAAATTTAGTGACTACACCCGGATGTCACAAGAAACCTTCAGGGATTTGCTTGCTCGTGTCCAAGAATTCATCCGAAGACTGGACACACAGCTCCGTCGTGCGATTCCTCCGGAGGAAAGGCTCCTGGTGACATTACGGTACGTAATATTGCTAAACCAATGCCTGCATAATTTTATTTGTTCTGCCATGTACTATTCCACAGCTGGCAGAATTATTGTTCTGCCATATAGTAAACAAAGACATGCAGAATTATTTTTATGCCATGTACTAATTTTTTTTTTTTTTAATGTTTTAAAAAAACATACAATAATATATTTTTTTGTTCTTTCTCAGATTCCTGGCTACTGGAGAGAGCCTCTCTTCACTCCACTTCCAGTACCGGATTGGTATCTCCACCTTGTCAGGAATTGTTGTGGACACCGGCATTGTGGAATGTTCTTTGTCCAGATATTATGCCCCTGCCCACCACTGAAAAGTGGATTGAAATAGCTGAAAAATTCTGGACATCCGGCAATTTCTCCAACTGTTTGGGAGTGGTTGATGGGAAACATCCGGATAATCAAACCCAAAAGAACAGGCTCGGAGTACTACAACTACAAAAAGTACTTCTCTACAGTTCTCATGGCCATTGCGGATGCAGACTGTATGTTTGTTGCAGTGGACATTGGGGCATTTGGCCGTGGGAATGACTCACAGGCTTTTAAGAACTCGGACATTTGCCGGAGGTTGTATGTTGTTTCAATTTCCCCATGCCATGGCCTCTCCCCAACACTGAAGGTCCGCCACAGCCATTTGTCATGGTTGGGGATGAGGCATTCCAGATGTGCCAACACCTGCTTAAACCCTACTCCAGCCGGGATTTGGACCACACCAAAAAATGTTTAATTACAGGCTGACCAGGGCCAGAAGAACTGTAGAGTGTGCCTTCAGTATACTTGTTTCCAGATGGCAAATTCTTGGCACGGCCATTCATCTGAAACTGGAAACAGTGGATGAAGTCGTGAAGGCCTGTGTGGTTTTACATAATTTTGTGATAGCTAAAGAGCACCCAAACTTTGAACTTGATGATGCAGCTCCTAACCCATTGCCTGAATTCACTCAGCACCCTCTCAGGTCATCCGTTGAAGTTTGCCAAATGAGGGACCAATTTGTGGCCTACTTCATCTCAGATGTAGGACGGGTGGAATGGCAAGAACAAATGGTGTAAAAATGTTTTCTTGTGTGTATGTTAATAAAATACCTGTTTTGATACTTGTACCGAGTGCAGTCTGTGTTTTTACAATCAAATACAATAATCAACTGGCCAGGTTTACCAGTGAATTCATGATGCTGTGTTTTTTGTGCATCATGAATTTTTACTAGTAATCCTGACCAGGTGACTATACATACATGATGATAAAGTTTATACATCTTCTACAATCCCCAGGCCTGGTGTCATGCTGAAGTGAGGACGCCCAAAATAATCCTCACTTCAGAATGTATCACACATGGTCAGGAGAACACACATATGAGTTATAAACTGCAGCATTGCTACTGTATGCTTGAAATATATGCAGACTGAAGCGATGCTGCAGCTTAAAACTCGTGTATTCACCTGCCCAGGTGTGATAGTAATGATACAAGACCAGGGTATTGTACATATAACGTGTATTTTCACCATCATTCTCAGTTTATTCAACACACTGAATAGAGGATGTGGTTAATTACAAGGTATATCTAGAATCCATGGCCTTGTATCACAAAGTTAAATGATGGTAAAAACACACCATACTCATTTAACTTTTTATGATACCTGGCAAGGTAAAATAGATATGCCTTGCATTCAACACCATCCTCTATTCAGTCTGAGCAATATTAGCATGCTGAAGAGATTGGTGGGGAAAATACAAGTCATATATTTGTGTTTTTGACTACACATATCTCCAGGAATGACACAAGAAACATGTCATTCCTGGAGTTGTGTAGTCAATAACGCAAAGTGTACGGCACAGTGTGTGTAGGCTGGGAAAGACACATTACAGTATTTAGTAAAAGCAGAATTGCACATTTATTTAAAAAAATAATTTTTATTGTGAAGGATGTTTTGGTGGAGATTTGGATACACTGGGTGTGTGCAGAGATGACGAACGGCTGGAAAGCGAGGAAGGGGTTCTAGGGGAAGGCGGGACAAAAGTAGTGAAGGAAAGCAGATCAGGGATGGAAGTAGAGGCAGGTTGCGACACATTAGGAGGAGAGGGGGATGGACAAAGTCTTTTTTTGGTCTTTGGGGCAGGAGTCCCCTGCATGGACCGACTTCCGTGTGACCGCCTTGAGCTGGTGGACCATGGCCTTGATACGTAAAAGAGGGAACGTCGGTCACCCCTCATGCTCTGCGGTGGCGGTGCTCCTAGAAGGAGAATAAGTGGTAGCTGTGCTCCTAAAATGGTGCGGAGTGGTGGCGGTACTCCTAGACGGAGAAGTGGTGGCTGTTCTCCTAAAATGGTGCGGAGTGGTGGCGGTACTCCCAGACGGAGAAGTGGTGGCTGTGCTCCTAAAATGGTGCGTAGTGGTGGCAGTGCTCCTAGACGGAGATGTGGCAGTGGTCCAAGAGCGTGTACCGGTGTCTGTGGTGGTGGTGCTCCAGACAGGAGCAGCGCTTGCCATGGTGGTGGCGACGGTGGAGTGACCAGCAGTATTCGGACTTGTGGTGGTGTCCGGCTTGACTCGGAATACAGGTGGCTGTGCAGTGGTATGCAGCAGAAGTCGGTAGTGAGGTGTGGCGAGTCAGTGGTGGCACAGTTGGAAATGCTACCACTGACTGCTGCACGTACCAATTCTGCTGCATAGCCTGCAAGTAAGCAGTGTTGCCGGCCTGCAACACACTCAGTTGTTGCTCAGGACTAAGGTGTTCCGCCATGCCCCGTTCAATTTTACTGAAAAAATGGTGCGCTGGTCTGTTGAGGTCGGCCTCCAGCGGATCAAGGCGCTGGTCGACAGAGTGGAAGCGGTGTTCCATGTGGGTAAAACCACGTTCCATGAGTGAAAATCAGTAACAAGAGTGAATGCGGCATAAAAAAGCAATACAATACAGTGCAGTCACTGTTGAACCAGATGACATTATTAGGTTTGCTGCTAGAATATATCTAGCAGGAAAACCAACAGTGCCATCCGTAACAAGAGTGAATGCAGCATAAAAAAGCAATACAATACAGTCATGGACAAAAGTTTTGAGAATGACACAAATATTAATTTTTACAAAGTCTACTGCTTCACTTTTTCTAATGGTAATTTGCATATACTCCAGAATGTTATAAAGAGTGATCAGCTTAACAGCAATTACTTGCAAAGTCAATATTTGGCTAGAAAATGAACTTTATCCCCCAAAACACATTTCAACATCATTGCAGCCCTGCCTTAAAAGGACCAGCTAACCTCTTTTCAGTGATTGCTCCATTAACACAGGTGTGGGTGTTGATGAGGACATAGCTGGAGATCAATCTGTCATGATTAAGTAAGAATGACACCACTGGACACTTTAAAAGGAGGCTGGTGCTTGGCATCATTGTTTCTCTTCTGGTAACCATGGCTATCTCTAAAGAAACACGTGCAGTCATCATTGCAATGCACAAAAATGGCCTAACAGGGAAGAGTATCGCAGCTAGAAAGATTGCACCTCAGTCAACCATCTATCGCATCATCAAGAACTTCAAGGAGAGAGGTTCCATTGTTGCCAAAAAGGCTCCAGGGCGCCCAAGAAAGACCAGCAAGCGCTAGGACCGTCTCTTAAAAGTGTTTCAGCTGTGGGATCGGGCTACCAGCAGTGCAGAGCTTGCTCAGGAATGGCAGTAGGCAGGTGTGAGTGCATCTGCACGCACTGTGAGGCGGAGACTCTTGGAGCAAGGCCTGGTCTCAAGGAGGGCAGCAAAGAAGCCACTTCTCTCTAGAAAAAACATGATGGACAGACTGATATTCTGCAAAAGGTACAGGCAGTGGGCTGCTGAGGACTGGGGTAAAGTTATTTTCTCTGATGAATCCCTTTTCGATTGTTTGGGACATCAGGAAAACGCCTCATTCGGAGAAGACAAGGTGAGCGCTACCACCAGTCTTGTCTCATGCCAACTGTTAAGCATCCTGAAACCATTCATGTTGCTTCTCAGCCAAGGGAATCGGCTCTCTCACAGTCTTGCCTAAAAACACAGCCATGAATAAAGAATGGTACCAGAATGTCCTCCAAGAGCAACTTCTCCCAACCCCAAGAGCAGTTTGGCGATCGACAATGCCTTTTCCAGCATGATGGAGCACCTTGCCATAAAGCAAAGGTGATAACTAAATGGCTCAGGGAACAAAACATAGAGATTTTGGGTCCATGGCCTGGAAACTCCCCAGATCTTAATCCCATTGAGAACTTGTGGTCTATCATCAAGAGACGGGTGGACAAACAAAAACCTAAAAATTCTGACAAAATGAAAGCATTGATTGTGCAAGAATGGACTGCTATCAGTCAGGATTTGGTCCAAAGTTGATTGAGAGCATGCCAGGGAGAATTGCAGAGGTTCTGAAGAAGAAGGGTCAACACTGCAAATATTGACTTGCTGCATTAACTCATTCTAACTGTCAATATAAGCTTTTGTTACTCATATGTTTGCAATTATATTTCTGTCTGTGATAAAAACATCTGTCAAACACACATAAAAACCAGAGGGCAGCAGATCATGTGAAAATATAATATTTGTGTCATTCTCAAAACTTTTGGCCATGACTGTACACAGTGCAAACACTGTTGAACCAGATGACACTGTTGGGTTTCCTGCTAGATATATTCTAGCAGCAAACCCAACAGTATCATCAGTAACAAGAGTCACTGCATCATCACAGAGCATGGAAATACTTACTAAACGCCTTTTTGGTGGTTGGAGAGGCGCTGTCCCAGCCATCCATCAACGCTGCGGCCACCTCATTCCATAGCCGCCGGCTCACCATATTGTCCTTGTACTGCGGATCACGGCTGTCCCACAACGGGACACACTCATGGACCTGGCAGATCAGGGCCTCGTTATCCACATAGAGGTCCTCGTCCCATTGTGGAACCTAGAAAAAACAAAGAAAACAATACATTACAATCAAGTAAAAACAGACAAAAAATAAAAAGAGACATTCAAAGACTATATACTTACATTACGTCTCACCACTGGGACTTGTCTTGGCTGCGACTGCTCCCGCTGTTCGGACTCCTCAATCGCCGTGTCCGACGATGATGTCTGAAAAAGAAAAAAAAATATTACACATTTGTAGATGCAGCAGCTATACTTACCCAAAGGCAGGAAGATACATCACGCTCTGCTTGGGCCAGTTCTTGCCGGGATGGGGAATACTGTAATCCAGAAGAAGACATGCTGCAATAAAAAAAAATACAAAGCATTAGTACATATTACATTTGAAAGGACAGGCAGTCATTTGGTTTAAGAATACTCACATTCTTGGTGATGCACCTTGGATCCAAAGTTTCTACTGTCTTGGCTGTGTCTTCCAGGCAGTGAGTGTCTTCCAGGCAGTCTGAAGAGTAGTGGTCTGTCTGGCACTGCAGACACCTTTTATCTACACTCCCCACAAACAATGTTGCTTGTGTAGGGGGTGTTTTATACAAGTGTCTAGACAATGTTTACTCAAAAATCGCGTGCACGCATAAGCGCTGACGAGCACACAGCCATGCACCCACCAGCGCCCCCATAGACTGTAATGTTATTTTTTGCGCATAACGTGTGCGCACGTGCTTTTTTAAAGTGGTTGGGCGGAACAAAAAATGCAACATGTAGCGTCTAGCACGTCTGGGCGCACACCTGAAAAATGTGCAGCGCTGTTGAAAGGTGACTTTAAGCCAGGTTAATAATTGAAAGTTGTCAATTAGACAACTCTCAATTATTAGTCCTATTGTATGAAATAAAAATAAACTGTTATGTTACGGTAGCTGAGGAGTGCAGGTAAAAAAGGAAATACACCAGAGCAGTTGGAATCTATGAGATTGCAGTACCCTGACTAACCACCGCAACTAGAGGCAGCCGTGGAGCGTTCCTACGTTGGTCCTAGACGCCTCATCACAGCCTGAGAAACTAACTACACCTAAAGATAGAAATAGGAAAGCTATCTGCCCCGGAGCAGAACCCCAAAGATAATAGAAAGCCCCCAAACATGTAATGGCGGTTAGACAAGAGGAAATACTGACACAGAAAGAAAATAGTATGAGCAAACGCTGGGGCCCAAACTATCTAAATAGAAAAGGATAGGAAGGGTACTTACTGCAATCTCAGAAAACCCTGAAAAAACACCAACTCCACTAATTTCAAAATCACCTGAGATCACACGACCTCTACCACCTAAATTAGCTCTCTGGTGTAACAAAAACAAAACAGCAGCCACTGAAAAAAAAACTAGAAAAAGCAAAAGTACAAAACACAGTGGCTGGACTAAACTGAGAGGGCAAAAGCCCCCGGAGGGGACCCTGAAGGCCCCCACAGAAGTGCAGGACAAAATGCAAAAATATAGCAAAAACACAAAATAAGAAATTGTCTTATCTGATAGCAGGAGATGCAGACACGACACAGCAGGCTATAAGGGAAACTGGAAAGAAGGATTCAGACCAGAACAATTGATCACCGGCAACCCTGATGGGAAAATGACTCCCTTATATAAGACCAATCAGTAACACCTGATTCCCAGTCCTCACAATCCTCACTAGTACCGCTTGTAACCACCAGAGGGAGCCTCTGCTCAGAACTCATCTCAAACCCATTCACAACAGTACCCCCCCCTTGAGGAGGGGTCACCGAACCCTCATTTGAGCAACCAGGTCGGTCAGGATGAGTTCTATGATACGCACGGATAAGTCTCCTAGCATGGATGTCCGAAGCAAACACCCAAGAATTGTCTTCCTGACCATAACCTCTCCATTTAACCAAATACTGGAGTCTTCGTCTAGAAAAACGAGAATCCAATATTTTCTCAACCACATACTCCAGATTGCCCTCAACCAAAACAGGGTCAGGAGGCACAGCAGCAGGAACCACTGGCTCAACAAACCTCTTCAACAAGGACTTGTGGAACACGTTATGGATCTTAAATGTCCCTGGAAGAAGCAAACGAAAAGAAACAGGATTAATAATCTCCATGATCTTATAAGGTCCAATGAACCTAGGCTTAAATTTAGGAGATGCTACTCTCATAGGAATATTCTTTGAGGACAACCAGACCAACTCCCCACCCTAAACCGAGGACTATCAGTCCTATGCCGGTTAGCAAACCGCTGGGCCTTCTCCTGAGAGAGGGACAACCTCTCCACTACCTGGTCCCAAATCTGCTGCATACGCTCAACAACAGAGTCAACACCTGGACAGACAGAAGCCTCCGTCTGTCCTGAAGAAAATCGAGGGTGAAACCCAGAATTACAGAGAAACGGAGACATCAAAGTGGCAGAGCTAGCCCTATTATTAAGAGCAAACTCAGCCAAAGGCAAAAAAGAGACCCAGTCATCCTGATCAGCAGACACAAAGCATCTTAGATAAGTCTCCAATGTCTGGTTTGTTCTCTCAGTTTGACCATTGGTCTGAGGATGAAATGCCGAGGAGAAAGACAATTGAACACCCAGTTTAGAACAAAAAGTCCTCCAAAATCTGGAAACAAACTGGACTCCTCTGTCAGACACAATGTTCTCAGGAATGCCGTGTAAACGAACCACGTGCTGAAGGAACAACGGCACCAATTCAGAGGAGGAAGGCAACTTAGGTAATGGCACAAGATGTATCATTTTGGAAAACCTATCACAAATTACCCAGATGGTGGTCATTCTCTGAGAAACAGGAAGATCGGAAATAAAATCCATAGAGATATGGGTCCATGGTCTCTTGGGCACAGGCAATGGCATCAACAAACCACTAGAGCGAGAGCAAGGCTTGGAGCGAGAGCAAGTCCCGCAGGACTGCACAAATTCCCTGACATCGCGAGACAAGGTAGGCCACCAAAAGGACCGACTAACTAAGTCTCTGGTACCAAAAATTACGGGATGCCCAGCCAATGCGGAACAATGAATCTCAGACATCACACTCTTTTTCCATTGGTCCGGGACAAACAATTTTCCAACAGGGCAGCGCTCGGGCCTATCCTCCTGACACCCCTCCAGAGCAAGTCTCAAATTGGGCGAGATGGCGGAAAGAACTACACCCTCCTTCAAAATAACAGAGGGATCAGATAGCTCAGGAGAGTCCGCAAGGAAACTCCTCGAGAGGGCATCCGCCTTAACATTCTTAGTGCCAGGAAGAAAGGAAACCACAAAATTAAAACGTGTGAAAAACAAAGGCCCACCTGGCCTGTCTAGGATTGAGTCGCTTGGCAGATTCCAGATAGACCAGATTCTTATGGTCCGTAAGGACCACCACCTGATGTTTGGCTCCCTCCAGCCAATGTCTCCACTCTTCAAAAGCCCACTTCATGGCCAATAACTCCCGATTACCCACGTCATAATTACGTTCAGTAGGAGAAAATTTTCGAGAGAAAAAGGCACAAGTGTTACTTTTAGAGGTCTCTGGATCTTTTTGGGACAAAACGGCACCTGCCCCAATTTCAGAGGCATCAACCTCCACCTGAAATGGCAGAGAAACATCAGGCTGCCGTAGAACAGGAGCAGAAGTGAATCTCTGCTTAAGTTCCTGAAACGCAGAGACTGCCTCAGGAGGCCAATTCACCACATCAGAACCCTTTCTGGTCAAATCAGTTAATGGTTTAACAATAACCGAGAAATTACCAATAAATTTACGATAAAAATTGGCAAAACCCAAAAATCTCTGAAGAGCCTTTAATGAAGTAGGTTGGACCCAATCACAGATGGCCTGAACCTTGACCGGGTCCATTTCAATAACAGATGGGGACAAAATGAATCCCAGAAATGAGATCTTCTGTACGCCAAAAAGACACTTTGATCCCTTCACATACAGAGCATTCTCTCTCAAAATCTGGAATACAGTTCGAACATGTTTCACATGAGAGTCCCAGTCATTAGAAAAAATCAAGATATCATCCAAATAAACAATCAGAAACTTGTCCACAAAATCCCTGAAAATGTCATTCATGAAGGACTGGAAGACGGAAGGAGCATTAGTGAGCCCAAAGGGCATCACAAGGTACTCAAAATGCCCTTCAGGGGTGTTAAATGCCGTCTTCCATTCATCCCCGTGCTTAATGCGAATAAGGTTATACGCCCCCCTGAGGTCAAGCTTGGTAAACCAAGTAGCGTTTTTCACCCTGGAAAACAGGTCAGAAATCAAGGGTAACGGGTATTGATATTTCACAGTAATATTGTTCAAGAGACGATAATCAATACACGGCCTTAATGAACCATCTTTTTTGGCCACAAAGAAAAAACCGGCACCTAAGGATGAAGAGGATGGTCTGATATGACCCTTCTCCAATGATTCCTTGATATAAGACCGCATAGCGTCATGTTCAGGTACAGACAAGTTAAAAAGGCGACCTTTAGGGAATTTACTACCTGGCACTAATTCAATAGCGCAGTCATAGCTCCTATGGGGAGGTAAGGATGCAGATTTACTTTCGCTAAACACATCAGAAAAATCAAACAAAAAGTCAGGAACATCCTCAGCCTGGGGGGAGGCAGAAAAAACAGGAGTGTTGGTATTAACACATTGGCAGCCCCAACTGGTTACAGACACAGATTTCCAATCCAAAACAGGATTATGAGACTGTAACCAAGGGAAACCCAGCACTACAATGTCATGCAGATTATATAGAACCAAAAATTTGCAGCACTCCTGGTGATCAGGTTCAACCCTCATTATCACCTGAGTAGAAAACTGGGGTTTATTCTCAGCCAAAGGGGTAGAATCGATCCCCAGTAAAGGAATAGACTTCTGTAGGGGTATCAAGGGAAACCCACAATCGTTTAGCAAAATCATAATCCATCAGGTTAATAGCTGCTCCAGAATCAACGAAAGCCTGAGCAGAAAATGAGGACAGAGAGCATATCAGAGTGACAGTTAATAAAAACTTAGTCTGAACACTACCCAAGACAACTGAGCGTGCAAAATGTCTTCCCCGCTTAGGGCAGACTGAAATAGCATGAGAGGCATCACCACAGTAGAAACATAACCCATTGCGCTTTCGAAACTCATGACGCTGTGCCCCAGACACCACTCCATCACACTGCATGGGCTCAGCAGCTGGCTCACAAGGCAACACCACTCCACGCATACTTCTCCGCTCACGCAAACGTCTGTCAATTTGAATCGCTAATGACATAGAATCATTGAGACCAGAGGGGACAGGGAATCCCACCATAACATCCTTTACATTATCCGACAGACCCTTCCGGAAAAGGGCCGCCAAAGCGTCGTCATTCCACTTGGTCAGGACTGCCCACCTACGGAATCTCTGACAGTATAACTCAGCGTCATCAAGCCCCTGATTTAATGCCAACAAGGCTTTTTCAGCTTGATCAGTGACATTAGGCTCATCGTACAATAACCCCAAAGCCTGAAAAAATGTATCAACATCACTCAAAACAGGATCCCCAGGTATCAGGGAAAAAGCCCAATCCTGAGGGTTGCCGCGCAGGAGAGAGATGATAATTTGAACCTGCTGCGCTGTGTTTCCTGAGGACTTAGATTTTAAGGCAAGAAACAATTTACAATTATTTTTGAAATTCTGAAACTTAGCTCGATCCCCTAAAAACAAATCTGGCATGGGGATCCTAGGTTCCACAACAGGCAACCTAGCAAGATATGCAGCAATACTCTGAACCTCAGTGGCAAGCTGATCCACACGGCCAGACAACTGTGCAAACTCCATTGGGAGAAAAGATCCTCCCCAGCACCCAGAGATACAGAGGGAAAAGAAAAAAAAAAAAAAAAAATGCAACAAACAAAAAAAATATCTCTGACAACTTTTCTTCCTTCAAAATATTTCTTCCCTTCTGTGAGTACCATACAATTTTTATGGCCGGTGATACTGTTATGTTACGGTAGCTGAGGAGTGCAGGTAAAAAAGGAAATACACAAGAGCAGTTGGAATCTATGAGATTGCAGTACCCTGACTAACCACCGCAACTAGAGGCAGCCGTGGAGCGTTCCTACGTTGGTCCTAGACGCCTCGTCACAGCCTGAGAAACTAACTACACCTAAAGATAGAAATAGGAAAGCTATCTGCCCCGGAGCAGAACCCCAAAGATAATAGAAAGCCCCCAAACATGTAATGGCGGTTAGACAAGAGGAAATACTGACACAGAAAGAAAATAGTATGAGCAAACGCTGGGGCCCAAACTATCTAAATAGAAAAGGATAGGAAGGGTACTTACTGCTGTGTCGACCCGCCACCACAATTGTGGATTACCAGGGCAATAGGGTACTCAGAGCCGAGCCCGTAGAAGTCTATGGGGATTCTGTCACAGGTAGCTGTGGCTCGGTCTGTGGCCCGGGCGGTCTGGCGTATGTTGGGGATATATTTACAGGGGATTGGTTTATGTACAGTTCGTGACGCCACCTGTAGTATTCTGGTAATATGTACCAGCGCTGCTGTAGATCTCTGAGGGGATGGTGAGGCAGCTAGATGTCGGGTCCCCTACAGGTGGGACTGGTCCCTCAAAGTCCATGGGATTTGTGAAGTCGAGTGCAGGTAAAGAACACAGTCTCACACGGTCAGCGTCTTTCCATACCTTTACTTGTAAGATGTTCAGGCAGGTCCCAGGGAGGCTGATCCAAGGATAGTGTATCTTGAGACAGCAGCTGGACAAGTTAGGGGCCTCCTTTACTTCCAATACAACGAGTACAACCAGCCTGAAGCGTAGTTCCCTCAAAATCTCCAGCTAATCTATAGCTGTACCGCCCAGTCAGCTTTGTGTTAGGAGCCTTCCTGCGAAGAAGCTGAATTCTTATCTTGTCGTGCACTGACTCAAAGTCTTCACTTCCCCTGACCCCAGTTACGTACTGACTATAAGGGGCTTGTTTGCCGCGACCTAAGGTCCGGTAAATTCCTGGTTTTCTTATCACTCTGCTTGAAACAGTAGTGATCCTTCGGTCCCCAGTGACCGGTTGCAATGTGCAGGACTTCTTCAATCCGTAAGCACTATTCCAATAAAACCACTGTGCCTTTCGCCTTGTCCACGCTGGTAACATAAGCACTCAAACTAGCCAAGGGTCGAGTAGTCACTTCTTTCTTTTCCTTCACTTCAAAGTTAGCTACAGATGCTCAGTTATCAACAGGCAGGAGCACGTCTCTGAACCTGATACCGTCCTTTAGACAGGATGCTGAAGACTTTCTGCACTAAACTTCTTCTTTCCTTCCAGTGTATGCTGATGAGGTACAGCTCTGACTAGACTAAGGTGAATTCAAACACCTGTACCAGCCTCCACGATATGAACTGATGATAGAGCAGGCTGGACTCCTTCCTCCCTCCAGACGTCTTCTCTCTCTGAAGTCTAGACACTCACTCCACACGTCCTCACTGTCCGAAGACAGGAACTAGACTAAAATCACTCTAACACATACCTTGACCACTCCCTCAAGAGTAAACTCCACTACCCTAAGGGTGTGTCTAGTATATGTCGAGTGAATGAATATTTAGCATTAAACTGCTGTCTCGCCACACACTCTCCAGGGTACTGCGTGTGCCTAACACCAGGGCTACACATTCCCCCATGGTAAAAGACAGCACTCCCGGGTGTAAAATACAAAAGAGACATTTTTGTTTATGCAATAAACATTAAACAATAACTTCTTCCCATCCGGGAGGTGAGAATATCTTGAACGTTGCAAACATTATAGAAAATACAAATATTAAATAGCATTCAATAAATATACAATATACTTGTGAAGGACCCGCACCAAACCTTCAACATGGGTCCTGGGTGGGCTGCAGGACATCCGATTGCAGACCTCACTCAGTGCCACACCACACGGGTTTTGTTTTCAGAGGTAGTTGTGACTGGTTTATGTAAAACCAAGAGAAAGCACCGAAGCGCAACTATGTACAAGTAAGTTCTGGGTTGGCACAGTCCTCAACCTCCAAGTCCAATGTAAAACCAAAGACATATTATATCAAATCACATAATACGAAAGTGCAACTTTTCTGGTTACTGTTTATCATTTACCCAGCCGGGCATTCTACAGTTAGAAATATATATATTCACTATATAATTTGTGCAAAACTTTATAAAACATTTCAAACTTTTTTACTTTTGGTAGACCCGATAGGGATCTCACCACTTTTTCCTCACTATCTATTCATTCTCTGCAAATACACTTTCCAATACATTTTCCACCCCGGGGGCTGGAACAATGCAATGGGCCCTAGATCCCAGGACTAGCAAATCATGTGCTGCGATTAGGGTCTGGGTCGCCACAGTTCTGGTGCGAACCTCCAGGGGCGCAACGGGTACATTTTCTTCACGTGACACCGATTGCGTTTCAATCACAGTTAGCGATATGGACCGCGTCAGGGATTGCGATTGAGACTGGGTCGCATGTTGCGATGAAGCTATAACTTTCTTTTGCGATGAAATCTGGGTCGCTTGTTGCGATGAATTTGCAGGGGGCGATGCTGGGGCACGGCCGGTTACTGCTTGAGCTGGAGACGGGGACGCTGCGGTAATGGTGACGGTACCTGCGTCTGGGACGGGGTCACGGACGATGGTGACGTTAAGGGCATACCACCCCTTCATTCCCCAGTGCCGCGTATATGTGACGATATCTCCATTTGCTAAGTCCCTCCCGGGATGGCCTTGCGGCAGGTGGGATTCTACGTCACGCCTGCTGACAAAGACCGCTGGGTAGAGGCCCGGTTCACGGATAAAGCCCCAGCCCTTCCGGAGCTGGAACTCAGTCACACACCCCTGCCGCCGCGGTTCCCTCAGGGTACCTTTATCTCTCCGGACACTCTCTTTGTCCGCGATCAGCTCGGCATATTGTCGCTGACGGTTCCTCTGAGTTTCCCGCTCTTCCTCCTGCTGGCGTTTCTTCTTCTCCTCACGACTCTGCCATTCCTGTTCCCACTGGGCGGTATAGGCGACGTCATCCAAGCGCGCCATTTCGTCCCAGTCCACATCTGGTAGTGACGGACAGGACCCCTCCGGTGTCCCTGCCGGGGACCGATCATCTGCTGCGGCCTCTTGGCCGGGCGGGCGTTCCGGGATTGGCTGTACCTCCTCAACCTCCTTCGCTTCCACCGCTTCACCGGTGGGATCGGGATCGGTACTTTCGGGGGCAGCCTCCGGTTGCTCCTCCGCCTTGGGCAGCAGACTCTTCGGTATCTGGAATCGTGGGGGTTCGTTGAGGGGAGAGGACGCTGTGTTCCACAGTCGCCACTGCATCAGGTTACATCGGCGTCTCTCAATCTCCTCCAGTCCAGTTTGGTGCTGGACCATCTTCTTCAGGCGTGCATTTTCTTCTCTTATCTCTAGCAACGCCTGTTGCAGGTGCAGGATCACAGAAGACTCCTGTGATGGTGGCAGCTTGGCTGGGGCACGGGGCCTGCCTTCCTCCGCTTCCCTGCTCGGCTGCACACGTCCTGCTTCCATGATGTTCCAGAAGATTCTTTCTTCTTCCTGCGGAGACATCCGGTCTCCTCCGTGGAGGTGGGATTTGCGTCTCCTCCTCCTCGCAGGGAAGGTGAAGAGGAGGCGGACCTCCTTTGCTGTAGGGCAGGATCGCATGTTGTAATAGCACTTTGAGAGGGCAGGCATTTTCTTCGCGCCACAGGGGGGGTAGACGCCCACGAAGGTACGCCCACCTTCTTCTCCAGCGCCTGAGGGCGCGAATATGGCGACAAAAATGGCGATTTTGGCGCCAAAAGTGCAAACAGTCCTTTTCACAAAAACAAGTCCTTAGGCACACAGGGCTCGCAATTCCGCGAGTTTCGCATCCTGTTCGTGACGCCAAAGTTGTGTCGACCCGCCACCACAATTGTGGATTACCAGGGCAATAGGGTACTCAGAGCCGAGCCCGTAGAAGTCTATGGGGATTCTGTCACAGGTAGCTGTGGCTCGGTCTGTGGCCCGGGCGGTCTGGCGTATGTTGGGGATATATTTACAGGGGATTGGTTTATGTACAGTTCGTGACGCCACCTGTAGTATTCTGGTAATATGTACCAGCGCTGCTGTAGATCTCTGAGGGGATGGTGAGGCAGCTAGATGTCGGGTCCCCTACAGGTGGGACTGGTCCCTCAAAGTCCATGGGATTTGTGAAGTCGAGTGCAGGTAAAGAACACAGTCTCACACGGTCAGCGTCTTTCCATACCTTTACTTGTAAGATGTTCAGGCAGGTCCCAGGGAGGCTGATCCAAGGAGAGTGTATCTTGAGACAGCAGCTGGACAAGTTAGGGGCCTCCTTTACTTCCAATACAACGAGTACAACCAGCCTGAAGCGTAGTTCCCTCAAAATCTCCAGCTAATCTATAGCTGTACCGCCCAGTCAGCTTTGTGTTAGGAGCCTTCCTGCGAAGAAGCTGAATTCTTATCTTGTCGTGCACTGACTCAAAGTCTTCACTTCCCTGACCCCAGTTACGTACTGACTATAAGGGGCTTGTTTGCCGCGACCTAAGGTCCGGTAAATTCCTGGTTTTCTTATCACTCTGCTTGAAACAGTAGTGATCCTTCGGTCCCCAGTGACCGGTTGCAATGTGCAGGACTTCTTCAATCCGTAAGCACTATTCCAATAAAACCACTGTGCCTTTCGCCTTGTCCACGCTGGTAACATAAGCACTCAAACTAGCCAAGGGTCGAGTAGTCACTTCTTTCTTTTCCTTCACTTCAAAGTTAGCTACAGATGCTCAGTTATCAACAGGCAGGAGCACGTCTCTGAACCTGATACCGTCCTTTAGACAGGATGCTGAAGACTTTCTGCACTAAACTTCTTCTTTCCTTCCAGTGTATGCTGATGAGGTACAGCTCTGACTAGACTAAGGTGAATTCAAACACCTGTACCAGCCTCCACGATATGAACTGATGATAGAGCAGGCTGGACTCCTTCCTCCCTCCAGACGTCTTCTCTCTCTGAAGTCTAGACACTCACTCCACACGTCCTCACTGTCCGAAGACAGGAACTAGACTAAAATCACTCTAACACATACCTTGACCACTCCCTCAAGAGTAAACTCCACTACCCTAAGGGTGTGTCTAGTATATGTCGAGTGAATGAATATTTAGCATTAAACTGCTGTCTCGCCACACACTCTCCAGGGTACTGCGTGTGCCTAACACCAGGGCTACACACTGCAATCTCAGAAAACCCTGAAAAAACACCAACTCCACTAATTTCAAAATCACCTGAGATCACACGACCTCTACCACCTAAATTAGCTCTCTGGTGTAACAAAAACAAAACAGCAGCCACTGAAAAAAAACTAGAAAAAGCAAAAGTACAAAACACAGTGGCTGGACTAAACTGAGAGGGCAAAAGCCCCCGGAGGGGACCCTGAAGGCCCCCACAGAAGTGCAGGACAAAATGCAAAAATATAGCAAAAACACAAAATAAGAAATTGTCTTATCTGATAGCAGGAGATGCAGACACGACACAGCAGGCTACAAGGGAAACTGGAAAGAAGGATTCAGACCAGAACAATTGATCACCGGCAACCCTGATGGGAAAAATGACTCCCTTATATAAGACCAATCAGTAACACCTGATTCCCAGTCCTCACAATCCTCACTAGTACCGCTTGTAACCACCAGAGGGAGCCTCTGCTCAGAACTCATCTCAAACCCATTCACAACAACACACACTATAATAAAAAATAATTTTAATGAAATATTCACACAGTTTTTGACCATCTTTTGTTTTACAGGTAATCCGTGCAAAGCCCTTGCTCTCCTGTAATAAAAATAAAATAATAAAGCAACATTATTCTTACCTAACCGCTGCTCAGTCAGGTCCCACGATGTAATCCTTCACAAAGGGTTAACTGGCTTACAGCTAGCAGCACAGCTAATGCTGGCAGCTCAGCTGTAAGCCCCCGAATGAAGGAGTTCCTCTCCCGGCTGACAGGAGAGGAAGTGATTAGTGTGGGAAGCTTAATTGATTGCTTCCCAGGCTAATCAGTTCAGGTCAGCCGGGGACACCGCACAGCATCAGTGACGTCAGAGGGTTTTTGAAGATGGTCAAAAACTGTGATTATTTCATTAAAATGATTTTTTATTAAAGTGTGTGTTTTATTTTTATTTTATACAATAGGATTAATAATTGATAGTTGTCTAATTGACAACTCTCAATTATTAACCTGGCTTAAAGTCACCTTTCAATAGCAAGGTGGTTTTAACCCATTAGCCTCCGCTACAGGGCAATGGGAATAGACGGGCTAAGTGCCAGAAAGGGCGCATCTAATTATAGATTTGCCTTTTCTGGGGTGGCTGGGGGCAGATGTTAGTAGCCAGGGGGGGCACAAAATAAATGCACCCTCCCTAGGCTATTATTATCTGCCCTCACTCACCGGCTTTCCCTGTCTGGTGGAGAAAATAGCGCGGGAGCCAACACATATTTTTTCAACGAATTTACACCTTTAATTAACCCCTAGCTGTATGAAATTTTGCACACATACACTCATGTCATTGTTAGTGAAAACCATATATCAAACTACATGAAATGACATTGTTAACTGTATGTAAACCATGATGTCTTTTTTTTATGTGTGGTCTGAAATTTCACAAAAGGCGGCAATTGAATTAACGTCTATTATACTATGTAGAAGTGTATGACCTGTATATATATATATATATATATATATATATATATATATATACCGTACAGACCAAAAGTTTGGACACACCTTCTCATTGAAAGATTTTTCTGTATTTTCTATTTGACTATGAAAATTGTAGAATCACACTGAAGGCATCAAAACTATGAAGTAACACATGTGGAATTATACATTACACTTTACAAAAAAGTGTGAAACAGCTGAAAATATGTCTTATATTCTAGGTTCTTCAAAGTAGCCTCCCTTTGCTTTGATTACTGCTTTGCGCGCAGAAAAGGTGAACGGATGGACTCTACATGCCTGGTTCCCACCGTGAAGCATGGAGGAGGAGGTGTGATGGTGTGGGGGTGCTTTGCTAGTTACACTGTTGGGGATTTATTCAAAATTGAAGGCATACTGAACCAGCATGGCTACCACAGCATCTTGCAGCAGCATGCTATTCTATCCGGTTTGCGTTTAGTTGGACCATCATTTATTTTTCAACAGGACAATGACTCCAAACAAACCTCCAGACTGTGTAAGGGCTATTTGACCAAGAAGGAGAGAGATGGGGTGCTACGCCAGATGACCTGGCCTCCACAGTCACCAGACCTGAACCCAGTCGAGATGGTTTGAGGTGAGCTGGACCGCTCACGCTTCAATTTTGAATAAATCCCCAACAGTGTCACCAGCAAAGCACCCCCACACCATCACACCACCTCCTCCTCCATGCTTCACGGTGGGAACCAGGCATGTAGAGTCCATCCGTTCACCTTTTCTGCATGCAAAGCAGTAATCAAAGCAAAAGGTGGCTACTTTGAAGAACCTAGAATATAAGACATATTTTCAGTTGTTTCACACTTTTTGTAAAGTGTAATGTATAATTCCACATGTGTTAAATCATAGTTTTGATGCCTTCAGTGTGATTCTACAATTTTCATAGTCATGAAAATACAGAAAAATCTTTGAATGAGAAGGTGTGTCAAAACTTTTGGTCTGTACTGTATATATATAATTATTTGCTTTTTGTGTACATTTTTTTTTACAATATGATTTTTACATGAGTTTTTACATAGAGAGAACTGCTCTATGTAAAACGTCATGTTAAAATCGCATTGCATACAGATGGAAAACGGATGGTGCGATTAAAAATCGCATACAAATCGCATGACAATTGTATATAATCGGACCGTTTTTTCCATCCAGAAAACGGACCGTTTTTTTTCCACAAATGGGTATGTACCCTAAGCCCCATAATGTCCTTTCTGGAGGCTCGGCCTCATAGTATTATTCCTGAGGGTTCTTGATGACAATGGTATTCAAATTCTATGAGGCCAACAGAAAAGGGCAAATGCAGTGCCTTGAAGTTCTCCTCATGCCCATAGACACTAAGCGACAGGGTACATACTTAGCAAAACATAGTGTCAGGTTGGCGCTGTTAGGCTAGGTTTACATTGCGTTAGGGGCATCCATTTAACGCAACTGGTGCGCTAACGCTGATGTCATTTTTGACATCTTTTTAGCCCCTAGAGCTAAGCTATGCACTAACACATGGTAGCATTTTGTTACCATGCGTTAGCCATACAGGTCTATGCACAGCGAACGCTTCCATTCGCTGTGCGTTAGATCTAACACACCCCAAAACACTGTAGACCGCGTTCGAGGGTGCGTCACAAAGTAACGCATGCCGAATTTGGCGATGTGAACCCAGCCTTACACTGGTTAAAATGATACCTGGATTCATGAAATCCATCTTGTAGTTTAATCTGTGTTTGCAGTTTTTAGTTAATGAGATTCTCGTGCTCCGGGGCAGCCTGTGGGTGGATATTTTTTTGGTGCTCTCCTTCGTCATCCTTATGGGTTTAAAGGACAGGTCACTGAAGGTTTGTACTTTAAATACTACAGCGTTAAATGTGCAGGCGCAGTATTTTTTAAAAAATGTAGCTCCAACACAAAGGCGAGTCCAATGCAGGAGCACGCACAAGAAGAGGAAATAGTCGCCACTGACCATAGCACTTCCGCATTGGTCATCGGAACACAGTGGTTGCATGCGCAGAATGACAGCATCGCTGCCATTTTGTTGGCGCTTAAAAAAAAATCTTTTAATTCCACACGATTAAATGTGCAGTGACAGTATTTAAAATAGGAGAAAGAACACTGAAGGTTCAGTGACCTGTCATTTAAGCCCATAAGGATGACAATGAGGCCAGAGCACCAATCACCCCTCCCCCAGGCAGCCCCGAATCACGAACATCTCATTAACTGAAAACTAACACTGATTACACAAGAACCACAAGATTGATTTCTTCATTGTAGGTATCATTTTAATCAGTGTAACACTGCCAACCTGACAATGCCTGTAGTTTATTAGCAAAATCCTGCTGAGAGATTCGCTTTAGCTTTGTCTGAAGTAACAGAGAAACAATATTTTACCCTTGGACAACCCCTTCCTGAACCAAATGTTTGGCCCCCGTAAAATAATAATACCTATACTCACCTCCCGTGCCGGTGCTGTTTCAGCAGTGTTGACACTCGCTCTCCTGGGGCTCCCGTGCGTTTGTTGTGACATGTGAACTGTCCCCGCCTTCAGACAAATCGAACTTGAGGAAGTCCGGGCTGCAGCTCATCTTCCTCTTCCTGTACAATTCGACATGAGGCGGGGACAGTGACGCCAGCGCTTATTGGGCACCGGCGTCATGTGTCACAACATTACCTGGGAGCCTCAGGAGATGGAATGCCGACACCCATGGAACGGCGCTGACACGAGAGGTGAGTATAAGGCCAGGGTCACACTAGTGTATGGCATCCGATGCGAGAGCATCGGATGCAATATGCTAATGACACTCGGCTCCTGCTCTGTGGCGTGCGTGAGCCGAGTGTCATGCTACTGTACTCCGAGTCTCTCGCACAGAGCGGATCAGAGCACAGCTGCAGAGAAACTAATTTCTCCATCTCCTCTGCTGCTGGCGTTGGAGTATATCGCACAGCACTCCGATAATATCCGAGTGTTGTGCGTTGTGTCACTCGCACCCATAGACTTATATGGGTGCGAGTGAGCTGAGACTCGGCCGAGTGTCGGTGACAATCGCATCATGCCGCAATTGTTCTCGCGTGCTGATTCGGCATGAGAAAATAATCGCAGATGTGATCTGCCCCATAGATTAACACTGGGCCGAGTGCTATGCGATGTTTTCTTGCATAGCACTCGTCTGTATTCTAAGCTAGTGTGACCCCGGCCTAAGTTTTATTATTTTACGGGAGTCAAGCATGGGGTATGAGAAGAAGTTGTCCAAGTAGTGAATTTTTTTTAAATTAACTTCTAAGTAGGGGCCTAAAATCTATAACATTCCCTTTCTAATGAAAGTACAGATTAACAGAGGTTGTAGGTTTTTTTTTACAATCACATTTTATTAAAAGGGTCTCCTATCAATTAGCTGGCCAATGGGTGTCTTGGTTCTGGGTTCCCTAGTGATCAATTGTAATTAATGAAAGGACCTGTCAGTAACAGCAGTCAAGAAGATTACAGTATTATGTGCTGGATTTTAACAAGTTCTGGCTGGCCATTTCACAATTAATTATATTCACATACACCTCATGCAATGATCGGCCATGATAAAAGATGGTACTGCTACCACCATGAGTCTCAATAACTGGATGTAGGGATCTGAAAAAAGCAAAAGATATAATAGACAATTAATGATAATTATCATCTGTCCAATGCTTTAGAATTTAAATTCCTCATTAATATTCATGAGTAGTCCCATAAGACAGAATTCATTAGATAATCACTAAAAATTGCCCCCAAAAAATAGCATAAATTTAACCTGCAAAGGTCATATACCACAAGATAATATTTAGCACTTTTATGGAAACCAATCAATGAAAGGAATGGTACCACACAATGGTATATAGATGAATAAAATATAACCTTTATTACAATTCTTAAAAAGTTAACAAATTGGTGCAAGGATATATATCGAGGGACAATATTTTCCATAGGAAACCACCACTTCAGCCACAAAATGCAATTCCATGTATTAAGCACAAAGCTATATATAACCCTGTTTACTAGTATATCAGAGGGTTAACAGCTGCGTTGTTTCAATAAATCAAGACCGCCATCCAAGGGCATGTGTCAACTTAAAACTACGCTGCCCAACTCCTTTACTAACCTATAACCAGGAAAATTGAACTATTCAGTCCATATCTATATGTGCAATTTATTAAGTACATACCGCTAAATAGCTGGTGGTGTTGCCTCGGATGTCCCTCTGCCCCGACGCGCGTTTCGCTCAGCTTCTTCGGGAGGCGTGTCAGGGCAGGGGGCTATCCGATTTAAGTAGGAACACCAATCTCCTCCATTGGTCAAAAAGCGCCACCCAGCTGTGCAAAATGAGAACGTCAATAGAACGCTCTCCTATACTGACGAAACGGCAACTCACAGGTCCTGTAGAAAATACTAGACTAAGGGCATGTATCGGCGCATGCGCAGTATCACATGACGCTTGTCAACCAATGTGAGAGCCATTCAGCCGTCATGTGGTATCAGAGATGCCAGGTCCTCAAAAGAGGACGTGTACATCCTCGATCCACTGCAGACCGCCTTTGTATCCCACGACAGCCTCATATCCAGCGCATGCGCTCTGCCCAAGATCAAAAAATCATAAAGTCACCTCTATAAACTCCTATGTGTGCCAGCTTTAATGACCAATGGGCTATAAAAACATATTCACATTAAAAGGAGTATCATACTACGTTCAAAAAGCAATTTTTATCCCAAATAAGAAAGAAAATAATAAAAAATAATAATAAGATAAACAATATAGTGCCTGATTTTTGTGTATAAATATAAATTCAATTATATTCCATAAAAATTCATAACTACATAATTATTACAAAAACTAAATTAATGTGATTATTTCCCCTTATGTATAAAGAATTTATACCATTCAAAATTGTGTACTAAACATATCTATATAATATATAACTACCTAAACCTAAATACAACATAAATTATTTTTTCTTCATGACATATGCTTGAAACAGAAGAGAATTCCTTTGATATAAGATGTCTTCATCCCAAAACGAATATTCTTCATGTCCAAAAGACGAACGAAAAGGTAAGTATGACGATTCCATATGAAGAGACGGACTCCACTGAAATAAAAATTCAAATTAAAACCATATCAAAACATTTAAACTAATTACTAGTGTTGAGCATTCCGATACCGCAAGTATCGGGTATCGGCCTATATTCGCTGTATCGGAATTCCGATACTTAGTTCCGATATTTTCCATATATCGTATACCGGAATCGGAAGTTCCCATAATTCTTTGAGAGGCAATGTGATTTTAGTCAGCCAATGAGGAATCCTAAGAAGTGTGGGCACATCCTGTACTGCTGCGGTCATGTTAACTAATGGCATGGCTGTGATTGGATGCTGAAATGATGTCAGAATGCACTATAAAAGGCGCCGCCGCCATTTTAGCGTCACTGTGCTGTGAACTCAGTTAGGGAAAGAACGCTGCTCTGCTGACTCTGAGGGACAGTTAGAGATTGCGATTTAGTGTACTGTGCTTTAGGCAGGCTAGTTTACCACCGGCTGTGTAAAGCTTCCTTTTGCCTGCAGTGTTGTTTTAACAGCTCTGCAAGGTGTGTGTGAGTGCAGGTGACGCTGCAGTTTGCTCTGTATGCAACGCTGTCTGTAGGCATCTGCACATGTCACTGACAGACTCTTTTTTTTTTCTTCAGTGTAATTCTTGCTGCTCCATGCAATTGAAATAATAGTGTGACGTGCTTCCATCCGTATACAATACCTTGGTTGCAAACACTATAGAAGTCCACAAAGGAGCCTTTCACAGCAAGTGAACAGTTGTGTTTCAGTGTTCACTGCAGTCTGTGATTTTTTTTTTTTGAGTGCAGATCACGCTCCAGTTACTTCAACTAATGCTGCGTGTCTGTCACTGGCTCATCCTTGTAATTTTTCAAAAATTGCTGCTGCTTTCTTCTATTTTAAATTTACAAAAATCTATTAGTGTGACGCTCTTCCATCAAAATACAATACATTGCTTGCAAACTTAATAGAAGTCCACAAAAAGGCCTTTCACAGCAAGTGAACAGTTGTGTTTCAGTGTTCACTGTAGTGTGAGGTTTAATTTTTTTGTAGGAGTGTAGATCCCGCTCCACTTACTTCAACCACCGCAGCGTGTACTCTGCTGAGCGTCTGTCACTGGCTCATCCTTGGAATTTTTCAAAAATTGCTGCTGCTTTCTTCTATTTTAAATTTACAAAAATCTATTAGTGTGACGCTCTTCCATCAAAATACAATACATTGCTTGCAAACATAATAGAAGTCCACAAAAAGGCCTTTCACAGCAAGTGAACAGTTGTGTTTCAGTGTTCACTCTAGTCTGAGGTTTAATTTTTTTGTAGGAGTGTAGATCCCGCTCCACTTACTTCAACCACCGCTGCGTGTACTCTGCTGAGTGTCTGTCACTGGCTCATCCTTGTAATTTTTCAAAAATTGCTGCTGCTTTACTTCTATTTTAAATTTACAAAAATCTATTAGTGTGACGCTCTTCCATCAAAATACAATACATTGCTTGCAAACTAATAGAAGTCCACAAAAAGGCCTTTCACAGCAAGTGAACACTTGTGTTTCAGTGTTCACTGTAGTCTGAGGTTTAATTTTTTTGTAGGAGTGTAGATCCCGCTCCACTTCAACCACCGCAGCGTGTACTCTGCTGAGTGTCTGTCACTGGCTCATCCTTGGAATTTTTCAAAAATTGCTGCTGCTTTCTTCTATTTTAAATTTACAAAAATCTATTAGTGTGACGCTCTTCCATCAAAATACAATACATTGCTTGCAAACATAATAGAAGTCCACAAAAAGGCCTTTCACAGCAAGTGAACAGTTGTGTTTCAGTGTTCACTCTAGTCTGAGGTTTAATTTTTTTGTAGGAGTGTAGATCCCGCTCCACTTACTTCAACCACCGCTGCGTGTACTCTGCTGAGTGTCTGTCACTGGCTCATCCTTGTCATTTTTCAAAAATTGCTGCTGCTTTATTCTATTTTAAATTTACAAAAATCTATTAGTTTGACGCTCTTCCAGAGGACAGCGTTTGTTGGCCAGTTGTGAGTCTGCAGCACATGGTTGATTTCATGCTGCAATGCCTGAGAAACGACCGCCGCATCGGCCACATTCTCACCACGTCAGATTATTGGGTGTACACCCTCCTAGACCCTCGCTACCGGGACAACTTACAAAGTCTCATCACACCGTTGAACCGGGACCGTAAAATGCTGGAGGACCAAGACACACTGTTGAAATCCATAATGTTCTCCATTCCAGTCGAGAGCGCTGCTGCTGCTACTGCTTTACAAAGCAGCTCTGTGCGTCGAGGCATTGTAGACACCTCTGCAACAAGAGGGAGCACAAGCAGCGCCTCTGCACAGGGCAAGAGCTGTATGTTACAAATGTGGCGAAGTTTTGTGACAGCGCCACCAAGGTGTACACCATAGTGATGGGAAATCTAGTTAATTTTGGTGATTAGTTCACCATGAACTAGTTCACTGAAAAGATTAGTTCAAAAGATTAGTTCATTTAGTTCAGTTTTTTCTCCACCCTATCCTGTGAGGAGCTGATAGGAAATGCATCATGTGACCTCTGAACTAAATGAACTAGATGAACTGCTGAACAAAATGTTCTATTGAGAATGACTCAGGACAGCCTAGTTCAATCTGATGCCTCTGACTGAGCCCAGCAGTGCCACATAATGATTGTGTATGAGGGGCTGAGAAGCAGTTCAGCATCCACCATTTTAAGAACAGAACAGGGGTCAGTGTTAAAGATTTTAGCAAGACTGATCTAGGCTAGAGGCATGAACTACACACAGAAACACTCTCTCATACACACATGAGCTGTGTCTGTGTACTGTGTGTGCAATTTCATTTTTTATTAATAATATTATTATTACTGTTATATTTGTATTTGATGTGTGATATGCCTTGGAGGTGCTGGCTTGCCCTGCTGCCAGTGTATTATCTGAGCGCGTCTTTAGTGCTGCAGGTGGTGTACTAACAGACCATCGCATGCGACTATCCTCAGACAATGTAGACCGGCTTATTTTTCTGAAAATGAACAAGGCATAGATCTCACCTGAATTTGCCTGTCCGTTTTCAGATTAAATAACTGTTTGCCAACGTTTTCCAAGTCTCCTGTTATGTTCATCTTTCTACCACCTGAACTCTACTCCCTGGGCTACAACACTGCCAATCACAGGGGAATGATCATTTACAAAACAAAATGTTATCCCCAACAAATAGTAGCGCAACGACTCCAGTGCCCACTTTATCGCCAGGCACTCTCTCTCTACAATGCTGTCTCTGTTTTTTGATGGAGTAAGTTTTCGACTCAGGAAACTAATGGGATGCTCCTCCCCGTTAAGTTCCAGTCCTGAGACAACATGGCACCCAGACCTACCTCTGACGCATCAGTCTGGACAATGAATTCTCTTTTGAACTCGGGTGTGCTCAAAACTGGTGACCCACACAGTGCCCCTTTTATTGCCCCTGTTGATGACCCCTTGCTGATTTATTAACCGGCTCCACCAGATCCATGGGTATTCTCTCAAACTGGACCTCTAAAATTTTTAATGGCACCAAGGGACTCACTAAATGAGGCTGAGGACTGTGTACCTGGCGCATGCGACAAGAGTTACAATACCGTTTAACTTCTTGATAGACCCCCAGCCAGTAAAACCGTTGTATAATTCTGTGTAGGGTTTTCTTTTGGCACAAATGTCACCCTAGTACATGCGCATGCGCTAAGTCCATTACCGACCTCCGATATGACTGCGGTAGCAGCAATTGCTAAAAAATTTCAACATGTATTTTATAAACCTGATACAGCAAATCTTGGTTCAGCTCTAATTGTTTAAATACTGTAGCTGCCCCGGTGTGTTGGGGTTTCCCATTGACAACCAGTAAATTTTCACGGGCTAGACTCAACATAGGGGCCGCGGAGTTGCGCCTTAACAAATTTGTCACCTGTCACATTTAAGTATTACAATTCAGGTCCCTGTGTCAAATCTTCCATCTCCCCAACTAACACTTCGATAGGAGAGGTGTTTTCCTACTCCACCGAAGGCAAAGGTAATACTGCCCACTGCACACATGTGTTATGCATAGTGAGACTGATAGTAGCCAACAAAGTAGCTAACAAAGGCCACTTGTGATCGCCCTATCAGCGTAGGAACAATGCTACTCAAAAGATCTGCCATGATCCTGGACAAAATCTTGATATAATGGTCAATGAGTGAGAATGTACGATAGGATCCAGGCAGATGTGAATGTTTGTTTGGTTTTAGTAGCAACTTCATGTGTGACATGTTTGAATGGCTGGGCAACCCTCCTGTCTCCAATATATGATTGAAGGTGCGTACCAATGTGGACGGGATATCCTCACTCAATAATTTTAATAATTTGGCTGTAAACCCGTCAGGTCCTGGAGCTTTCCCGTATTTAAAGTAACTTATCGCCGCTGTCACTTCCGTCACCTCAATTTGTTTTTTTAAAAGGAGAAGCTGATAGTTTGTGATGGATGGTAACCGTATTCCATCTACAAAGGTGTTACCCTCCGTACTATCCGTATGTTCCACCTTATATAAGTCTGAGTAGTATTCTTGTAGAATGGTGTTTATGGTTCGAGGGTCTGTGTTCATGATCCCATGTTTATTCGTAAACGCTGTAATATGTTGATGACGAATGTGATTTCCTTTCGCTAGTCGTGCTAATAGTCTCCCTCATTTGCTACCATAACGATATACATCGGCTCTATAATTGTTATTACTGCTTGTCTCTCGTCGATATACCCATACGTGTAAGTCAGCCTTAGCCTGCTTACATCTATTTTTAACCTGTGTTGATGAACTTGTCTTGTTTGCCGTGTACCTATCGCGTAATATCATGCTAGCCTGCGAGTAGTTTGTCGCGATCTTCTTTTTTAGCGTTGTCTGATAACCTATTAGTTTCCCGCGCATTACTCCCTTCCCTGCTGCCCATAAAAGTTCCGGCCTATCCCTAGTATCTCCATTATCCCTTACATATTAAAAACACCATTGCTTCACGTGATGTCGAAACTTCTCATCCATTAACAAATAGGTCGGGAAGCGCCAAGTTTGGTTTGGCCCCATCTGCACCATATCTGGCAGGGTCACTGATACGGGCGCGTGGTCATATATAGCTACGTTGTGCACATCTGCCTCTTCCACTACCCTTAATAGCTCCTGTGCTAGCAATATATAATCTATTCTGGACCAAGAGTCATGTGGCGCCGAATAGAATGAATATTCACTGCCATCTGGGTTCAGGTGTGTCCAAATGTCTACAAAGTTACGTGTCTAGCAAGGGTTATTATAAACGTGTGTCATGTGATCGCACATTCATTCGCATCGACCTACAGTTCTTCACTGGTTCGATTCACCATATTTAAGTCACCACCGTGGGTGGTTTTAATGCTCTCCTATCGGCCTGATATGCTTGGATACCTGGGATAAATTCAGGAACGTCTCCAAACTCCCTACTCACATGTCAGCGCAGGAACCGTAAGAGGGAACGTGCTTGTTTTGTTGCGCATAGGTGGAGTTTTATACAGTAAATGATTACTGCTGTCTTATTTTTTGCGTCCCAAGGGCAGAATAAGTCTGCATAACGTTACATTTTACAGACACTCATATAATAGACACACGCTACCCTAACCGTGACACAAGGAAGGTATTGTTGCCGGATAAAGCCGCCATTTTAGCGTCACTGTGCTGTTAATTCAGTTTGGGACAGAACGCTGCTCTGCTGACTCTGAGGGACAGTTAGAGATTGCGATTTTGTGTATTGTGCTTTAGGCAGGCTACTTTACCAACCGCTGTGTACATCTTCCTTTTGCCTTGCAGTGTTTTTTTCACAGCTCTGCAAGGTGTGTGTGTGAGTGCAGGTGACGCGCTGCAGTTTGCTCGGCATACAACGCTGTATGTAGGCATCTGCACATGTCACTCTCACACTCTTTTTTTTTTTTTTTTCTTTAGTGTAATTCTTGCTGCTCCATTCAATTGAAATTATAGTGTGACGTGCTTCCATCCGTATCCAATACATTGGTTGAAAACACTGTAGAAGGACACAAAAAGCCCTTTCACAGCTAAGAGTTGTGTTCACTGTAGTCTGAGATTTTAATTTATTCAATTTTGATCACGCTCAAGTTACTTCTTCAAGCAATGCTGCTTGTACTCTGCTGAGCGTGTCTTACTGCCTCATCCTTGTCATTTTTCTCGAATTGGTGTACATGTACATCAAAGTAGTCTTCATTTTGATCTAAATCAAAGCAGGTACCCGGACACTCTATGGCTGCTTTTATACGGTGGACTGGCTCCAACATTCAATAAGACTTAAGATGCAATCGGGCACCTTGTCAAGGCCCAATCCTCTTCTCCCTTTGATATAATAATAATAATAATAATAATAATCTTTATTTATATAGCGCCAACATATTCCGCAGCGCTTTACACTTTAACAGTTTCAAAACACAAGTCATAGGTAACAACGTTAACAATACAATACTTAAAGCAAAATAAGCCGACCCTGCTCGTGAGAGCTTACAATCTACAATGAGGTGGGGGAGATACAAAGTACAGGTGTGTATATATAATGGTGCATTTCCAATGATGGTCCAGCCATCTTGAGGGAGTGAGGCATGGATGGAGATAGTGAATGGGCTCCACATACACACTTAAACATAGAACGACTTTGGTTATTGAATGTGATAGGCCACTCTGAACAAATGTGTTTTGAGGGAGCGCCTGAAACCAGGCAAATTGTGGATAGTCCTAATTTCTTGTGGTAGAGCATTCCAGAGGATTTGCGCAGCGCGGGAGAAGTCTTGGAGTCGGGAGTGGGAGGTACGGATTACTGCAGAGGTTAGTCGAAAGTCATTTGCAGAGCGCAGCAGTCGGTTAGGCCGATAGATAGAAATGAGGGAGGAGATGTAGGGGGGTGCTGCACTGTGGAGAGCTTTGTGGGTGAGAACCAGTACTTTGAATTGGATCCTATAATGAATGGGCAGCCAGTGTAAGGACTGGCGAAGAGCGGACGCGTCCGAGTACCGATTAGCCAGATGGATGACCCTGGCTGCTGCATTAAGGATGGACTGGAGAGGGGATAGTCGAGTAATGGGGAGGCCAAGTAATAGAGCATTGCAGTAGTCCAGGCGGGAGTGGATCAATGCTACAGTGAGGGTTTTTGTTGTTTCCATGGTGAGAAAAGGGCGGATTCTAGAGATGTTGTTTAGGTGTAGACGGCAAATATCTAACAAACAGGTCATGCTGGAGAGACTTGCACCTACTACCACTCAGGGTCTTCAGCTCCTTTGTGAGAAACAAATGTTTGGCCAGCCAGTATATCAAATAAAGTTCATGAGAAATGGGAACTGTGGTTGGCTTCACTTTTGGTACTGGGTGCTAATACCAAACCATGGTGTGCCATTCAATGGATATTCCTGGCTGGTTGGAGACAAGCTCATTCCCACAGAAAAGTACCAGAAAGCTAAGGAGATGGTGGCCTCTCTCAACATGAAGGAGTTTGCTCGTTGTCTAGGAGACCGACCACCCCTGCTGTGTACCTTGTCAACGTTGTGTTGAAGCTTGCAAGGATTAAGAGGTTACAGTGGTAAGTCTGGTTTTTACTAAAGATCCTGCTGTGTATTATAGTTTTTATGTTTTAAAAAAAATTATCTTAGGAATGTTAAATAAATTTCTTTTTTTTTTTTAAATACAATGTATCTTATGAATGTTAAATAATTTTTTTTTTTTTATAAAATAAAATGTATCTTATGAATGTTAAATAACTTTTTTTTTTTTTTTTCAGGTATTTGATCTACCGTAGCTAGTTGCTGATCGTTGACTCTACACCCCTCTCCCCAGAATGTTACTCGGGTTATGGGGAGAAAATCACCGCTATTCCAGACTGATTTCATGTTAATGTGTTTGGCTCTTACACAGCACACAGCACTTGATGTTAGTTTATCTTTTTCCTAAATTATTTGTTACACTGCCCTTCTCACATTTTATTTGCACTTTTTTTTTTAAGCACAAGTTTTTTTTACACTTCCTTGTTCTGTAAGTAGGCTTAATGGTTAAATGTTTTATACTAGATGTAAATATGTAACATGTAAATTTTAGATTAAGATTTTGCAAATTATTAGGTCCACACCATCAGGCTCTTTCGTCCCCTCTCCCTCAGAGTAGCGGTAATATATCGGACCCCAGGCTCGCCCACACAGTTCCTTGACCACTTCTCTGCCTGGCTGCCGCACTTTCATGTCCTCAGAAGTACCAACCCTTATCCTTGGAGACTTCAACACCCCCATTAACAGCCCTACTTCCACACTCAAAACACATTTGTTCAGAGCGGCCTATCACATTCACTAATCAAAGTCATTCTATGTGTAACTGTGTGTGTGTGTAGCCCATTCACTATCTCCATCCATCCCTCACTCCCTGAAAATGGCTGGACCATCATTGTAAATGCACCATTGTATATAAACAACTGTACTTTGTAGCTCCCCCTCCTCATTGTAGATTGTAAGGTCTCACGAGCAGGGGCGGCTTATATTGCTTTAATTATTGTATTGTTAACGTTGTCACTTATGACTTGTGTTCGGAAACTGTTAAACTGTAAAGCGCTGCGTAATCTGTTGGCGCTATATAACTAAAGATTCTTATTAAGCGTTCACGGGTCCATGTGGAGGTAGACCGTGACGGCTCCTGCAACGATGTTTCTGAGGAACTGGAGAAGGAGGAGTCAATGTGTACAGACTTGATTCCCGCAATCCTTGTAGTTGCCTGAACACGTACAGCGCCACTCGCAAGATCTGTACCCGGCTCCACAACATTGACCCAATGGGCAGTAAGGGAAAGGTATCGTCCCTGGCCATGGGTACTGGTCCACGCAGCGGTGGTCAGGTGGACATTGCTACTGACGGAGTTTAGTAGCGCATGTTTAATTTTAACCTCAACAACATGCTTTTGCAGACCAGGGACGGCTTGCCTGCTGAAATAAAATCAGCTTGACACATTGTATTGTGGGACTGCAAATGCCATTAAGTTCCGTAAACTGTCAGTCTCCACCAGCCTGAATGACAGCATTTCAAGGGACAGGAGTTTTGCAATGCCAGCATTCAGAGCCTGTGCTCGTGGATGGTTTGCCGAGATTGGGCCTACACCCGATACGCCGCCCACAACCTGACACCCACAGATAAACAAGCCATAAAATCTCTGAAAGATAACCCCAACATTATTATTAAACCAGCAGATAAGGGGGGTGCTATCGTTATTATGAATAAGACCCAATCTATTGCCGAAATTCATAGACAACTGTCAGTTAACCTAACCTACAGACAACTCAATTGTGACCCTACATTTTACATCTGTCAAAAAATTGATCGTATCCTGACAAAACATCTTTAATTGATCACCATAGACTGTAAGACTATGACATTCCTTAATATTCAATACCCCATCACCCCTGTTTTCTACACACTCCCAAAAATCAACAAAAAACTACATTATCCACCCGCATACCCTAGAGGGATAATTCTCCGTGTTCTACAGTATCACCCAAATGTTTAACATGTTGCCTAATTCCTATGTATATTGTGAGACAGTGAAGGAATATGTGTCGAATGGGGTGTACATTTCACCTAGGTACTGTGCTGTATGGTATAAGGGAAATGTGTGGCTTTGTAAACCTAGTGGTAGAGAAAGGTCACTACACCTTACATTCAGCACACACTTGCAGCTCAGGCCTGAAACCATTCAGCTGTTAATTAGGAGACCAGAAGTAGGTGTCTGCGAACACAGTCAGAGAGCACGTTTAGTCTGGACACAGGAGGGGTCCAGGCACAGAAGGTGTCTCCAGGAGTTTGAGCTATCTCAGTCTGGGTGCTCGATGTACCCCGGACACAGGAGTAGTCTCTGTGAGAATCCATGCGGATGGCTGCTGAATAGGAGGGGAGCTCTCTCAAGTCTGGACGTTGAAGGTGCCTTCAGACACAAGGAGGAGACTCTGTGAACCTCAATGCTGGTAAATGCTGGTAAATGCTGGTAAATGCTGAACATATGTGTTGTTTTGGCCCCGGCTGGTAGAGTCGGGACCCGGATAGATAGGGAAATCTATCTAAGTGTAATTAGTGGCTAGACAAGCCTAGGTCTTCTGTTTATGATTTTGTTTTATGTCTTGTTTGCTGTGGACTTTAATAAAACTGGTTGCGGCCAGTTTTTACCAGAACTGCTGTCTCTGAATGAACTGTTTCCGTGCCACTCTGTCTACCCAGACGGCGATCCCAGAGCTATATCCCCTGAAAAGCTTACAATATATATTCTTCACCCTATGTATATATTGTATATATTATACATTGTCATTGACTGTAAATTTTTCTATCTCTTCCAGCGACTATTTGATAAAGGCCACTGCGTTGCCCAAAACGTCAGTCAGTAGTCTCATAGCTATTTTCTTTTTTCACATCAAGTGTGCAATAAAAATTTCAAATTTAACCATGACATATGCAGTTAAACTTGTGCAGTGATTCTCTATAGACTGTACATCTTCAGTGTGTCTTTGTAACTCAACTACGTGTTTTCTCCGCACATGTTTACACATATTTGTGGTATTGAGGTTACTGACACTTTAGCTCTTTTTACTTTTTGATTACACAGCTTGCATTTGACATAGCAAATATCATCTGCAAGTGTGTGAAAAAAGGACCATGCAGTGCAAGTCCTGGGAGCATCCGTTTAGACTTTTGTAAGAGAAATCCGAACAGGTGCCAAAATGGAGGCTACAGGCAACAGAGTATGCAGCCTAACTCTCCCTCCTGTTTGTAATCGCTTCCTCAGAGCTGCTACCACCACCTTCCTGTTCCTCATGCCATGTTGGGTCTTGGACCTCATCATCTCCACTAACCTCTTCCAACACCTGCTGCTGTTGGGTGGTCTGGCCACCACCATGCTCAACAGAAACTGGCACCTGAGTCTCATCATCATCAGATGCGTTCTGCGGTGTGCTGACCATCGGCACTGTCTCACCCGCCTCTTCAGATTCAGAGAGACACAGCTGTTGCACATCACTGCATACTCCCTCTTCTTCACATTCCAGAATGCTGCTTGGCTGTGCCCCTGTTTGCAAACCAACAGATTCTGAGAACAGAAGCAGAGACTCAGCTGGCTCCTGTACAGAACTCTCTGACTGACTGGGCAATTTGGCAGGCGGTGAAGAGACAGATGGTTGATCAACAGTGCTGTGTTCCTGAGAGGAGGTGGAAGCAATTGAAGTCGATGCATTGGACCCTGGGCTCCAACACCGCCAGTTGTTGCCTGTAAGTGCTGTTAGCACAGTCAACACTTGCTCCTGTGTTACTGGGGTTGAGTAATGGCAGCTGTTCCCCTGCTGTGTGTACGACAAAAAGTCATGCTGCCTCCACCCTGTCCTCCTCTCATCCCTGGGCTCCAACACCGCCAGTTGTTGCTCGGAAGTAATTGGCATGGGTACTGACTCATGCCCACCCTGGTTACAGCACCACAGCTATTTCCTGGCAGTGTCAACGTAAATTAGCCTCCAATAAGTTGTCCTGTCATGTTGCATTCCGGTTATCCGACTCTATGGTGCCTGCAGTTTAGGTGATTCCTATGTGTGCTGTGGGATATGTAAATAAAGGCTCTTTCCGTTGTGAAAATAGGACAAGCACCCACTGTAGGACTGTGTGATTTGGTAACTGCAGACGGCTTGCGGCCTGTCAACTTACATTTTCATGGGTGCCTTATGGTACCTGTCCGAGTTCCAGTACCGTCAGCTGGTTCTCCACAGTGCCTTTGGCCTAGGTGCCTCCATCTCGGTATCCGAGTTCCTGCAATGTCTGCTTGTCCTTGGTAGTGCTTTGGAGCACAGGTACCTCCTGCTTAGTAACCGTGTCCCAGTAACGTCAGCTGGTCCTCGGTTGTGCCATTGGCTCTTTTCCTTCTGCTGCCCCTCCGGGTTCCAGCACAGTCAGCTGGTCCTCGTTACTTGCATTGGCTCTTGTACCTTCTGCTACCCGTCGGGTTCCAGTGCCGTCAACTGGTTCTCCGCAGTGCCTTTGGCCTAGGTGCCTCCATCTCGGTATCCGAGTTCCAGCAACGTCTGCTGGTCCTTGGTAGTGCTTTGGAGCACAGGTACCTCCTGCTTAGTAACCGTGTCCCAGTAACATCAGCTGGTACAAGGTTGTGCTACAAATACAAGATACAGAACAAGAGACACAAGAACAATAAGAAGATCTAAAAGCAGAAGAACATGAAGTATAAGACCAAAATGAAGAGCAAAATATATGCTCTAAATTATAAGCAGAAGAAGACTAAGCAGTGTATGGGGGTGAGTCCGTTCCTCCTCGTGGTGCCCCTGGTAAATGCCTGATGCTGCAGGCTAAACTGAACACGGACAAATACTGTTGTAATTTAAATCTTTTGTGGCAGCAAGAACGGAAGGATGAAAAAATCATACTTTTACAGATTACAAGTACAGGAATCTATGTCACAAATAAGAATATGATGAAGAAGATGAAGGACTATAATATGAAGAAGAATAATAGTTTAAAAAGAACAATATGAGTAATGTTAACAAAAAGATGAAAAGCAAGAAGTTTTAGAAGATAAAGAAGGTGAAGATGAAGAATAATTTGATGACAAAGATGATGCTGCTGAAGATTATGAAGGAGAAAGTGTGGCAAAAGTTAAAAAGGTGAAGAGCATGGAAGTTGTGAAACATACATATTTGCCAAAATAGAAAAAAGGTTAACAACATTGTCAATTTCTTCGTCAATCCGAACGTATTTCCTAAAAAAAAAAAAATTAATGCTATTCCATTGGATTGGGTTAAACATCTATGCCTTTAATGTCTCCTCAACCTCCCCCAATACATTCTACATTACTCTTTGTTGTTTTCCTTCATGTACAATTAACCTACAAGGCAAGAATGGGTTTTTTTTAATTTCGATATTTTGTTCCCATAGACTTACATTGGACTTCCGGTATCGGTATCGGGTATCGCTGATATTTTTTGGGTATCGGCGATACCATTCCGATTCCGATACTTTTGGATATCGGAAAGTATTGCTCAACTCTAATAATTACTAAATTACCCCCACCCCTAAAAAGTTCCCCCAAAACCTATCACAAGAAGGTGCTTTACCCAATACCTATCACAAGAAGGCGCTAAACCCAAAGCTCTCATTCAAACCATTGGGCGCCAGAGTCCCCAATCTATAAATCCATTGGCATTCTTTCTTAGCCAAACGCTTGGATATATCACCTCCCCTGGGTCCAAGGTCAACCATATCAATCCCTTTAACCATAAGCAACTTAGAGTCACTTTGATGAAATTTCTTGAAGTGCCTCGGTAAGGTCTTAAGGTTAGTAATATCTGTCATTGTCTTTGCTTTATCTATATCCAAGTAGTGCTCACGCACTCTGACCTTCAGCTCACGACTGGTCATGCCTATATATATTTTTCCACAAGGGCATTCGGCGTGATATATCACACCTTTAGAACTACATATCACATGAACTCTGATATCAAACTTTCTTGACCTATCAAAATTGTAAAAAACCAATCCTTTTTTCATGTTTGCACAGCCTTTACAAATGCCACAAGGAAAGAATCCTTTGCGATCTACATTCCTCTTACTTCTTTCCTTCCCTTTGGGATCATATGTGCTATGCACCAAAATATCACGCAAGGAGGGGCGTGGCCTGACTGTGCAGGGAGCAAGACACGTCTAGCAAGAGCTCCTGGAAAAAAACAGTTTAAAACTAAGGAGAAAGTGAACCCTCCAACGAAAACTGAACCTTGGAAGCTGTTAAATCTTGCCCTGCACCTATTGAGACCGAAATCAGGACTGCAGAGTGACTCCCGGTCACCCCTGGCCGAGCAGTGAATTGGCTGCTATAAACCAACTGAGGGGAGACAGACGCCTGCACAGCAAAAAGAATAGCAGCCGTGGGCTGGTGAATCCTGCTGCGGAGGTACTGTCTGTAAGGCCCTTTGAGACCCCTACCTCCTCCTCGTGCCCGCACTGACTAGTGTAACACCCGCTGCTTCCCCACCAGCCCCCGACGCTGAGGCTTTCACCTGTCTCCTCAGCTCTCTAGCACAAACGGGAGGGGTATACTAATGTGCAGCCTGTGCTCACCTTTGGGAAGCACGGAGACTCCTTCCTAGTCTGCACTCCACCTGTCACCAGAAGCTGGGGCTGAGGGAGCTGGACCCGAAGCAGTGGTGTGGAAGTCTGGCGTTTTCCCGCCATTAGCCGATGCCATATTGATTGGAGCACAGACACAGGGTTGCTGGGAAGTGTTAAACCATCTGAGGTAAAGAGGGTTTCCACTAGCATAGCAGCAGCACAGAGCAACCAAGTGTAAAAATAAACAACTGGGCAGCGGTCGCTCACCTATGGCTGATCACTCCCGGCGGAGGCCGCTGTCTCCTCAATCCATAGCCGCGACACACAGCCTTGTTATATAGCTACGGAGACCTGACTGTCATCGCTCCACTAGCCTTGCTTGCGCTGTATCACGGCCTTCTACCTAGCACTCAATCTCACCAGGAGATCCCTTTGTTACCTGCACGACCTGGGTCCCTCCACTCAGACTTGGCTTCTGCAATCACAGAACTTCGTTACGCAGCTATAATCTTTATTATTGCTTATACTACTTCAGGAGTGCTGTTTTTAGTTGCGATAATTTATAAGAGCGATTCTCTGGACGGGGTGGACGTTTCCCCAGGCTGTTTTACTTCATAGACGCCCGGACTGGTGGGGGCCTGCAGATGATGAGCCTGGTCTGTTAGACTGGACGGCCTACCCCCCACGCTTTCTCAAAAGTACTAAGTAGAGACTTCCGGGAGGCGGAGTCAAGGATTGGCCGCTTTTTAACGGAACTCCTCGCTGGCCTACTATCATCTGTGGCTATCCCTCAATTTGTGAGAGGAGATATAGCTTTAATCAGCGGGGGGAATACCTGGACGGGGGGCTTGTCTATCGGGCCTGCCTCTCCAGGCTCCTCGGGAGGCTCCGGGAGCGGGGGACGCCGTACAGCGCGGTACGGGCCGCGGGCCAGCTGTGCTATACGCTCTATACAGGAGATACATGCTGCATAGCAGATTCGAATGTAACGTTTCTTAACTGAGACATCACCGCCTTCTATCTTCTCACCAATGTCGCTGAGTATGGATAAATTTGTGGGCAAACAATCTAAAGGAGGCCATGCCTCTACCCGAAACCAACAAGGCTCATCCTCGCCTAAATCTACCTCTGATACCAGTAGCGAGACTTCTCATTCAATAGCGGATGCCATCATGGACCGCCTTATGCCCGAAATAGACTCTAGATTCGCCACTCTTCAAACTTCAATAGACTCAATAATATCACAAGTTAATAGTCAGGGCACTCACCTGGATGAGGCTGAACAACGTATCTCTGATCTGGAGGAGGTTACCAAGGAAATGGTAGAACGTCTAGAGGGAAAAGAGAAAGTCGTCACAGAGCTTCAATCCAAAGTGGACGACTTAGAAAACCGATCTAGACGCAATTACTTGAAACTGATAGGACTACCTGAGTCCATACATCCCTCTGAATTGCTAAAATTAACATCTGAGTGGCTGCCGGGAGCCTTGGACATCCAACTAACATCCGGATCAATGGCGGTCGAGAGAGCTCACAGAATAGGACCGCAGAGGGGAAAAGACAATGACAGACCCAGACCGGTGATATTCAAGGTCCTTGACTTTCAAGACAAAATTCATCTACTCACTGCTTACAGGAAGAAAGCGCATATATCTTACGAAGGGCACAAAGTTCTGATGTTTCAGGACTATTCGGCCATTGTTGACGACCAGACGCAGGGCCTTCAACCCGGTGTGTAAGTTGCTGGCTGACAAAAACATTAGGTTTGGCCTACAATATCCAGCGATACTGCGCTTCAATCTATCTGGGAAAAACTGGGCTATCGACGACCCGGTGAAGGCTCTGGAGGTTGTCCGGGATACTTCCCAACCACCATGAGCAAGATATAGAGTGGTTTACTCAGTGACAATACCATGAATCACATAAGGTGATGTCAACTGACATCTGTTGGTTATGTTGTTGTTCTTTGCTGTATTTTTACCTCTGCGTCTAGCGTTGGGATGCAGGTTTGGGGGAAATGTTGAATTTGACACACAGTTACGGGTTTTGTGGGAGGGTGAGGTTTTTTGAGGAGGGAATCTTCGCATTCGATTTCAGGTAATCAATATTCCAGGGATTCTAATGCCTACTCACTGAGATGGACTAATAAATTATTTACCTCACACTCAAATTGATCAATTTGCAAAGTGAAAATTTTTTTATTGTGGACAACCAAATTATAGAAGCAAAGACAGGAATATAAGCATGAAGCGACATTAATCTCAACGTTTCGGTTCAACCAGAACCTTATTCATGTAGTCGCTGTGAACAAAAGAAAAATATAAGTGACAAGAAAATAAACATGAAAACTGAAAGACCATATTGGTGGTTCAAAAGCATCTCCAGAGGAATAGACAAGACATAAAATTATACAATTTAAAAGAATTAAATACAATGTGACAGACATAAAAAGTAAAGTACATTGGAACCAATGAGAGTGGTCACAAGAAAAAAGGAAATTTTACCTCAGTCCTGGGAATGTTTGTGAGTAGGTATATACAGAGAGATAAGTGTCCAAACATAGAGGATAGCTGTAAGTAACAGTAATAGTGTTAAATTCATACACTAAAACAGTGTGAAATAGCCAAATAGACTGCCTAATACCTGTATCCTATGTCTTTAAATGAGGGAGAAGCCTCAGTAGCAATCTAAAAGGAGGTATAGGAAATGCCCATTGAAACAGCCATAAATTAGTGGTGTCAAAATAGAGTAGAGCCCGAGGTAAGTTGTTTAGAATACCTGTTATATAGTTGTCCGGAAATAGCCCAAGATCAGGAAATTCTATAGTCCTGGAAAATTAAGAGCTGTACTGTTACATAGTAACAGGACAGTCCTATATTAGTGATCAAAGTGTAGGTACAAATAGTGTAAAGCATACCTGGCAGTCAGTTCATTAAGGTAAAGCCCCAGAAAACAGGAATTGTTTCCAACCTGGAGGAGTGAACAATGCGCTAATGTCAGAACCGCTATATGGTAGCGGTCTAAATATAAGTATATCAGTTCCCTTGTGATGGCGATCAGCCTACCTGGCAGACGTTTTGTGGTGATATAAGCAGCGCTCCCGCGCCTTGCTGTGGCTGGACTGCGGTGAAAATGACTGAGAGGCGCTTATTTAAAGCGCCAGACCGGAAGTTGAGCTCCCGGACCGGAAGTGACGTGACGTCACAGGGAAATAGTTCCAAAGTATGTTAGACATGCGCAGTGGCTCAGTGAATGCACTGAGCTTGCTCAAACATAGGTAGAAAACGTCTGTATAAGCGAAAGGAGGGGCTAGTGCAGGTAAATGAATGTATCTGAGCGCTACATTGAAAACAATCGTCACCCAATATATTTATGTATAAAAATATTAGAAAAAAACGGGCTACTATTATATTTAACAGGTAAATACATGCTTGTTATGTTTAGGTAGCTGAGGAGTGCAGGTAAAAAAGGCAATACACCAGAGCAGTTGGAATCTATGAGATTGCAGTACCCTGACTAACCACTACAACTAGAGGCAGCCGTGGAGCGTTCCTACGTTGGTCCTAGACGCCTCGTCACAGCCTGAGAAACTAACTATACCTAAAGATAGAAATAGGAAAGCTATCTGCCCCGGAGCAGAACCCCAAAGATAATAGAAAGCCCCCAAACAAGTAATGGCGGTTAGACAAGAAGAAATACTGACACAGAAAGAAAATAGTATGAGCAAACGCTGGGGCCCAAACTAACTAAATAGAAAAGGATAGGAAGGACACTTACTGCAATCCCAGAAAACCCTGAAAAGCACCAACTCTACTAATTTCAAAATCACCTGAGATCACACGACCTCTTCCACCTAAATTAGTTCTCTGGTGTAACAAAATCAAAACAGCAGCCACTGAAAAAACTGGAAAAAGCAAAAGTACAAACATCAGTGGCTGAACTAAACTGAGAGGGCAAAAAGCCCCCGGAGGGACCCTGAAGGCCCCCACAGAAGTGCAGGACAAAATGCAAAAATATAGCACAAAAACAAAAAGAAGAAAATGTCTTATCTGTTAGCAGGAGATGCAGACACGACACAGCAGGCTACAAGGGAAACAGGAATGACGGATTCAGACCAGAACAATTGATCACCGGCAACCCTGATGGGAAGGTGACTCCCTTATATAAGACCAGTCAGTAACACCTGATTCCCAGTCCTCACAATCTTCACTGGACAGACCAGCACCGCTTGTAACCACCAGAGGGAGCCTCTGCTCAGAACTCATCTCAAACCCATTCACAACAGTACCCCCCCCCTTGAGGAGGGGTCACCGAACCCTCATTTGAGCAACCAGGTCAGTCAGGATGAGTTCTATGATAAGCACGGATAAGTCTCCTAGCATGGATGTCCGAAGCAAACACCCAAGAATTGTCTTCCTGACCATAACCTCTCCATTTAACCAAATACTGGAGTTTCCGTCTAGAAAAACGAGAATCTAATATTTTCTCAACCACATACTCCAGATTGCCCTCAACCAAAACAGGGTCAGGAGGCACAGCAGCAGGAACCACTGGCTCAACAAACCTCTTCAACAAGGACTTGTGGAACACGTTATGGATCTTAAATGTCCCTGGAAGAAGCAAACGAAAAGAAACAGGATTAATAATCTCCATGATCTTATAAGGTCCAATGAACCTAGGCTTAAATTTAGGAGATGCTACTCTCATAGGAATATTCTTTGAGGACAACCAGACCAAGTCCCCCACTTTAAACCGAGGACCATCAGTCCTATGCCGGTTAGCAAACCGCTGGGCCTTCTCCTGAGAGAGGGACAACCTCTCCACTACCTGGTCCCAAATCTGTTGCATACGCTCCACAACAGAGTCAACACCTGGACAGACAGAAGCCTCCGTCTGTCCTGAAGAAAATCGAGGGTGAAACCCAGAATTACAGAAAAACTGAGACATCAAAGTGGCAGAGCTAGCCCTATTATTAAGAGCAAACTCAGCCAAAGGCAAAAAAGAGACCCAGTCATCCTGATCAGCAGACACAAAGCATCTTAGATAAGTCTCCAATGTCTGGTTTGTTCTCTCAGTTTGACCATTGGTCTGAGGATGAAATGCCGAGGAGAAAGACAATTGAACACCCAATTTAGAACAAAAAGTCCTCCAAAATCTGGAAACAAACTGGACTCCTCTGTCAGACACAATGTTCTCAGGAATGCCGTGTAAACGAACCACGTGCTGAAGGAACAACGGCACCAATTCAGAGGAGGAAGGCAACTTAGGTAATGGCACAAGATGTATCATTTTGGAAAACCTATCACAAATTACCCAGATGGTGGTCATTCTCTGAGAAACAGGAAGGTCGGAAATGAAATCCATATAGATATGGGTCCATGGTCTCTTGGGCACAGGCAATGGCATCAACAAACCACTAGAGCGAGAGCAAGGCTTGGAGCGAGAGCAAGTCCCGCAGGACTGCACAAATTCCCTGACATCACGAGACAAGGTAGGCCACCAAAAGGACCGACTAACCAAGTCTCTGGTACCAAAAATTCCGGGATGCCCAGCCAATGCGGGACAATGAATCTCAGACATCACACTCCTTTTCCACTGGTCCGGGACAAACAATTTTCCAACAGGGCAGCACTCGGGCCTATCCTCCTGACACCCCTCCAGAGCAAGTCTCAAATTGGCGAGATGGCGGAAAGAACTACACCCTCTTTCAAAATAACAGAAGGATCAGATAACTCAGGAGAGTCCGCAAGAAAACTCCTCGAGAGGGCATCCGCCTTAACATTCTTAGTGCCAGGAAGAAAGGAAACCACAAAATTAAAACGTGTGAAAAACAAGGCCCACCTGGCCTGTCTAGGATTGAGTCGCTTGGCAGATTCCAGATAGACCAGATTCTTATGGTCCGTAAGGACCACCACCTGATGTTTGGCTCCCTCCAGTCAATGTCTCCACTCTTCAAAAGCCCACTTCATGGCCAATAACTCCCGATTACCCACGTCATAATTACGTTCAGTAGGAGAAAATTTTCGAGAGAAAAAGGCACAAGGGTTACTTTTAGAGGTCTCTGGATCTTTTTGGGACAAAACGGCACCTGCCCCAATTTCAGAGGCATCAACCTCCACCTGAAATGGCAGAGAAACATCAGGCTGCCGTAGAACAGGAGCAGAAGTGAATCTTTGCTTAAGTTCCTGAAATGCAGAGACTGCCTCAGGAGGCCAATTCACCACATCAGAACCCTTTCTGGTCAAATCAGTTAATGGTTTAACAATAACCGAGAAATTACCAATAAATTTACGATAAAAATTGGCAAAACCCAAAAATCTCTGAAGAGCCTTTAATGAAGTAGGTTGGACCCAATCACAGATGGCCTGAACCTTGACCGGGTCCATTTCAATAACAGATGGGGACAAAATGAATCCCAGAAATGAGATCCTCTGTACGCCAAAAAGACACTTTGATCCCTTCACATACAGAGCATTCTCTCTCAAAATCTGGAATACAGTTCGAACATGTTTCACATGAGAGTCCCAGTCATTAGAAAAAATCAAGATATCATCCAAATAAACAATCAGAAATTTGTCCACAAAATCCCTGAAAATGTCATTCATGAAGGACTGGAAGACGGAAGGAGCATTAGTGAGCCCAAAGGGCATCACTAGGTACTCAAAATGCCCTTCAGGGGTATTGAATGCCGTCTTCCATTCATCCCCGTGCTTAATGCGAATAAGGTTATACGCCCCCCTGAGGTCAAGCTTGGTAAACCAAGTAGCGTTTTTCACCCTGGAAAACAGGTCAGAAATCAAGGGCAACGGGTATTGATATTTCACAGTAATATTGTTCAAGAGACGATAATCAATACACGGCCTCAATGAACCATCCTTTTTGGCCACAAAGAAAAAACCGGCACCCAAGGGTGAAGAGGATGGTCTGATATGACCCTTCTCCAATGATTCCTTGATATAAGACCGCATAGCGTCATGTTCAGGTACAGACAAGTTAAAAAGGCGACCTTTAGGGAATTTACTACCCGGCACTAATTCAATAGCGCAGTCATAGCTCCTATGGGGAGGCAAGGATGCAGATTTACTTTCGCTAAACACATCAGAAAAATCAATCAAAAAGTCAGGAACATCCTGAGCCTGGGGGGAGGCAGAAAAAACAGGAGTATTGGTATTAACACATTGGCAGCCCCAACTGGTTACAGACACAGATTTCCAATCCAAAACAGGATTATGAGACTGTAACCAAGGGAAACCCAGCACGATAATGTCATGCAGATTATACAGAACCAAAAATTTGCAGCACTCCTGGTGATCAGGTTCAACCCTCATTATCACCTGAGTAGAAAACTGGGGTTTATTCTCAGCCAAAGGGGTAGAATCGATTCCCAGTAGGGGAATAGACTTCTGTAGGGGTATCAAGGGAAACCCACAACGTTTAGCAAAATCATAATCCATCAGGTTAATAGCTGCTCCAGAATCAACGAAAGCCTGAGCAGAAAATGAGGACAGAGAGCATATCAGAGTGACAGTTAATAAAAACTTAGTCTGAACACTACCCAAGACAACTGAGCGTGCAAAACGTCTTCCCCGCTTAGGGCAGACTGAAATAGCATGAGAGGCATCACCACAGTAGAAACATAACCCATTGCGCTTTCGAAACTCATGACGCTGTGCCCCAGACACCACTCTATCACACTGCATGGGTTCAGAAGCTGGTTCACAAGGCAACACCATTCCACGCATACTTCTCCGCTCACGCAAACGTCTGTCAATTTGAATCGCTAATGACATAGAATCATTGAGACCAGAGGGGACAGGGAATGCCACCATAACATCCTTTACATTATCTGACAGACCCTTCCGGAAAAGGGCTGCCAAAGCGTCGTCATTCCATTTGGTCAGGACTGCCCACCTACGGAATCTCTGACAGTATAACTCAGCGTCATAAAGCCCCTGATTTAATGCCATCAAGGCTTTTTCAGCTTGATCAGTGACATTAGGCTCATCGTACAATAACCCCAAAGCCTGAAAAAATGCATCAACATCACTCAAAACAGGATCCCCAGGTGTCAGGGAAAAAGCCCAATCCTGAGGATCGCCGCTCAGGAGAGAGATGATAATTTGAACCTGCTGCGCTGCGTTCCCTGAGGACTTAGATTTTAAGGCAAAAAACAATTTACAATTATTTTTGAAATTCTGAAACTTAGCTCGATCCCCTAAAAACAAATCTGGCATGGGAATCCTAGGCTCCACAACAGGCAACCCTGCAAGATAGATAGCAATACTCCGAACCTCAGCGGCAAGCTGATCCACACGGCCAGACAACTGTGCAAACTCCATTGAGAGAAAAGATCCTCCCCAGTACCCAGAGATACAGAGGGAAAAAAAAAGCAACAAGCAGAAAAATATCTCTGACAACTCTGACAACCTTTTTTCTTTCACAATTTTTTTTTTTTTTTCCCTTCTGTGAGTACCATACAATTTTCAATTTTTGGGCCGGTGATACTGTTATGTTTAGGTAGCTGAGGAGTGCAGGTAAAAAAGGCAATACACCAGAGCAGTTGGAATCTATGAGATTGCAGTACCCTGACTAACCACCACAACTAGAGGCAGCCGTGGAGCGTTCCTACGTTAGTCCTAGACGCCTCGTCACAGCCTGAGAAACTAACTATACCTAAAGATAGAAATAGGAAAGCTATCTGCCCCGGAGCAGAACCCCAAAGATAATAGAAAGCCCCCAAACAAGTAATGGCGGTTAGACAAGAAGAAATACTGACACAGAAAGAAAATAGTATGAGCAAACGCTGGGGCCCAAACTAACTAAATAGAAAAGGATAGGAAGGGTACTTACTGCAATCCCAGAAAACCCTGAAAAGCACCAACTCTACTAATTTCAAAATCACCTGAGATCACACGACCTCTTCCACCTAAATTAGTTCTCTGGTGTAACAAAATCAAAACAGCAGCCACTGAAAAAACTGGAAAAAGCAAAAGTACAAACATCAGTGGCTGAACTAAACTGAGAGGGCAAAAAGCCCCCGGAGGGGACCCTGAAGGCCCCCACAGAAGTGCAGGACAAAATGCAAAAATATAGCACAAAAACAAAAAGAAGAAAATGTCTTATCTGTTAGCAGGAGATGCAGACACGACACAGCAGGCTACAAGGGAATCCCAGCAGCGTTGGACCGAGTGAGAGGAGCTTCCGTCCCTGCCAGGTAACGACTTTCAATGACTTTCATGTTTTTTATGGGCTACATTCAGTTGGTTCTGTCTAAGACAGTTTATGGGGCTCCATATGACCCTGGTTGTCAGATATTTATTGATTAATGAGCAAGCTCAGATCGTACCTCTGAATTACCGGTTAGGGATGCATAGTCAGCACCCAGTGGATTTGTCATTTTGATTATGCACTTTTTTGTGTAAATCGGTATGCAAGTTCATTTGATCCACTATAGACATTAACCTTGTAATGAAGTCCATCTTATTGCTTGTATTTTTGCCTAAATGAATTTTGTGAGAGTAATTGGGTCTTTACCATGCAGCATAATTGACTATTTAGAAGCTTTATACCGTCTCTCTTTTATCCTGCACTTTTTGTAATATTATTGAGAATTAATAAATCTGGAAGAATTTTTGATAAATAATAATAAAAATATATTTTTCATTTAATTATTTATTTTGCTTTTTTGTCCTTTGTACCATGTACAGGACATTTGGTGTTCATTGATATTTTCTTTGTGTGGACCGGTCCCGTTAACATCCTACTTGAATTTCATGCATACCTAAATTCTATCTTTCCGGGAATTGCAATTTTCACTACATCATGATACTGAATCAATCCCTTTTCTTGACACCAGAGTCATACAGGATATACATGGTAACCTATCTACTGATCTCTACAATAAACACACCGATAGGAATAACCTCTTACATTACTCCAGTTGCCATCCTCGATCAACAAGAAATAGTCTGCCAAGATCTCAACTCAATAGAGTGTCCAGGATTGTATCTGATAAAGAGACATTGGAGACCAGATTGAACACAATGGCACAGAAATTCAGAGATAGACACTACCCAACCAGGCTATTACACGAAGAAAAAATCCGTGCTATTGCACCGCCCTCTCCTCAGCCACCTACTGTTCCAAAAGAGAGGGTGCCTTTTGTACATTCATTCCATCCTCTTATGCCAAAAGCCTACTCTATCATAAAAAAACACTGGCCGCTTCTCTATAGAGCCTACCCTAACATTGCATCATTTGAGACACCAGTGTTGATGTGTAAGAAAAGGGCACCTAACATCAGAGATAGGTTAGTAAGAGCGGACATGGGCAGTGCACTCCCAATTGATAATCAAAGGCTCCTAGCCCCTCGTAAACACGGTACATTCCCGTGCTTAAACTGTGCAGCCTGTTCGAATGTCATTCGATCAGATCACTTCACACATCCCAGGACTGGCAAAGCAAATCATTCCCAATAAAAGGCTTTTTCACTTGTAATTCCAATTTCGTAATATACCTGGTCAAGTGTCCATGCGGCCTTCTATATGTTGGGGAAACAACCCAGCATGTGAAGGACCGCATAGCCAGCCATAAATCCACCATTCAATGTCAGAAAAACTGGCTTCCATTGCCTGACCATTTCACAAAATTCAGACACTCCGTGGCTCAAATAAAATTTCAGGTCATAGAAGGTGTTCCACGCCCTAGGAGAGGGGGCGACCATGTTAAACTATTAAAACAAAGAGAAACCTACTGGATCCACAAACTTGAAACTTTGGCCCCTAAAGGACTGAATAAAGAAATTGATTGGCTATTGTAAAAACCTATATTAATATTATCTATTTTCTTACAGACCCGATAATTCTTCACCAAAATGTGAGTTTACTCCTCTGCCGGGTTTCTGCTGCATGTCCCCGAACACTTAGTCCTTTAATTTGACTATACCATAACTATAACTAAACGTCCTTGGTTGACATTCATCATTATACTGATTGGTGATTATTATCCTTATGTCAGCACCCTTTAGCATGTATTTACCTGTTAAATATAATAGTAGCCCGTTTTTTTCTAATATTTTTATACATAAATATATTGGGTGACAATTGTTTTCAATGTAGCGCTCAGATCAGTAGCGTAGCTACCGGGGGGGGCAGAGGGGGCGGTGGCCCCGGGCCCCGCGCTCTGAGGGGGCCCACCTGGAGCTACGCTACTGTAACTGTATCGGCATGCACAGCGCGCCGATACAGTTACATTCTGGGGCAGAGCAGGGAGAATCGATCTCCCTGCTCTGCCGCCGGCCGCTATGGGGCCCCTGAGCAGGCGGTGGGGGGCCCTGTGCCAGCAGTGGGCCCCCCACCCGTCATCGGAGGGTCAGCTGTATCGGCATCTAGCCGATACAGCTGACCGCATTGTGAGAGGAGCGAGCGCTCCTTCTCTCCCATAATCCCCCTCTCAGCGTCTGACAGCGGGCGCGATGACATCACTGCCCGGCGCCGGCAGTCAGACGCTGAGAGGGGAGCAGTGAGCAGCGCAGGAGCCTGGAGCAAGAGATGTGAGTACTGGATTTATTATTTTTGTAATGGGGGTGCATTATAAATAAGGCTGCATATGGGGTGCATTATAAATAAGACTGCATTTGGGGGTGCATTATAAATGACTGCCTATGGGGTGCATTATAAATAGGCTGCATATGGGGGACTGCTTTATAAATGACTGCCTATGGGGTGCATTATAAATAAGGCTGCATATGGGGGAGTGCATTATAAATGGCTGCCTATGGGGTGCATTATAAATAGGCTGCATATGGGGGACTGCTTTATAAATGACTGCCTATGGGGTGCATTATAAATAAGGCTGCATATGGGGAGTGCATTATAAATGGCTGCCTATGGGGTGCATTATAAATAAGGCTGCATATGGGGGAGTGCATTATAAATGGCTGCCTATGGGGTGCATTATAAATAAGGCTGCATATGGGGGACCGCGTTATTAATGACTGCCTATGGGGTGCATTATAAATAAGGCTGCATATGGGGGAGTGCATTATAAATGGCTGCCTATGGGGTGCATTATAAGTAAGGCTGCATATGGGGGACTGCGTTATAAATGACTGCCTATGGGGTGCATTATAAATAAGGTTGCATATGGGGGAGTGCATTATAAATGGCTGCCTATGGGGTGCATTATAAGTAAGGCTGCATATGGGGGACTGTGTTATAAATGACTGCCTATGGGGTACATTATAAATAAGGCTGCATATGGGGGAGTGCATTATAAATGACTGCCTATGGGGTGCATTATAAGTAAGGCTGCATATGGGGGACTGCGTTATAAATGACTGCCTATGGGGGTGCATTATAAATAGGCTGCATATGGGGGAGTGCATTTTAAATGGCTGCCTATGGGGTGCATTATAAGTAAGGCTGCATATGGGGGACTGCTTTATAAATGACTGCCTATGGGGTGCATTATAAATAAGACTGCATATGGGGGAGTGCATTATAAATGGCTGCCTATGGGGTGCATTATAAGTAAGGCTGCATATGGGGGAGTGCATTATAAATGACTGCCTATGGGGTGCATTATAAATAGGCTGCATATGGGGGAGTGCATTTTAAATGGCTGCCTATGGGGTGCATTATAAGTAAGGCTGCATATGGGGGACTGCTTTATAAATGACTGCCTATGGGGTACATTATAAATAAGGCTGCATATGGGGGAGTGCATTATAAATGACTGCCTATGGGGTGCATTATAAGTAAGGCTGCATATGGGGGACTGCGTTATAAATGACTGCCTATGGGGTGCATTATAAATAGGCTGCATATGGGGGAGTGCATTTTAAATGGCTGCCTATGGGGTGCATTATAAGTAAGGCTGCATATGGGGGACTGCTTTATAAATGACTGCCTATGGGGTGCATTATAAATAAGACTGCATATGGGGGAGTGCATTATAAATGGCTGCCTATGGGGTGCATTATAAATAAGGCTGCCTATGGGGGTGCATTATAAGTAAGACTGCCTATGGGGTACAGTATAAATAAGGCTGTCTACAGGGGTGCATTATAATATAGAGTCTGTCTATGGGGGTGCATTATACTACAGAGGCTCCCTATGGGAGTGCCTTATAATATAGAGGCTGTCTATGGGGGTGCATTATAATATAGAGGCTGCCTATGGGGGTGCATTATACTATATTGAGGACTATCTGGTGTATTATGCTATATGGATGCTATCTAGGGGGCCATCATACAGTGTGGGGATTATAGTGGGGGGGCCATCATACTGTGTTGAAGCCATTAAATAGTTTGGGGACATTAAGGGGTCAGTATATATCCAGTGAGGGGGCATCACACTGTGTATAGGGGAGCTGTACAGGAGGGAGACTCGGGACATTATTAAGTGTAAAGTGGGCACTTATTGTTATAGGGGAACTCGGGTTACTGTGACTGTCAAAGGGGCACACGGGGCAATATTACATTCTAGGGGACAAAATGTGGGCACTGTTTTCTAGGGCCCATGCACCTGGCATTACTATATTATAGAGGGTGCTTTAGAATTTAGAGGTCACACAGAACCACACACTAGGTGCAGTAATAGGGGCACATAGGGCAGCAGCGGCTCAGTATTGGGGTACCAGGTGTAGTAATAGGGACACATACGGCAGCAGCGGCTCAGTATTGGGGTATCAGGTGCAGTAATAAGGACACATATGACAGCAGCAGCTCAGTATTGGGGTATCAGCAGGATGAGGAGTTTGTGCAGGTTGAGAATAGTCCAATCGGTGATCGTGACGGTGCTGACAATATGAGAAGTGAAACGTGTCTTTGTTGTAATCTCTGTAGTCGAGTCCTGGCTGGAGGAGTCGTTATGTCGGTGTGGGCCAGATGGAAAAGACATGAAAAGTGAACAATTACATCAGAAGGAACGTCAGCGGTAAGTCATTATCTGTACCTCTGCTGTAATCTATTATATGTTCTGTAGGACTGGTATTATTTACTACTGACCATATGGCGGTGATATCAATATTGGTCTTTTTATATCTAGATTATTTTTGGCAACAGCGCGGTCATTTGCTGAGGTTCTCTGGTTAGGGGCCACTCAGAAGTTTCGCCCCCCCTAAACCGAAACCCTAGCTACACCTCTGGCTCAGATACATTCATTTACCTGCACTAGCCCCTCCTTTCGCTTATACAGACGTTTTCCACCTATGTTTGAGCAAGCTCAGTGCATTCACTGAGCCACTGCGCATGTCTAACATACTTTGGAACTATTTCCCTGTGACGTCACGTCACTTCCGGTCCGGGAGCTCAACTTCCGGTCTGGCGTTTAAATAAGCGCCTCTCAGTCATTTTCACCGCAGTCCAGCCACAGCAAGGCGCGGGAGCGCTGCTTATATCACCACAAAACGTCTGCCAGGTAGGCTGATCGCCATCACAAGGGTACTGATATACTAAGATGAGTCGCACATGGTACCAGGGTTATAGGATACTCGGCACCGAGCCCATGGAAGTCTATGGGGAATGTCACTGGCAGCAGAGCTCGGTCCGTGTCCCTGGGCGCTCATACAATGGGGGGAATATTTACAGGGGATTTTAGTAATAGTTCGTGACGCCACACTGTGGTTTCTGATCAGATTGACCAGCGCTGCAAGATGGATCTTCTGAGGGATGTTATGGGCAGCTGGATGTTAAGTCCCCCACAGGTGGGACTGGTCCCTCGAAGTCTATGGTGGTGCAGGGTGCGGGCAAATAAGCAGTCACACACAGTTCAGTCTCTTTCCATACCTTTACTGGTAGATGTTGCAGGTATGTCCCTGGAAGCTGGTCAGGTTGGAGAATGCACATTCAGGGAATTGCTGAGCAGGTTTAAGGCCCCTTTCTCCTTGAAATGTATGTGAGTCCTAACTTGCATAAAGTCAAGTTTAACTCTTACTATAGCAGCTACGCCCGGCTGACATTGTGGTAGAGTCTTCTCTGTCTCTGATGCTCAGATGTTGGCAAGAACGAAGTCCTTCTAAGCTTGGCCTTGCTAAAAGTCCTTGTTCTCCCTGACTCTAGTTACGTATCAACACTTAGGGCTACCCTCTGCGACTTGAAGTCCAGCAGGGCCTCCGGATTTTCTCTCACTAGCCGTGAAGTACAAGCAATGCTTCGGACCCAGTGTCCGGTCAATTTAGTGAAGGTGATCTGTCACCTAAGTCACTTGTCCTTCTTCACCACTCGCCTGTCGCCTGCTCTTACCCTTAACATAAGCACGGGTAGCAGTAGGTGTAGTTGTCAGCTTTCCTTCCAATGCTCGCTGACTTGCTCTCAGTTGACTCGATGTTATAACTGCTGTATTCCCCTTCCTTCTTTCCTTTCTAAACTCTGTCCAGAGCAGCTCACAGGACGTTCCGTCAGACTGTATACACGCTGTAGCTCCGAGAGTCACTTTCCACGTTCATAGGGAACACAGCAATAGCCTGTTCTGAGATAACGGCTTCAGATGTAGCTCTGACTAGGCTAGAGTGATTTCCTCCACTCGTACTAGCCTCCACTTCGGCTCAAGATGAACTACCTGAGCTCTGTCAGGAATCAGTCTTCTCTCCACTCCCTCCAAGACTGAACACTTGAACTCTCCTCACTCCTCAACCAACTCCTCTCTCAACTCACCACTCTGCTATGTCACACTAACATAAATAGTCTAAGATGCCTCTAGAGGTAGTGTTGGGTAGTGTGCGTGAATGAATATCAGGTTTTTACAATTACCTTCCTGTGCACTCTCCAGGAAACATGTGTACCAAGCGCAGCTGGGCCACACATATATTTAGACCCCTACCATATAGCGGTTCTGACATTAGCGCATTGTTCACTCCTCCAGGTTGGAAACAATTCCTGTTTTCTGGGGCTTTACCTTAATGAACTGACTGCCAGGTATGCTTTACACTATTTGTACCTACACTATGATCACTAATATAGGACTGTCCTGTTACTATGTAACAGTACAGCTCTTAATTTTCCAGGACTATAGAATTTCCTGATCTTGGGCTATTTCCGGACAACTATATAACAGGTATTCTAAACAACTTACCTCGGGCTCTACTCTATTTTGACACCACTATTTATAGCTGTTTCAATGGGCATTTCCTATACCTCCTTTTAGATTGCTACTGAGGCTTCTCCCTCATTTAAAGACATAGGATACAGGTATTAGGCAGTCTATTTGGCTATTTCACACTGTTTTAGTGCATGAATTTAACACTATTACTGTTACTTACAGCTATCCTCTATGTTTGGACACTTATCTCTCTGTATATACCTACTCACAAACATTCCCAGGACTGAGGTAAAATTTCGTTTTTTCTTGTGACCACTCTCATTGGTTCCAATGTACTTTACTTTTTATGTCTGTCACATTGTATTTAATTCTTTTAAATTGTATAATTTTATGTCTTGTCTATTCCTCTGGAGATGCTTTTGAACCACCAATATGGTCTTTTAGTTTTCATGTTTATTTTCTTGTCACTTATATTTTTCTTTTGTTCACAGCGACTACATGAATAAGGTTCTGGTTGAACCGAAACGTTGAGATTAATGTCGCTTCATGCTTATATTCCTGTCTTTGCTTCTATAATTTGGTTGTCCACAATAAAAAAAATTTCACTTTGCAAATTGATCAATTTGAGTGTGCGGTAAATAATTTATTAGTCCATTACTGGACGTATGAGTCCATTGTACCAGCACCTTAACCATATTTAGACCTGTGCTCGCTAACTACCCCCCTTTATACTCGCTGGGATGGGCAGGGATCCTATTATTATGTAACGGTTATATCTTATCATATTTCCCGCACTGGAGTGGGTTAATGGTAGATATCAACAGGCAAAAAATGTCCGCTATGACATCTCTCCTTTGGTGTTCCTGGAATGTCAATGGCATGAATTCCCCGGTCAAGAGGAAAAAATTTTTAAATTATTTACATCAAAAAAATTATCATATTGTACTTTTGCAGGAGACACACTGGGTGAAGGGCAACCATCCAGGGTTTTCTAGCAAAAAATTTGTGTTATGTGCAGAAGCTTCTTTTACTAAAAAACAGAGGGGTGTCGCTATTATGATAAACAGGTATATTGGCCATGAGATAGTGGATGTGCTAGAAGATCCTTCAGGGAGGTTTGTCTGCGTTAAGCTGGTTATAGAGGGGACAACCTACAGTGTAATTAATATTTATGCGCCAAATTCGTCGGATCCACTTTTTCGGGCTAATGTGCTAAAACAAATCACAGGATGGGACACCTCCCATATGATTGTGGGTGGCGATTTTAATGAGGTACATGACATCGAAATGGATAGATCTAATTCTCAATCTCCTCATATACCTACGCAGGGGAGACTAATACAATCTTTTTTAGATCACTTGGGATTGTTGGATGTCTGGAGAGTGCAACACCCTGTTGAGAGAGATTACTCTCACTAGTCACATGTTCATAATTCCCATGCTAGAATTGACTACTGGTTGTTGGTCCCTCACTCATGCCAAGAATCACACATACCAAAATTCTGGACGTGCACATCTCAGATCATGCACCGATAACGTTCAACCTAAAACTAACTAACCCAATCTATTTTCATAGGAAATGGAGGTTCCCGTCATACCTATATCACTCAGATGATTTCAAAAAATAAATACAATTCTCATGGGATACGTACAAATCTGATAACCAAATACATTGTGAAACGCCAATTCTTTTCTGGGATACCTCTAAAGCAGTGTTGAGAGGGCAAATAATTGCGTATATATGTCTTAAAAAAAACAGTTGCTGGAGCGGACCCTGGCAGCGCAGAAGGCTTTAACCTTAGCATATAAAAACTTTAAGCTTAATAATTCACCCCTCACGAAAAAACAATATATATCGAGGCAAAGGAATCGGCGGATGCACTAGCTCATGAATGGGCCACTTATAGTATTGATCTTCAAAAGCACAAATTTTTTAAATGGGGCAATAAACCTGGCAAATTACTTGCATCTCTTACCAGACCATACAGAAAGGCCACAAGGATTCACAAAATTCGGACCAAAGAGGGCAGAGTGTTGACAGAGAATGAGGAGATTGTAGAGGAATTTAGATCATTTTTTGGTTCCCTGTACAAAGCGGAGAAGAGAGAGGGGGACGATATTCTAAATTTTATGCAAACAGAGGTGGCACCTTTACTAACAGAGGAACACAGGGAAATCCTTAATGCTCCTATATCCCCTTCAGAAGTCATCCAAAATATCAGCTCCTTGAAGCTCTCTAAATCTCCTGGCCCTGATGGGTATAGTAATGAATTTTACAAAATATCGGGAGGCAGTATAGGGACACATCTTTGTGACGTCTTTAATCAGGTGGTTCATTCGGGGCAGCTCCCGGACTGTTTCAATGAAGCAGACATAATAGTGCTCCCCAAGCTGGGCAAAGATCCTTCACTAGTGGAAGGATATAGACCAATCTCACTTTTAAACTCTGACTTTAAAATTTTCATTAAAATACTAGCAAATAGAGTGCAAAAAATAATCCCTAATCTGATACTGCCACAACAAATTGGGTTTGTCCACGGTAAATCCATAACATACAACATACGGACGGCTTTGGGAGCTATCTCTTACGGAAAATCTCATGGCTGTTTAGAGTCTATTGTGGTCAGCCTGGATGCCGACAAAGCGTTTGATAGGGTTGCATGGGATTATCTCCTCGACATCCTGGAGTTTAGAAACTTTGGTCCATGGTTCTGTGAGGCGATAAAGTTGTTATATAAAAGCCCGGTGTCCAGGCTGGCCAATAAATGGTATACTCTCTTCCAAATTTGAAATCCAGAGAGGAACGCGTCAGGGCTGCCCCTTGTCGCCTTTGCTTTTTAACCTTGCTTTAGATCCTTTACTTAGAACCCTCCAAAATTCTTCAATATACAGGGGCATAGAGGTAGGCTCCACATCACTTAAAATCGCGGCATTTGCCGACGATATACTCCTATTTATCTCCAATCCCAATGCGGCAATACCAGTTATCATGGAGGCCCTAAATCATTTTGGCAAATGCTCAGGCTTTAAAATAAATTATAATAAATCAGAGGCCCTGGCTCTGTTTGAGCAAGGGAAATTAAATAACTCGACACTTCCTTTCCAATGGAGCACATCATCTATCAAATATTTGGGTGTCCATCTCCCGGCAGACTTGACGTCCTTATACCACATTAATATTAGACCCCTAATTACGTCCATACTTCACCTTCTAAACTCCTGGAAACACTTTACTTTGTCTTTTTCTGGAAAATGTCATTTAATTAAGATGATAATATTTCCAAAACTATTGTATATTTTCCAAACATTACCTATTTTGTTGACACGTACTGATGTTAAAACTCTAAACACTGCTTTTAGGAATTTCATTTGGGGAGACAAAAAGCGTACAAGAATAGGTCTAATCAAACTACAAGCCCCAAAGGAGGAGGGTGGCATCAATTTCCCAGACATTGCAAAGTACAATCTAGCAGCAAATCTCAGATATATCATTGATTGGTTGAGAGGCAACTCACATTTTGCAAACGTACTTTTAGACCAACAATTAAGTCCCCATGTCTCCTTACCAGCTTTACTACATATGGCCAATGATGACCTTATTGCAGACATAAGAAACCACCCCACCTTATGGCAAACGATACAGACGTGGAGGAAGTGTAAGAGACTATATCATTTGAGAAGCGATGTCTCTCCTTTTGTGCCCTTTCTGGGTAACCCGGGCTTTATGGGAGGTAAACCACCCTTATCTTACATTGAGCTGGCTGGGCAGGGTTGCATATTGGCAGCTGACCTATTAGATGATAGATTCTCCATGCTTACATTTGACATAGCAGCTCAACGTTTCCCAACATTTGTAAATAAGCCCTTCCTTTTTCTTCAAGCAAGGAGCTTAACTTTGAAGGGCATAGCTGCTGGGGGTGGAGAAGGAGGGAGGAACGCTTTGGATGGCTTCCTTAGGACCGCCAGGGTGCAGATAGCCTCGACAAGCAGTATTTACACACTGTTGCGTAAGCAATGGTCTTGGGAGGGCAAAAAGACAGGTCCAGCACGATGGGTTAATGATATACAGAACATCACAGTCGGGGAAATCTTAGATGCCACATTGTTGCAACGGAAGGTGATCCCCTCCAGCAGTTATGCAGACATGTCTTTATTACTCCTTCATAGAGCTTATATTTCCCCACACATTAAGTCTAGGATGTCTCCAGGGGGCACATTCACATGTTCCAAATGCGGGACAGGAAACACAGACATATTTCATCACATGTGGGGATGCCCCAAAGTGCAAAAATTATGGCAGTCTATCCATGCCGAATTGCAGAATCTTGATGGGATATTGTTTCCCTTGACGCCGCAATGGGCAATATTTAATATTCTAGACAGTTCTCAACACAAATTCCCCAAACATGTTAAGGCCATGTTGATAATATGGGCCTCAGCTACCAGGAAAAGTATCTTGCAGCACTGGCTAAATCCATTGCCACCACCCAAATCTCTCATATACTCCAAAATAATGTATATTTTTCGAATGGACTGGCTAGATACCCTGACAAATAAAGAGAAATTGACCGGGAAATTTCTAAGCACATGGTCATTGTTCATCCCATCTCTGTCTCAGGACACCAGGGACAAATTAAGGTCACATTTTGAAAACACTCAGTGGTATCTTCTTCAGAAAATTAGCGGACATAATCCTATTCCTTGACTTGTTGATTGTTAATCGAATGCAGGGATGTTTTAGGGATTTATATGTTGGGGGGATGGGAGGGTTGAGGGTGGTGGGGGACATTCATGAGTATTATACCTATCAAATAAGCGTTAATTAAGCTTAATACTTTCAAACCTGTATGACTTGCTTCTTAGCTTTGTTCCTTAAATCATTATTTTGAGGTTTACGTCTGTTAAATAAGCTTGCTACTTCAAGATTTGTATGATTACATTGTATTGTAATACTCTTTAAATCAATAAAACATGTTGTAAAAAAAAATATATCACGTAAGTTGGGAGCTCTTTTAGCCACAAACGATGGAGAATCAGGGGAAATAATTACATTAATTTAGTTTTTGTAATAATTATGTAGTTATGGATTTTTATGGAATATAATTGAATTTATATTTATACACAAAAATCGGGCACTATATTGTTTATCTTATTATTGTGAAGGACTAAATTAAGAAAAATCAAAACTGAATGCTCCATTTTGTGTTTGTAACTCCATCTTGTCTTTATGAGATAAATTCTGTTACTAGGCAATAGTTTCTGGCCGTTGTAGAGAAGTAGAGTAAAGGTTATGGGCTGTGATAAAACCAGACTGCTCCAGTTTGGACAAGATATGAGACCTTGGGATTTATCACTGTAGAATGCTTTGAGAAATGAGTGTGTTATTGTTCTGTCCTATGTTACGTAGACATGACCATATATGTAGTTTCCTATTTTCTTGTATTCTTATAGGTTAATTTCCTTGTATTCTTATAGGTCAATTTTCTTGTATTTTCATTGGTTAAATGTTGTAGGTGTGGTTTTATACCATTGGTTGAAGTACAAGCTCACTAAATATTATAAAAGATGATGATGTAATACATGGGATAGAAATCTTGCTAGATTCTCCCAGACGGAAATACGTGTCTGTTTGGTTATTTATGTTGCTAGCAACGTTCACTTAATTAATTTGGAAATCACTAGGTCAACCGTGAAGGGTCACTTAGATCCTACCTTAACAGATGGCGCCCAACGTGGGGCCCCCATATAGGGATGCCTCTGCCCCAGAGAGGACAAAAAGACAAAGGACCCTTGGACCGGACATAGGCACTGGAAAATTGGGACTGATCACCCCCCACAACCATGGTAAGTTGGCAGTTATACTGTTCAGACTGACCATTTGGTGTGGTTTTCCTGTGTTTGTTGCTGGAAAGAGGATCTGAGGTTTGTCCCCGATGGTGGGATGATTCTCGGGTGGAATCATATAGAGGTGTAGTTCCGTTGGGGGCCCAGTGTTCGAACTGTACCTTATAAGGGACGGACACCCCGGATTGACCAGTGATTGTAACTCTCTTTTTAGTCAAAATATCCTGAAATCCTGATCACTGTTAGAATCAGGCACGATGAAGTGATCGAAGATGGCAAGGGTACATGAAATATATTTATATTTTTATATATATATAACCAGAGGTGCCCGGAGGGGTAGTCTAAGACGCCCTCCTCCTTTCACTGAGTATCGTGTTGTGGGGCCATCCCTGTGGGGGATAGATAGGCCCGGTGCGACAGACTATACTGCCGCTCTAGGACTGGGCACAATTTAAGTAAGGATATTTAATTAAAGAAGAGTTTGGATTTGTGTGATGGATTGGATACTGTCTGTTTTATGGTTCAGAGACGAAAGAAAAAAAAATAAAATCTGAGAGAAATGCAAAGGAATTCTTGCGGGCGGGAGGATGAAGCCTACGCTATGAGACAAAGGTGTTAGAAAGAAAGGCACGTTGATATGGAGGTAGAAATCAGAAAGTGAATTCTGATTGATTGTGTTATGGTTATAATGAAAAAAGGAAAGCTGTGTATTACTATAACAGAGATTGGATGTTTTGTGGAAGGAATTGAGAAAGTGACTGAAAGTACCAGAAAGACAAATACCATATATACTCGTGTATAAGCCGAGATTTTCAGCACCTTTTTTCGTGCTGAAAATGCCCCCTCGGCTTATACACGAGTCATAGGGCAGAAACCAGCGGGGGAGGGGATGCCGCGGCAGGAGCCGGTGGCTGGGATCATACTCACCCCTCCCCGTGCCATCGCTGAGGGTCCCTGCAATCCTGCGTTCTCCCCGGCTTCCTGCAGCTCTCCAGCACTGAGCGGTGACGTAATACCCGCTCATTAAGGTCATGTAATATGGACGCGACGCCACTCCCATGGGCGTGGCCTCCATATTCATGGCCTTAATGAGCGGTATTACATCACCGCTCAGTGCTGGAGAGCTGCAGGAAGCCGGGGAGAACGCAGGATTGCAGGGACGCTCAGCGATGGCACGGGGAGGGGTGAGTATGATGGAGGAGAGGACAAGGAGCACGGAGCTGGACTGGGGATAGAATGGTGGACGGGGAAGCATGGAGGAGGACAGGGGGAGAACGGAGGACGGGGGAAGCATGGAGGAGGACGGGGGGGAGAACGGAGGATGGGGGAAGCATGGAGGAGGACGGGGAAGCATGGAGCAGGACGGGGGGAGGACGGGGGAAGCATGGAGGAGGATGGGGGAAGCATGGAGGAGAACAATGAGCACGGAGCAGGACGGAGGGAGGATGGAGGGCACAGAGGAGCACGGAGCAGGACGGCGGGAGAGGATGGAGGGCACAGAGGAGCACGGAGCAGGACGGGGGGCACAGGAGGACGGAGAAGGAATGGGAGAGCACAGCAGAGGACAGAGCAGGAGGGGGGGAGTACAGAGGAGGATGGAGGAGCACAGCTGGATGGGGGAGCAAGGAGCAGAACGGGGGCAGCACAGAGCAGGAGGGCAGTTTATACACCCGGCTTATACACAAGTCAATAAGTTTTCCCAGTTTTTTGTGGCAAAATTAGGGGGTCGGCTTATACACTGGTCGGCTTATACACGAGTATATACGGTAATTAAAAATGATAATTTGGAACAAGGGGTTTCTCTGCTAGATAATAAGATCTTTTCCCAGGAAATTAAGTTTCTTTTCCCGACTGTAAGCTCTGTGCCCCTCAACCCCAGGGCACCAATGTATCATGGGTTGCAAAAAAAACAAAAACTATGCTGGGTGGATTTGTAATGTATGCGGAGTTACTAATTTTCAGTGGAGAGAGACCTGTTGCAGTGTCGTAGTCTCAACTTTTCCCTTGGTAAATGCTGACGGCACTTATTATCAGCCACGCCAGCACCTGCTATGCCTAGTATTGCTAGCGGTCATGAGTATCCACACCCTCCTACGTTATTCACCCGGTCAGAGACAGGATACACAGAGGAAAGAGAAGATTTTCAGGAAATATATTCCAATGTTATTCCTGGACCCCAACATCATGATGTGCTCTTTAGGATAGGGACAGGGGATCTTATGAAGCAGCATGTTGGGGCCATAGTAAATGCTGCAAATAATCAACTCCGCTATGCTGGAGGACTGGCCGCAACAATTTCACAGAAAGGCGGACCCATGATACAGGACGAATCTAATTCGTATATACAAACATATGGCCAGGTAGAAATAGGACAGGTCCCAGCAACCAGAGCAGGACAGCTGCCGTGTCAATATGTAATATATGCAATGAAATCACGATATAATTCTACCAACATTCCTAGGTCCCAACAATTACTTACTGAGGCTGTCCAGAACGCAATCCTGTATGCCTCCTCCTGGGGGTTATGCACAGCTGTGGGGTCTGTGTGTGCTCCTAGGGGGTTATGCACAGTTGTGGGGTCTGTGTGTGCTCCTAGGGGGTTATGCACGGTTGTGGGGTCTGTGTGTGCTCCTAGGGGTTTGTATATGTTTGAGGAAAAGGTACGTGTAAATGGGTGTGGCCTAAAATGGGTGTAGTTTTCCTACACACAAACACAGAACCTGTTGTTAAAAATTTGAATCCCACCCCTGCCCCCGCCTGCTCAGGGCCCCGGCACTAGCCCGGCTATGCCGGGTGCTGACGCCGGAACTGCACACACTGATACACACAGAAACACGCAGACACAGACACGCACCTCACATCTCACCTGTCCGGCGTCCGCGCTCTCTCTGCCACAGCCGGCCGCTGAATGATGACGTCATTCAGCGGCGCTGCTGTCAGAGGAAGCGCGGGCGCCCTGCAGAGGAAGCCTGGAGCTGCGGATTCCTGAGGCACAGGGAGAGGTGACTATTGTGCCGGGCCGCTGCTGGGGCCCTGAGCAAGCGGGGGGGTGGCCCAGTGGCTGCGCTGGCACCATTCTCCTCCTCTGACGGGCGCCAGGGTGCCCGATGGCGAGTGGGCCCCCTGCCTGCTCAGGGCCCCTGCACTTGCCTGGGTATGCCGGGTGCTGACGCCGGCCCTGTATGCAGGTCCCATTATATTAAATTGAGTTCTTTGTGGAACTCATTAAATTGATTGGAGAGCTACATGGGGACCAATTTATTAAATGGAGGGCTTTTGTGGGACCCATTATATTGAATGGAGAGCTATGTATGATTCCTATTAAATGGTGGGCTAAGTGAGTCTCTTTATATTCTAAGGAAATCTATGTGGGGCCTGTTACATTAAATAGAGGGCTAGGTGTGGCTGATTAAATGGCAGAATAAATAGCCCAAGAAGGCTACCCCGGTGGTAGGCAATAAGGCCAATGAGTGCACCCTGGAGGCAGGCGAAAAAGCCTGATGTGGGTTATACCGGTGGTAAGCAAAAGGGCAAGAGTGTGTACCCCGGTGATGGGGTAAAAAGCCCAAGATGGGCGCACTGGTGGTAGGCGAATGAATGAGCCCCAGTGGAAGTTGAAAAAGCCCAAGATGGGCACCCCGCTGGTAAATAAAAAGGTCAGAGAATGCACCCCGGTGGCAGAATTAAATGCCCAAGATGGGTGCCCTTGTGGTAGGCAAACAGGCCAGAAAGCACCCCGATGTCAGGCTGAAAAGCCCAAAACGGGCACCTCCGCTGGTAAGCAAAAAGGCCAAGTATTGGGCCCTTCTGGCGAGCCAACGCACCGGTGGTAGAATGAAAAGGCCAAGATGGGTGCACCGGTGGTAGGCAAACAGGCCAGGGAGCACCCCGATGTCAGGCTGAAAGGCCCAAAACGGGCCCCCCGGTGGTAAGCAAAAAGGCCAAGTTTTGGGCCCTTCGGGCGGGCCATCACCCCGATGGCAGAATGAAAAGCCCAAGATGGGTGCCCTGGTGGTAGGCAAACAGGCCAGATAGCTCCCCGGTGGCAGGATAAAATGCCCAAAATGTGTGCCCCGGTGGTAGACAAACAGCCGGCACCCTTTGCCCGGCCTAACCCCCGGTGTCAGGCTGAAAAGCCCAAAACGGCCCTCCGGTGGTAAGCAAAAGGCCAATAAATTTGGGCCCTTTTGGCGGGCAAACCCCGGTGCAGAATGAAAAGCCCAAGATGGGTGCCCTGGGGGTAGGCAAACAGGCCAGATAAACTCCCCGTGGCAGGATAAAATGGGCCCAAGATGGGTTGTCCCGCTGTTAAAGAAAAGGCCAGGCGTGTATCTGATGGCAGGGTTAAAAAGTCCCAAGATGGGCGCCACGCTGGTAAATAAAAAAGGTCAGAGAGTGCACCCCGGTGGAAGAGAATAAAAATCCCCGGAATGGGTTCGGTGGTAGGCAAGCAGGTCAGAGAGCTTTCCCCGATGTCAGGCTGAAAACCCCAAAACGGGCCCTCCGGTGGTTAGCAAAAAGGCCAAGTATTGGCCCTTCTGGCGGGCCCAAAACCCCGGTGGCAGGGAAAGCCCAAAGGGGCCCTGGTGGTAAGCAAAAAGGCCAAGATTGGTTTTCCCGGAAAACCCAAGAGGGGTCCCCGGGGGTAAGCAAAACCCAAAAGGCCCAGGGAAAAGCCCCCCGGATGTCCCCGCTGAAATCCCAAAACGGGCGCCCGGTGGAAAAAAAAAGGCAAGATGGGCCCTTTGGCCGGGGAAACACCCTGGGGGCAGGCTGAAAGGCCCAAAACGCCTCCGGTTGTAACAAAAAGGCCCCAAGTATTGGGCCCCTTTTGGGGGGCCAACCCCCCGTGTCAGAAATGAAAAGCCCAAGATGGGTGCCCCTTTGGCCCTTTGGCGGGAAACGCCCCCGGTGGCAATAAAAGCCCAAGAAATGGGTGCCCGGTGGTAGAAACAGCCAAAGCCCCCGGTGGCAGGTAAAAGCCCAAAAGGGGTTCCGATGTAAAAGTAAAAAGGGCCCTGGGGGGGAACTGAGGCAGGGTTAAAAAGCCCCAAAATGGCCCTCAGTGGTAAAAAAAGGCAGAAGTCCCCGTGGAAAAATAAAAAAAGGATGGTGCGGTGGTAGGCAAACAGGCCAGAAGCTCCCGGCAGGTAAAACCCAAAAGGTTTTTGTTAAGCAAAAGGGCCCGGCTGTAATCCCCTTCGGGTAAAAGCCAGAGGGCAGCAGAAAATAAAGGGGG
>JARQOD010000003.1:262969147-263121890 GCA_033576555.1 Oophaga sylvatica | reverse complement strand
GTGAAACTGCAAAAACACCGGGCGTCCAGATGAAAGGGCCCAAACCACAAAAGAAATCATGTTTGCACCCCCCTAAAAATAGGAAAAAAAAAGGTTCCTGTTCCGGCCAAAAGGCCTTAAAAAAGGAGGGGAAAAAAAAATCGGGGGGTTATCTTCCTCCGCCTAAAAAGAAGGTACCCTTCACGACGAGGAATTATCCAATGGTCTAAAGTTCCAAAAGTTGAGCAGCGGTGCCTCTTCCTCAAAACAGTCATCCTTACGGTGGAGATGCAGGTTATTTAAAAGATCCCTTGACCGCAGAGCCGAAGCCTCATTTAAACCCCCTTAAAGACCAAGCCTTTTGTAGGTTAAAGACCAGGCCAATTTTTACAATTCTGCCACTGTCTCTTTATGAGGTTATAATCTGGAACGTTAACGGATCTTGGCGATTCGAGATTTCTCGAGACATATTGTACTTCATGACAGTGAAAAATTTTTCTTCAAATAATTTGCGTTTATTTATGAAAAAAACGGAAATATGGAAAAAAGTTTGAAAAATTTTGCAATTTTCAAACTTTTAATTTTTATGCCATTAAATCAGAGATATGCCCACAAAAATTTAGTTAATAAAAAAATTTTTCCCAATGTCTACTTTACATCAGCACAATTTTGGAACCAAAATTTTTTTTTGTTAGGAAGTTATAAGTGTTAAAATTTGACCCAGCAATTTTTCATTTTTCCAACAAAATTTACAAAACCATTTTTTTTAGGGACCACCTCACATTGAAGTGAATTGAGGGTCAATATGACAGAAAATACCCAAAAGTGACACCTTCTAAAAATGAAACCCTCAAGTGTTCAAAGCACATTCAAGAATTTTTATTAACCCTTTAGGTATTCACAAGAATTGAAGCATGTGGAAGGAAAAAAAAACATTTAATTTTTTTCCCAAATTTTTTTTCGACCACAATTTTTTTAACATTTTGTCAAGGGTATCAGTAGAAAATGAACCACAATATTTGTTTACAATTCCCCGAGTAAGCGTACCCATGTGTGGGGGAAATACCACTATTTGGCCGCATGGCAGAGCTGGGAAAAGGGAAGAGCGCATTTGACTTTTTTGGCTGGAATTGAGATTGGACGCCATGTCGCATTGGGAGAGTCCCTGTGTGCCTAAACAGTGGAAACCCCCCACAAGTGACCCATTTTTGGAAATAACCCCCCAGTAATTATCTAAATGTGTAGTGAGAGCTTTGACCCCCAGGGCTTCCAGAAGGTTATAACGTAGGCCGTAAAATTAAAAAATCATATTTTTTCCAAAAAATGATCTTTTCATCCCAATTTTTATTTTCCAAAGGGTAAAAGGACCCCAAAAGTTATTGTGCAATTTGTCCTGAGTACGCTTATACCCTAATATGTGGGGGTAAACCACTATTTGGGCGCATGGCAGAGCTTGGAAGGGAAGCAGCGCCATTTGACTTTTTTGGCTGGAATTGAGATTGGACGCCATGTCGCATTTGGAGAGTCCCTGTGTGCCATAAACAGTGGAAACCCCCCACAAGTGACCCCATTTTGGAAACTAGACCCCCCCAAGGAACTTATCTAGATGTGTGGTGAAAGCTTTGAACCCCAAGGGCTTCACAGAAGGTTATAACGTAGAGCAGTAAAATTAAAAAATCATATCTTTTCCACAAAAATGATCTTTCCACCCCCAATTGTTATTTTCCAAAGGGTAACAGGACCCCAAAAGTTATTGTGCAATTTGTCCTGAGTACGCTGATACCCCATATGTGGGGTAAACCACTATTTTGACGCATGGCAGAGCTGGAAAGGGAAGGAGCGCCTTTTTCAAATGCAGATTTTGATGGAATGGTCTGCGGGTGTCATGTCACGTTTCGAAAGCCCCTGATGTGCCTAAACAGTAGAAACCCCCCACAAGTGACTCCATTTTGGAAACTAGACCCCCCAAGGAACTTATCTAGATGTGTGGTGAGCACTTTGAACCCCCAAGTGCTTCACAGAAGTTTATAACGTAGAGCCGTGAAAATAAAAATATCATATTTTTTTCCACAAAAATAATCTTTTTGCCCCAAAATTTTTATTTTTATAAGGGTAACAGGAGAAGTAGGACCCCAAAAGCTATTGTGCAATTTGTCCTGAGTACGCTGATATCCTATATGTGGGGGCAACCACTATTTTGACGCATGGCAGAGCTGGAAAGGGAAGGAGCGCCTTTTTCAAGTGCAGATTTTGATGGAATGGTCTGCGGGTGTCATGTCACATTTGGAAAGCCCCTGATGTGCCTAAACAGTAGAAACCCCCCACAAGTGACTCATTTTGGAAACTAGACCCCCCAAGGAACTTATCTAGATGTGTGGTGAGCACTTTGAACCCCAAGTGCTTCACAGAAGTTTATAACGTAGAGCCGTGAAAATAAAAATATCATATTTTTTTCCACAAAAATAATCTTTTTGCCCCAAATTTTTTATTTTTCTAAGGGTAACAGGAGAAATAGGTCCCTAAAAGCTATTGTGCATTTTGTCCTGAGTACGCTGATACCCCATATGTGGGGGGGAACCACTGTGATCGCCTTACTGCGATCTTTGGGAGGCACAATGAACAAATCCACAAAAGGTGAAGAATTGGTTTTCTTTTTTGCGCCGTTCCTCGTGCGGTATTAGTGATTAGGCGACTTTATTCCTCGGATCGGTGCGATTACAGCAATACCAGATTTATACTCTTTTTTCATGTTTAGCTTCTGTCACACACTAAAAGACGCTTTTTTTTGGAATAATTTTTTGTAAGAAATTTTTGCATCGCCGTATTTTGAGAGCTATAATTTTTCCATATTTCGGCCGACAGAGTTATCTATGGGCTTATTTTTTGCGGGACGAGCTGACGTTTTTATTGGTACCATATTCAGGCACATAACGTTTTTTGATCGTTTCCTATTCCGATTTTTGTGGAATCAGAATGAACAAAAACCAGCAATTCAGGAATTGTTTTTTTTTTTTTTTTCCCTCCGTTCCGTGTGTGGTAAAATTGATAAAGCAGCTTTATTCTTCGGGTCACTACGGTTACGGCGATTCCTCATTTATATATTTTTTTTATGTTTTGGCGTTTTTTACACAATAAAAAATTTTATAGAAAAAATAATTATTTTTGCATCAGTTTATTCTGCGAGCTATAACTTTTTTATTTTTTCGCTAATGATGCTATATAGTGGCTTGTTTTTTGCGGGACAAGATGACGTTTTCAGCGGTACCATGATTATTTATATCTGACTTTTTGATCGCGTGTTATTGCACTTTTTCCAAGCGGTATAATGATACCGCTTGGAAAAGTCTAATTTACTACTTTTTTGTGTTTTTTTTTACGGCTTTCACTGAAGGGTGTTAACTAGGGTTACGCTTTTATAGATGGGATGCCAGTGTATTATCTGAGCGTGTCCTTAGTGCTGCAGGTGGTGTAGTAACAGACCGTCGCATGCGACTATCCTCAGAGAATGTAGACCGGCTTACTTTTCTGAAAATGAACAAGGCATGGATCTCACCTGAATTTGCCTGTCCGTTTTCAGATTAAATAACTGTTTGGCAACGTTTTCCATGTCTCCTGTTATGTTCATCTTTCTACCACCTGAACTCTACTCCCTGGGCTACAACACCGCCATTTGTTGCTCGTAAGTAATTGGCAGGGGTACTGACTCCTGGCCAGCCTGGTTACAGCACGACAGCTGTTTCCTGGCAGTGTGAACGTCAATTATCCTCCAATAAGTTGTGCTGTCATGTTGCATTCGGGTTAGCCGACTCTATGGTGCCTGCAGTTTAGGTGATTCCTATGTGTGCTGTGGGATATGTAAATAAAGGCGGTTTCCATTGTGACAATAGGATAAGCACCCACTGTAGGACTGTGTGATTCGGTAACTGCGGACGGCTTGCGTCCTGTCAACTTACATTTTCATGGGTGCGTTCTTCTACCCGTCCGGGGTCCAGTACCGTCAAGTGGTTCTCCCCAGTGCCTTTGGCCTAGGTGCCTCCATCTCCGTATCCGAGTTCCAGCAACGTCTGCTGGTCCTTGGTAGTGCTTTGGAGCACAGGTACCTCCTGCTTAGTAACCATGTCACAGTAACGTCAGCTGGTACTCGGTTGTGACATTGCCTCTTTTCCTTCTGCTACCCGTCCGGGGTCCAGTACCGTCAAGTGGTTCTCCCCAGTGCCTTTGGCCTAGGTGCCTCCATCTCCGTATCCGAGTTCCAGCAATGTCTGCTGGTCCTTGGTAGTGCTTTGGAGCACAGGTACCTCCTGCTTAGTAACCGTGTCACAGTAACGTCAGCTGGTACTCGGTTGTGACATTGCCTCTTTTCCTTCTGCTACCCGTCCGGGGTCCAGTACCGTCAAGTGGTTCTCCCCAGTGCCTTTGGCCTAGGTGCCTCCATCTCCGTATCCGAGTTCCAGCAACGTCTGCTGGTCCTTGGTAGTGCTTTGGAGCACAGGTACCTCCTGCTTAGTAAACCGTGTCACAGTAACGTCAGCTGGTACTCGGTTGTGACATTGCCTCTTTTCCTTCTGCTACCCGTCCGGGGTCCAGCACAGTCAGCTGGTCCTCGTTACTTCCATTGTCTCTTGCTCCATCTGATACCCGTCAGGGTTCCAGTAACGTCAGCTGTTTCTCGGAAATTAGACGACATTAAAGACCACCCAGAAGAAGATGACGACAACAAGGACGACGAGCATGAAGCCAACCAGCCTGAACACCATCACAAAGAAAAAATAAAAGATTACCCAGAAGAAGATCACCAACAGGACAAAGAAGGTTAAGACAAACTACAAGATACAGAACAAGAGACAGAAGAACAATAAGCAAAAGATCAAAAAGCAGAAGAATATAAGTTATGAAAGCCAAAATGAGTCATAATGCTCTAAATCTAGCTAGAAGAGACAGCGTGTTTGGGGTAGTCGTTCCCCTCGTGGTGCCCCTGGAAATGCCTCGCTGAGTAAAACTGAACACGGACAAATACTGTTGTAATTTAATCTTTGTGACATGCACCCCCCCCCCCCCCCCCCCCCCCCCTGTAACATCGGGACGCTGCGTGTTTGGCGCTGCGCCAGCGCACAGCGCCAAACACGCAGCGTTTCCTGACCGTGGAAACTCACCCTAAGACCAAAATGAAGAGCAAAATATATGCTCTAATTCTAAGCAGAAGAAGACTAAGCAGTGTATGGGGGTGAGTCCGTTCCTCCTCGTGGTGCCCTGGAAAATGCCTGCTGCTGCAGGCTAAACTGAACACGGACAAATACTGTTGTAATTTAAATCTTTTGTGACAGCAAGAACGGAAGGATGAACAATTCATACTTTTACAGATTACAAGTACAGGAATCTCTGTCACAAATAAGAATATGATGAAGAAGATGAAGAGGAAGAAGATGAAGAATTTGAATATGAAGAAGATTAATTAGTTTAATAATAACAATATGAGTAATGTAAACAAAAACATGAATAGCAAGAAGTTTAAGAAGAAGATTAAGAAGGTGAAGATGAAGAATAATTTGATGAGAAAGATGATGCTGCTGCTGAAGATTATGAAGGAGAAAGTGTGGCACTGGCAAAAGTTAAAAAGGTGAAGAGCATGGAAGTTGTGAAACATACATATTTGCCAAAATAGAAAAAAGGTTAACAACATTGTCAATTTGTTAGTCAATCCAAACGTATTTCCAAAAAAAAATATATTAATGCTATTCCAATGCATTGGGTTAAACATGTATGCCTTTATTGTCTCCTCAACCTCCCCCAATACATTCTACATTAGTCTTTTTTGTTTTCCTTCATGTACAATTAACCAACAAGGCAAGAATGTTTTTTTTAATTTCGATATTTTGTTCCCATAGACTTACATTGGACTTCCGCAATCGGAATCGGATATCGACGATATTTAGTGCTATCGGCGATACAATTTCGATACGATATTTTTAGATATCGAGCAATATCGCTCAACACTACTCCCCTTCCATAGTCACATGGTCCAAATTGACCAATAGGAGATGGTATGTCGGCGCATGCGCCGCTGGAACCCGACGGGCCCCAGTGACGGCGGCGTCATGCCTCCAGGTGCGCGCACAGGCTGAATGCCCGGGCGCGCATCGGACACAGAAAGACGCCCCACCACAGGGGTAATCACCAAGGCTACAGCGGGGCATGCGCACAGCCAATCTCTACTATAGTGACAAACATAAATACAACATATGTCAATATGAGACCAGAAAATCATGTTAAGTAACAGTACAAGCAAGAATAAATCAAATCATAATAGTAGCATAATTATTCCAAACATATTCCATATTATTCAAAACACAGATACACATATAGATATAAATCATTGGCATATGAAGATGGTGTACGCAGAGTATATAGAAGTCATCACCACCGAAGAATCCATATGTGATGCGGATATATTCTCTTTACAAAGACATCCAAAAGGAAGGGGAGAGGCCAGATGAAGGGTCAGGGTTCTACACATAGGTATGAACAAGACTGAAAAGAACATATAATTAAAAACAAGATTAAAACCAAGAAGACATCAAAAGAACCAGAGGAAGGACTCAAAAGGAAAAAAAGCGTTATTTATAAAAAGGAGGCAAAACTCAAAGACTCATTTAGGCCATTGGGCACCATTGCGTCCAACTGGACGATCCAACGGGCCTCCATTTGAGCCAGAATTTTTTTGTAATCCCCACCTCTAACACCGAGGTGTAGAATGTCGATTCCGCGGACTTTAAAAGATGTAGCATCACAATTATGGTGATGTTTAAAGTGACGAGGAATCGTCTTAAGGTCCGAGGAATCAGAAATGGCCCTCGCTGCGCCAATGTCCCTTACGTGCTCCCTAATGCGTATTCTCAATTCTCTGGTGGTCAAACCGACATATATCCTGGGGCAGCCGCACGTAGCATAGTAAACGACGTTTGAGCTGCCGCAGGATATACGTCGGCGTATATCAAACGTTTTATCGCCACCGGAGGAGAAGGTTGAGGCACGCCGGGCACTGGCACAAGCGAGGCAATGGCCACAAAGAAAAAAGCCTGGAGTAGGACTGTGTGGCCCAGCTGCGCTTGGTACACATGTCTCCAGGAGAGTGCACAGATAAGGTAATTGTGAAGCCTGATATTCATTCACATCACACACTTCCAACACTGCCACCAGAGGGCAACTTAGACTATTTAAGTTAATGTGACGTAGCAGTAGCCAGATGAGATTAGTTTCCTGTCTCAGGACAGTTCAGTTCAGTCTGAGGGAGATTCAGACCAGTTTCCTGTCTCAGGACAGAGCAGTTCAGTCTAGGAGGGAGAGGAGAGAAGACTGATTCCTGACAGAGCTCAGGTAGTTCATTTTGTACTGAAGTGGAGGCTAGTATGAGTGGGAAGGAATCACTCTAGCCTAGTCAGAGCTACATTTGAATCTGAAGCTGTTACTCAGAACAAGCTGCCTGTGTTCCCTATGAACGTGGAAAGTAACTCTCAGAGCGAGCATGAAATCAGTTTGACAGAAGCTCCTGATAGCCACTCTGGACAGAGTCTTTGAAGGAAAGAAGGAAAGGGATTACAGCAGTTATAACAACGAGTCAACTGAGAACAGGTCAGTGAGCTTGGAAGAACAACTGACAACTACACCTACTGTTACCCGTGCTTATGTTAAGGGCAAGAGCAGGGCGACAGGCGAGTGGAGAAAGACGGACAAGTGACCAAGGTGACAGATCATCTTCACTTAATTAACCGGACACCGGGGTCCGAAGCATTGCTAGTACTTCACGTCTAGTAATAAGATACACCGGAATCCTTGCTGGACTTCAAGTCACAGAAGGTAGCCCTAAGCGTTGATACGTAACTGGAGTCAGGGAGAACAAGGACTTTTAGCTAGGCCAAGCTTAGAGGACTTCGTTCTTGCCAGCCTCTGAGCATCAGAGACAGAAAAGACTCTACCACAATGTCAGCCGGGCGAAGCTGCTATAGAAAGAGTTAAACTTGACTTCATGCAAGTTAGGACTCACATACACTTCAAGGAGAAAGGAGGCCTTAAACCTGCTCAGCAATCCCCTGAATGTGCATTCTCCAACCTGACCAGCTTCCCGGGACATACCTGCCAACAACATCAGTAAAGGTATGGAAAGAGACTGAATTGTGTGTGACTGACTTCTTATCTGCACTCTGCACCACCATAGACTTCAAGGGAAAAGTCTCGCCTGTGGGAGACTCACCATCTTGCTGCCCATAACATCCCCTTAGAAGATCCATATTGCAGCGCTGGTCAAATTGATCAGATACCACAGGTGGCGTCACGAACTAATCTTTATAATCCCCTGTAAATATCCCCCATTGTATGAGCGCCCAGGGCCACGGACCGAGCTCTGCTGCCAGTGACATCCCCCATAGACTTCCATGGGCTCGGTGCCGAGTACCCCATAGCCCTGGTACCGTGTGCGACTCATCTCTGGCGTCACGAACAGGATTCGAAGCTTACAATCTGTGAGTCCTGTGTGCCTATTTGGATTGTTTTGTGCAAAAAGACTGTGTGTAATTTTTGTGATTTTTGGGCCATTTTCCGCCATTTTGCCGCCATATTCGCGCCCTGAGGCGCTGGTGAAGAAGGTGGGCGTGCATTCGTGGGCGTGTACCCCCCTGTGGCGCGAAAGTGATGGGCGCCCTGTCAAAATGCTACTATAATGTGAGAGCCTGCCCCACTGCTAAGGAGATCCGCCTCCTCTTCATTTTCTATGCCAAAAAGAGGAAGCGCAAATCCCGCCTCCACGGAAGAGACCAGATTGTTCCTGATGGAAAGCACAGTCTGGCCTGGAGAGAGATGGCGGAAGGACAGGAGACGCTGTGTGGAGGAGCGGCGGCGCGCAGGCCCCGTTCCCCAGAAAAGCTACTGCCTGTGCCGGAGCCGTCCCCAGTTCGGGACACTAACCAAACCATGAAAGAAGTGATGGAGGTGGAAGCGGTGTTAAGGGACCTGGCCCGACACCGAGAAGATATGGAGGAGCTGGAGAAAAGCTGGCGTGCCCGGAAACAGCGGCTGCTGTGGGACGCAATGCTCTCTCCCCCAGGAACGCAGCCAGTACCTGTGCTCCCTGTGCCACTGCCGTCAGAAGCTGACGAGAAACCGGAGGCCGGCCCCGAAAGAGCTGATCCCGACTCCACCGATGATCCGGTCGGAGGGACGGAGGCTGAGGAGGCCCTGACCAGACCAGAGTGCCAGCCAGGCCAGGAGGCCGCAGCAGAATGCAGTCCCCCGGTAGGGACACCGGAGGGAAGCCAGCCGTCCATAATGGAGGTCGACTGGGACGTGATGGAGTATCTGGACGATGTGACCTATGATATCCAGACCGATAACGAGTGGCAATGCCAGGAACAGGAGCAGCAACGCCAGCAGGAGCAGAGAGAGGCGCAGCAGCAGCGTCAGCGGTACCATGAGAAGTTCCTCGCCGATAAGGAGAATGTCTGGAGGAATAAAGGTACGCTCCGGGAACCGCGGCGTCAGGGGTGCGTGAGCGATTTCAAACTCCGCAAGGGCTGGGGCTTTATCCATGAGCCAGGCCTGTATCAGGAGATCTTTGTTAGTCGGAGGGATGTGGAGTCTCACTTACCCATCGGGCACCCGGGGAGAGATCTCGAGAACGGGGACATCGTCAGCTATACGCGGCACTGGGGACTTAAAGGGTGGTACGCCTTAAACGTCACCCGTGTCAGCGACCCCGTCCCCGAAGCCGGTGAAGTGAATCGTGCTGCAGTGTCGCAAGCCCCAGCAGCGTCATCTTTGGCGTCAGCACCAGGCCGTGCACCAGCATCGCAACCAGCATCCGCTTCTGCACCGCAATCTGCAGCGTATCCCGTCTCGTACCCTGCGACCCACTCTGCATCGCAACCCACGACCACTTTTGCATCGCCACCTGCATCCTATTCGGAAGTACAACAGGGTTGTGCGTCCTATCCTGCAACGCAACCGGATGGTGCGACCACAGCTAGATCACAGCCTAAGCCTGCGTCCTCAATGGAAGATTTATACCTGCATGAGGCACCTGTTGAGCCCCTAGTGGATTGCACAAGAACTGTAGCTACGCAAACCTTGATTGCAGGCCATGACTTGTTTGTTATGCGTTCAAAAGAACACCGCGTCGTTCCAGCCCCAGGAGTGGAAGACGTCATTGAAATCTGCAAAAGAGAAAAAGACCAGTAGGACCCAGACAGGGTTTACTGCCACTGTAAAAAGTTGAAGAAGTTGAAAATTTTGCACTTTATTGATATGTATGAAAATGTTTACATAATTTGCTAAATGTGAAGATGTTTGCATAGAATACCCCAGTTGGGTAAAGTGAGTCAATTGAAATGTGATTTCTTGAAAAGGTTTTATCAAAGGACTGCGTGGCTGTGGACTGTGCCAGCCCAAAAACTTTCATTGTAAATAGTTCGCACTTCGGTGCCCCATCTTGGTTTTACACAAAGCCTTAACTATCTCTGAAGAAAAACCCGTATGGTGTGGCCTAGAGTGAGGTCTGCAGCTCAGAAGTCCTGCAGCCCACCCAGGACCCACGTGGGAGGTTTTTGGTGCGGGTCCTCCACAAGAATCTTGTCTTATATATATTTATGTGAAAAAAAATGTCTTGATAATTTTCTACTTGCTCATGTATACATTGCAACGTTAAAGAGTCCTTACCTCCCGCAAGGGATGAGTTATATGTTAAATGTTGATGTTATATGCAAAACAAAAATATTTTTCTTTTCTATTTCAGCCCGGGAGTGCTGAGTTTAACTAGGGGGGGATGTGTGGCCCAGCTGCGCTTGGTACACATGTCTCCAGGAGAGTGCACAGATAAGGTAATTGTGAAGCCTGATATTCATTCACATCACACACTTCCAACACTGCCACCAGAGGGCAACTTAGACTATTTAAGTTAGTGTGACGTAGCAGTAGCCAGATGAGATTAGTTTCCTGTCTCAGGACAGTTCAGTTCAGTCTGAGGGAGATTCAGACCAGTTTCTGTCTCAGGACAGAGCAGTTCAGTCTAGGAGGGAGAGGAGAGAAGACTGATTCCTGACAGAGCTCAGGTAGTTCATTTTGTACTGAAGTGGAGGCTAGTACGAGTGGGAAGGAATCACTCTAGCCTAGTCAGAGCTACATTTGAATCTGAAGCTGTTACTCAGAACAAGCTGCCTGTGTTCCCTATGAACGTGGAAAGTAACTCTCAGAGCGAGCATGAAATCAGTTTGACAGAAGCTCCTGATAGCCACTCTGGACAGAGTCTTTGAAGGAAAGAAGGAAAGGGATTACAGCAGTTATAACAACGAGTCAACTGAGAACAGGTCAGTGAGCTTGGAAGAACAACTGACAACTACACCTACTGTTACCCGTGCTTATGTTAAGGGCAAGAGCAGGGCGACAGGCGAGTGGAGAAAGACGGACAAGTGACCAAGGTGACAGATCATCTTCACTTAATTAACCGGACACCGGGGTCCGAAGAATTGCTAGTACTTCACGTCTAGTAATAAGATACACCGGAATCCTTGCTGGACTTCAAGTCACAGAAGGTAGCCCTAAGCTTTGATACGTAACTGGAGTCAGGGAGAACAAGGACTTTTAGCTAGGCCAAGCTTAGAGGACTTCGTCCTTGCCAGCCTCTGAGCATCAGAGACAGAAAAGACTCTACCACAATGTCAGCCGGGCGAAGCTGCTATAGAAAGAGTTAAACTTGACTTCATGCAAGTTAGGACTCACATACACTTCAAGGAGAAAGGAGGCCTTAAACCTGCTCAGCAATCCCTGAATGTGCATTCTCCAACCTGACCAGCTTCCCGGGACATACCTGCCAACAACATCAGTAAAGGTATGGAAAGAGACTGAATTGTGTGTGACTGACTTCTTATCTGCACTCTGCACCACCATAGACTTCAAGGGAAAAGTCTCGCCTGTGGGAGACTCACCATCTTGCTGCCCCATAACATCCCCTTAGAAGATCCATATTGCAGCGCTGGTCAAATTGATCAGATACCACAGGTGGCGTCACGAACTAATCTTTATAATCCCCTGTAAATATCCCCCATTGTATGAGCGCCCAGGGCCACGGACCGAGCTCTGCTGCCAGTGACATCCCCCATAGACTTCCATGGGCTCGGTGCCGAGTACCCCATAGCCCTGGTACTGTGTGCGACTCAGGACCACGAGCACCAAAGACATTTGTGGGAGGCGGAAGATAGTGTCTCCGGACGAGAAGATCACTCAAATTTTTTGACCGTCTTGATGTTAAGGAAGGGTAGTCACCCAACAAGCGGGACAGAGCGGGCTCGGTTTTCAGAACATCCCAATGTCTAGCTAAAATCTGTCGAATGCCAGACCATTCATGATTGAAGGTTGTAATGAATCGTATAGGTCCCTCATCACACCCTCGTCTGTCCATACGAATGGTGTTGAGGAGGCGGTCGCGTGGAGTCGTTCTTGCCCGATCATATCCCTGTTTGATGCATCTATTACTATAGCCTCGTGCTTTGAAGCGGTCTTTAATATCTTTGGCTTGTGTCTCAAAAGCATCGTCAGTAGAACAGATGCGTCTCATTCGAAGGAACTGTCCAACCGGGACGGCCCTAATCGTGGCAGGATGTTGAGCTGACTTAGCGTGAATCAGTGAATTTACGGAAGTGGGCTTCCTATAGACGTCCGTCTGGAAGCGGCGATTAACATCAACCTCCAGAGAAATATTTAGACTAGAGAGTCCTCAGTGGTTGATACCTTTTAATGGCTAACTGAAAAGATGGTAACAAATTGCAAGCTTTCGAGACTACTCAGGTCTCTTCATCAGGCGAAGACTAATACAAAATCTGAAGAATCACATATTTATACACAACAGGACACAGGAATAATGCAATAGGTAAGACAAGTGACGTGAAGCAGAACTGTCATTATGGCAGAGGGATGAACATAAATATTGGAACAGTTCATAGATAAGGAGTGAAAGTTTTATTGCCCTCTGATTGGAGTCTGCTATTGTGTTTTGATGCCCCTAGAAGGTCAGAAAAGCAGATTCCTTAATTGATGTAGAAAGACATGAATCCGTGTGATATATTCATTCAAGCACTAAGAGTGTCAAAGGTCATCATAAGTTTATATTCCCAAACCTTTCTATCTTTCTCAGATTTGAAGTTAGATTTTAATACAAGTAATTCCATATCCATCATGCTATGACCGGGCATACAAAAGTGTTTTGCCACAGGTAAATCCATTCTTTTTTCTCTTATTGTGTGGCGATGAGAATTCATCCTCGTTCTCAGTTTTTGCCCGGTCTCTCCCACATACAGACCCCCAGTTGGACATTTAGTACAATATTTATGTTCATCCCTCTGCCATAATGACAGTTCTGCTTCACGTCACTTGTCTTACCTATTGCATTATTCCTGTGTCCTGTTGTGTATAAATATGTGATTCTTCAGATTTTGTATTAGTCTACCACTGAGGACTCTCAAGTCTAAATATTTTTCTATCTACTGGCTAACACGGTACGAATATACACATCTTTCCTATAACCTCCAGAGAGACGTCCAGAAACTCCACTGTTGTGAATGTGTTAGAAATGAATTCTGAGCAGAAGCTCCCTCTGGTGGTTACAAACAGTACTGAACCATTCAATGAGGATTGGCAATCAGGAGTTACAGACTGGTCTTATATAAGGGAGGTTCCCTCCCATCATGGTTGCCGGTGATCAATTGTTCTTGTCTCAACTGTGGTTCCTGGTTCACTTGGAAGCTTGCTGTGTCTTGCCTGCATCTTCTGCTATCAGATAAGATTTTTTACCCTTCGCCACGACAGCACCCACTTGAGAGAGGGATCCGCCCATAGGAACAGGAAACCTACAGAGATAAAAGAGGGCGGTCCGCCTCTCCTCCTCAGTTGGTTTCCTGTTCCTATGGGAAACCGCAGGATATCCCTACAGGGAAGAAATACCTGAGATTGCAGCTGCCTGTGCGGTGTCTTTGGGAACGGCAGGAGCTCCATTTCGGAAGCAGCGTCGGGGGAGTGCTGGAATCCGGCTCCCCCTCGTCTGACACGCATACAGGATCCAAAATGGTGGGTCCGGGTCAGGCCGACCGCGATTTTGAGAGGTGTACCATGTGTGGGGATCCAGGATAGCAGCCCAGCACATGGAGAAAGCGTAGCACAAACGGTGAGCTCACATGGAGGGACGGCGTCAGCGTTGGAGCCGACAGGAAGCGGTAAGGGGGAACTTCCGGGTCACTGGAAGTTCCCCAGCAATGACGCAGACGTTCAATGGGCTGAGGCAGAGACGCCGCCCCGCCCACTCGCCGCCCCCTCCACCCAGCTCCACCCACTCCACCCAGTGTTGACGCTGAGGGCTGTGGAAGCAGAGGCGCCGCCCCGCCCACTCGCCCGCCCCCTCCACCCAGCTCCACCCACTCCCCACTTGAAAAAAAAAAGGGGAGATGATCAATTCGGTAATATATATGCGCTGCGCACAAAGTTGCAAAACAGCCCAGTTCAGTATAAACATCATGTAGATGCATGATCAATGTGTATATGTATATATATATATAATGGCATATAAAAAAAAAAAAAAAAGGGTGAGGAGCGGGGGAGGAGGAGATACTAGAAGGCAACAGGAAGTGGCGCATAAAAAGCCCTGCAGTGTGCAAGCATGTCTTCCCCAGGACAAAGCACGCATCCCCCGGCAGAGGATACTGAAGCTCCGTCCAGAGACCATAAATCCTCGGACGTAAGCCACAGAACCCACGCCACGAGACCTGTTTCACCGCCTTCCCAATCGGTACTGACAGCTTCACTGGGTGAGTTATCACTATCTGCCTATAAAAAGCTGACAGGTGTCTCTCTCTCTCTCTCTCCCTCTTTGGATAATCATTCAGGCTAAGAAAAAAGGGAAAACAAAAAACAAAGAGTGTGGCCTCTGTAGGTGCCCACTAGCTCAGACATATACAAAAAGGTTATGTAAAACATGCATAAAGGATACAGTGCAACAAGCGTCCGTTTCGGAATCGGACATAAGGGCTATAATAAGAGCAGAGCTGCAGGCCCTTAATCAACCCAAAAAAGCACCCATATGGGAGAAAAAGAAAAAAGCAGTAATTTCCAGTTCCGACTCAGATCCAGAGGAAGGGATAGCATCCGATACAGCAGAATCATCTGCATCCTCTGCGTCTTCATCCTCCTCAAATATAGGAGGGCGTTCATGTTTTCCCTTAGAGGATATGGACAGTCTGGTGAAATCTGTCAGAAACACCATGGGCTGTCCAGATGTAAAGGGACCTCAAACCACTCAAGAAATCATGTTTGCAGGCCTAACAGATAGGAAAAGAAGAGCGTTCCCAGTGATTCCGGCCATGAAGGCCTTAATTAAAAAGGAGTGGGAAAAACAAGATCAGAGGGGTTATCTTCCCTCCGCCTCAAAAAGAAGGTACCCCTTCAGCGACGAGGAATTATCCAACTGGTCTAAAGTTCCAAAAGTTGATGCAGCGGTCGCCTCTTCCTCAAAACAGTCATCCTTACCGGTGGAAGATGCAGGATTTTAAAAGATCCCCTTGACCGCAGAGCCGAAGCCTCACTTAACCCCTTAAAGACCAAGCCATTTTGTAGGTTAAAGACCAGGCCAATTTTTACAATTCTGACCACTGTCTCTTTATGAGGTTATAACTCTGGAACGCTTCAACGGATCTTGGCGATTCTGAGATTGTTTTCTCGAGACATATTGTACTTCATGATAGTGGTAAAATTTCTTCAATATAACTTGCGTTTATTTATGAAAAAAACGGAAATATGGCAAAAAGTTTGAAAATTTTGCAATTTTCAAACTTTTAATTTTTATGCCATTAAATCAGAGAGATATGTCACAAAAATTAGTTAATAAATAACATTTCCCACATGTCTACTTTACATCAGCACAATTTTGGAACCAAAATTTTTTTTGTTAGGAAGTTATAAGTGTTAAAAGTTGACCAGCAATTTCTCATTTTTCCAACAAAATTTACAAAACCATTTTTTTTAGGGACCACCTCACATTTGAAGTGAATTTGAGGGGTCAATATGACAGAAAATACCCAAAAGTGACACCATTCTAAAAACTGCACCCCTCAACGTGTTCAAATCCACATTCAAGAAGTTTACTAACCCTTTAGGTACTTCACAAGAATTGAAGCAATGTGGAAGGAAAAAATTAACATTTAACTTTTTTTCCCAAAATTTTTCTTTCGACACAATTTTTTAACATTTTGTCAAGGGTATCAGTAGAAAATGAACCACAATATTTGTTGTACAATTTCTCCTGAGTACAGCGATACCCCATGTGTGGGGGTAAACCACTATTTGGCCGCATGGCAGAGCTCGGAAGGGAAGCAGCGCCATTTGACTTTTTTGGCTGGAATTGAGATTGGATGCCATGTCGCATTTGGAGAGCCCCTGTGTGCCTAAACAGTGGAAACCCCCCACAAGTAACCCCATTTTGGAAACTAGACCCCCCCAAGGAACTTATCTAGATGTGTAGTGAGAGCTTTGAACCCCCAGGGGCTTCACAGAAGGTTATAACGTAGAGCCGTAAAATTAAAAAATCATATTTTTTCCACAAAAATGATCTTTTCATCCCAATTTTTATTTTCCAAAGGATAAAAGGACCCCAAAAGTTATTGTGCAATTAGTCCTGAGTATGCTGATACCCCATATGTGGGGGTAAACCACTATTTGGGTGCATGGCAGAGCTCGGAAGGGAAGCAGCGCCATTTGACTTTTTTGGCTGGAATTGAGATTGGACGCCATGTCGTATTTGGAGAGCCCCTGTGTGCCTAAACATTGGAAACCCCCCACAAGTAACCCCATTTTGGAAACTAGACCCCCCAAGGAACTTATCTAGATGTGTGGTGAGAGCTTTGAACCCCCAAGGGCTTCACAGAAGGTTATAACGTAGAGCAGTAAAATTAAAAAATCATATCTTTTCCACTAAAATGATCTTTTGTCATGCTGTGTAGCAGATATATATATATGTGATGTCAGTAATCTATATCAAAAGGGCAACATCCTATATAACATGCGCATAGATATATGATAACATAGAATTACCTGACAATGTCCAGTGGGTCAATACGGAATCCGTTATACACTGTCTCCGGCTAGAGGGTGACCGGGGTCTATGCTGACCCTAAACTGGGGTCCTAACTAATCCCTCTACCTGGAGGTACTGTTAAAGGTACAGAGGTCCAGGCCACCAGCGTAAACCCTGTCTCCTATCAATCCCTGCCAACTGTAATCTAGTCCTAAGAAGGACCCTGATTACCACCAAAGGGAATGAACAGGTAACGGTTAATGAACAGAAAGACATACAAGAAAGACAAGAAATAAAGTAAATAAAGTCTTACATACAACACTCACACACAGTAGGAACACCTAAGGTCTCAGAGATAAACTATAAGCTGTAAGAGTAAAAACAACTAAGGAGCTCTTAGCTTAAGTATTCTCAGAACCGATCCAGTCTGCTAGACTACATGAATGCTTTCACCGGCATCTAACACCCAGACTGGCAGCTATATAAAGGAAGCTAATTAGAACATAATCAAAAGCAGCTGGGCAAGGCTGGACCTAGTCTTAGCAAAGAGCTAGGTAAAATTAACTCCCTCATTACCAAACACAAAGAAACAGCAACTCAGCTGTGAGAAGTCAGAGTGTGTAATCGCGACGATCCTCGTGGCGATACACCCATGACATCTTTCCACCCCCAATTTTTATTTTCCAAAGGGTAAAAGGACCCCAAAAGTTATTGTGCAATTTGTCCTGAGTACGCTTATACCCTATATGTGGGGGTAAACCACTATTTGGGCGCATGGCAGAGCTTGGAAGGGAAGCAGCGCCATTTGACTTTTTTGGCTGGAATTGAGATTGGACGCCATGTCGCATTTGGAGAGTCCCTGTGTGCCTAAACAGTGGAAACCCCCCACAAGTGACCCCATTTTGGAAACTAGACCCCCCAAGGAACTTATCTAGATGTGTGGTGAAAGCTTTGAACCCCCAAGGGCTTCACAGAAGGTTATAACGTAGAGCAGTAAAATTAAAAAATCATATCTTTTCCACAAAAATGATCTTTCCACCCCCAATTGTTATTTTCCAAAGGGTAACAGGACCCCAAAAGTTATTGTGCAATTTGTCCTGAGTACGCTGATACCCATATGTGGGGGTAAACCACTATTTTGACGCATGGCAGAGCTGGAAAGGGAAGGAGCGCCTTTTTCAAATGCAGATTTTGATGGAATGGTCTGCGGGTGTCATGTCACGTTTCGAAAGCCCCTGATGTGCCTAAACAGTAGAAACCCCCCACAAGTGACTCCATTTTGGAAACTAGACCCCCCAAGGAACTTATCTAGATGTGTGGTGAGCACTTTGAACCCCCAAGTGCTTCACAGAAGTTTATAACGTAGAGCCGTGAAAATAAAAATATCATATTTTTTTCCACAAAAATAATCTTTTTGCCCCAAATTTTTATTTTTATAAGGGTAACAGGAGAAATAGGACCCCAAAAGCTATTGTGCAATTTGTCCTGAGTACGCTGATATCCCATATGTGGGGGGGAACCACTATTTTGACGCATGGCAGAGCTAGAAAGGGAAGGAGCGCCTTTTTCAAATGCAGATTTTGATGGAATGGTCTGCGGGTGTCATGTCACGTTTGGAAAGCCCCTGATGTGCCTAAACAGTAGAAACCCCCCACAAGTGACTCCATTTTGGAAACTAGACCCCCCAAGGAACTTATCTAGATGTGTGGTGAGCACTTTGAACCCCCAAGTGCTTCACAGAAGTTTATAACGTAGAGCCGTGAAAATAAAAATATCATATTTTTTTCCACAAAAATAATCTTTTTGCCCCCAAATTTTTATTTTTATAAGGGTAACAGGAGAAATAGGACCCCAAAAGCTATTGTGCAATTTGTCCTGAGTACGCTGATATCCCATATGTGGGGGGCAACCACTATTTTGACGCATGGCAGAGCTGGAAAGGGAAGGAGCGCCTTTTTCAAATGCAGATTTTGATGGAATGGTCTGCGGGTGTCATGTCACGTTTGGAAAGCCCCTGATGTGCCTAAACAGTAGAAACCCCCCACATATGACTCCATTTTGGAAACTAGACCCCCCAAGGAACTTATTTAGATGTGTGGTGAGCACTTTGAACCCCAAGTGCTTCACAGAAGTTTATAACGTAGAGCCGTGAAAATAAAAATATCATATTTTTTTCCACAAAAATAATCTTTTTGCCCCCAAATTTTTATTTTTATAAGGGTAACAGGAGAAATAGGACCCCAAAAGCTATTGTGCAATTTGTCCTGAGTATGCTGATATCCCATATGTGGGGGGGAACCACTATTTTGACGCATGGCAGAGCTCGGAAGGGAAGGAGCACCGTTTTTAAATGCAGACTTTGATGAATGGTCTGCGGGTGTCATGTCACGTTTGGAAAGCCCCTGATGTGCCTAAACAGTAGAAACCCCCCACAAGTGACTCCATTTTGGAAACACAGAAGTTTATAACGAAGAGCCGTGAAAATAAAAATATCATATTTTTTTTCCACAAAAATAATCTTTTTGCCCCAAATTTTTATTTTTCTAAGGGTAACAGGAGAAATAGGTCCCTAAAAGCTATTGTGCATTTTGTCCTGAGTACGCTGATACCCCATATGTGGGGGGAACCACTGTGATCTTTGGGAGGCACAATGAACAAATCCACAAAAGGTGAAGAATTGGTTTTCTTTTTTGCGCCGTTCCTCGTGCGGTATTAGTGATTAGACGACTTTATTCCTCGGATCGGTGCGATTACAGCGATACCAGATTTATACTCTTTTTTCATGTTTAGCTTCTGTCACACACTAAAAGACGCTTTTTTTTGGAATAATTTTTTGTAAGAAATTTTTGCATCGCCGTATTTTGAGAGCTATAATTTTTCTATATTTCGGCCGACAGAGTTATTTTTTGCGGGACGAGCTGACGTTTTTATTGGTACCATATTCAGGCACATAACGTTTTTTGATCGTTTCCTATTCCGATTTTTGTGGAATCAGAATGAACAAAAATCAGCAATTCAGGAATTGTTTTTTTTTTTATTTTTTCCCTCCGTTCCGTGTGTGGTAAAATTGATAAAGCAGCTTTATTCTTCGGGTCACCACGGTTACGGCGATTCCTCATTTATATATTTTTTTTATGTTTTGGCGTTTTTTACACAATAAAAAATTTTATAGAAAAAATAATTATTTTTGCATCAGTTTATTCCGCGAGCTATAACTTTTTTATTTTTTCGCTGATGATGCTGTATAGTGGCTTGTTTTTTGCGGGACAAGATGACGTTTTCAGCGGTACCATGATTATTTATATCTGACTTTTTGATCGCGTGTTATTGCACTTTTTCCAAGCGGTATAATGATACCGCTTGGAAAAAGTATAATTTACTACTTTTTTGTGTTTTTTTTTTACAGCTTTCACTGAAGGGGTTAACTAGGGTTACGCTTTTATAGATGGGATTTTTACGGACGTGGCGATACCTAACATGTGTATGTTTTTTGTTTTTTATTTTTTTTATTACATAAAAATGTGTATTTTTTAGGGGATTTTTTTTAAATTATTTTTTAATATTTTTTTTACAATTTTTTTAAAAAATGATTTTTTTTAACTTGTCCCTTTATGGGACTTTCACTTTTTTTACTTTTTATTGCAGTTACAATGCATTGCAATGTTCTGGCATTGCAATGCATTGTACCTATGGGGAAAGCTGCTGTGACATGATCACAGCAGCTTCCCGTAGCTAGATGACCCGAGGTTGTCATGACAACCCCCGGGTCATCAAGGCAGAGATCAGGCCCTGCAAATACATTGCGGTGGCGCTGATCTGAGGCAGAGGGAGCTCCCGACCCTCTGCCTTCCCCCCTGAGCTCTGCGATCGCGCTGGATCGCAGCAGTCAGGGGGTTAACAGCCAGGGGCGGTGGGGGCTCCGCTCCTGGCTGTCAGTGCAGGAAGCCTGGCCACTGCAGCGCCGGCTCCTGCACTGATCGCGCTGGGGAAGCTGAAATTTCAGCTTCTCCTGCAGGATCGCTGCTGTGTTTGGTCAGTCAGATTGACTGACCAATCACAGCGCTGTGGGTGCGGGGACCGACGGCAAAGGTCCCCGCACCGCTTGCCGTGCCTGTCAGCTGTCTGTGACAGCTGTCGGCACTGATCTACCACTGCATGTTTACACGCAGTGGTAGATCAAAGCCATGACATGCAGAGTCCGTCCTGGTGCCGGAACTGGCACCTTGCCATGACGGACTCTGCACGTCAGTGGACATTAAGGGGTTAAAAGAGCGTGGGAAGCAGCTATTGGCACATTCAAACCTACGATAGCCAGTACTTGTACGGCCATTCTATGCTGGTCTGGATTGATCAACTTGACCAACAAATAGAGAAGAAAATTTCCAGAGACAAGTTATGAGCTGCTATTCCCCTAATTCGAGGAGCGGCCGCCTTTATAGCCGACGCCTCGGCCGACTCACTACGCCTAGCGGCCAGAACAACAGGCTATTAAATAATGCCAGACGAAGTCTATGGCTTAAGAGTTGGAGAGGAGACACACAATCCAAATCAAAACTCTGTACTATTCCGTGTGATGGTGAGTTTTTATTTGGAAAAGAATTGGATAACATCCTCAAAAAGGCATTAGAAAGAAAGAAGGCCTTCCCTAACCCCCCTCTTCCATCCTTTCGGAGGGCGTTTAAGAGGAGACCATTTGGTAAAGGAAGAACTGAAAACCAAAACCGCTGGTCATCGAAGGAAGGAAAAAATAAAGGTGCTATGTTCAGAGGACATACCTTCCGTAGGGAAAGATAAATGCACCAACCAGTCCCCCCAGTAGGGGAAGACTGAAATCATTCTTCCAGGAATGGGGAAAAATATCCACCAATATATGGGTCCTGGACATAGTTAAACATGGGTTAAAAATAAGATTTCATCAAATTCCCCAAAATACATTTATACTAACATCTTTAAGCTGCCCGGTACAACAACAGGCCCTTGAAAATGAGATAAGAAATCTCATAATTAAAAATGTATTGATCTCGGTGCCTGTAGAGCAAGAAGGGAAAGGATTTTACTCTCCGCTCTTCCTAGTTTTAAAACCTGATGGCTCATTCAGAACAATCATCAATCTGAAAAGATTAAACTCTTTCATCAGGAATGAAAAATTTAAAATGGAATCCATTAGATCGGCAATTAAACTGCTTTTTCCCAACTGCATGATGGCAGGTTTAGATCTAAAAGACGCTTATTATCATCTTCCAATCCATTCCAGATACCAAAAATACCTCAGAGTGGCAGTTTCCTTAGACGGCAGCATACATCATTTCCAGTTTGCAGCGATGCCATTTGGACTTTCGATTGCACCAAGAGTGTTTACAAAGGTGATGCTGGAAGTAATGGCCTTTCTACGACAAAAAAATACCCTAATAATACCGTATCTGGATGACTTTTTGATAGTGAGAAATTCAGTAGCACAATGTACCACACGGGTTAATGATGCAATCTTATCCCTACAGACTCTAGGCTGGCTCATAAACAGCAAGAAATCCAGGTTCGAGCCGCAGTCCGTCCAGTCCTTTCTAGGCCTCCAATTAGATTCAACAGTGCAGAAATGTCTTCTGCCACAGGTAAAAATATCAGCGATAAAAACAAAAGTCAGTGCAGCAATAAGGAAACCTCGCATGACTCTGAGAGAAGCAATGTCCCTATTGGGGTCCCTCACTTCATGTATTCCGGCGGTTAAGTGGGCGCAATTTCATACCCGAGATCTACAGCACCAAATAATATCAGAAGAAGCCTATGCTAGAGGTCATCTAACATACAAAATCACCTTATCCCACGTAGTAATACATTCATTATACTGGTGGTTAGATGATAATAAATTATCAGAAGGAGTAGACTGGGTAATAACATCTTCTCGTATCATTACCACTGACGCCAGCCCTACAGGATGCGGAGCTCACATGGGAGAAATGTTTTCCCAGGGCCGGTGGGGAAGAAAACAAATAAACGATTCCTCAAATTTAAAAGAATTAAAAGCGGTGGGTCATGCCCTATATCATTTCCTTCCGCAGCTTCAAGGAGAACATGTAAGAATCCTCTCGGACAACACCACAGTAGTGGCATATATCAACAAACAAGGCGGAACACGGTCGGACAAATTAATGTCTTCCACAAAATAAATATTTTCTTTAGCCGAGGAAAAACTTGTTTCTCTGTCAGCTCTTCACATCAGAGGCATAGACAATTCAGAAGCGGACTTCCTAAGTCGCCACACCCTGCGACAAGGAGAGTGGTGCCTAAACAAAAAAATATTCAAAAACATTGTGTCACTATGGGGCCTTCCGCAGATAGACCTTTTTGCCACTCGTCAGAACAGAAAACTACCAAGATTCGCCTCCTGAGTATGGCAGATCAGCCAGAAATTCTGGATGCCCTTCAAAGTCTGTGGCAGTTCAGGCTAGCATATGCCTTTCCCCCAATCATATTGCTACCGCAAGTCATCAGGAAGATCAGGGCAGACAGGGCACGGATAATATTAATAGCCCCATTCTGGCCCAAGAGACCTTGGTTCTCATGCCTTCAAATGATGTCCTTGACAGACCCCTGGATACTTCCTTCAACTCCAGGCTTCTCTCTCAAGGGCCTTTCTTCCATCCTCGAGTGGACAGTCTCCACTTGACGGCGTGGAACTTGAGGGGGAAATACTGAGAACAAGGGGGTTCTCTGAGGAATTAATCAACACCTTACTACATAGCAGAAAGCCAACCACTACTAAAATCTACACCAAGATATGGAGAAGATTTTTAGAGTTCCATCCAGATCTCAACTTTAAAGAGATTCCGATAAAATTTATCTTAGAATTCCTGCAAAAAGGGAAAGATCTAGGATTATCAGTAAACACACTTAAGGGTATGTCACACTGAACAATATCGCTAACGGGATCGCTAAAAACGTCACTATTTAGCGATCCCGTTAGCGATGTTGTTCAGTGCGGCATCTGCCAGCGACGAGCTTCCTGCTGTGATCTCGCTCGTCGCTGGAATCGTTCCGGACCCTATTTTCTCGTCGGCGCTCCCGCTGGGTAAGTATATATCGCTAGTGTGGCACCTTTTCTTAGCGATTTAGCGGTACTTTTGTACTGCTAAAGTCGTTAAGAAGATCGCTAACGGCGATAGCGTCGTTAACTATATCGCTAAATGTGGCCGCACTTAGCGATATAGAAACAATCCCGCTAGCGATCGCATTAGTATGCGTCGTTATCGTGATCGCTAGCGGGATTGTTTAGTGTGGCAGTACCATTAGAGTCCAAGTATCTGCACTAGGAGCACTCTATAGTTATAATCTAGCTGGTAATAGATGGATAGCTAGATTCATCCAGGCTTGTGAACGAATTACACCAGTTCATATATCTAGAATTGCTCCTTGGGATCTAAACCTGGTTCTAGACGCCCTAACAGGTCCACCCTTTGAACCGTTAGATTGCATACCCCTTAAGGTTATATCTCTTAAAATGGTACTCTTGGTAGCATTAACCTCAGCCAGAAGAGTCAGTGACATGCAGGCATTATCTATAGACCCTCCATTTCTGCTATCATTCCAGGATCAGTTAATCTTAAAACCTGACCCCTCATATTTACCAAAAGTGGCAGGGAAGTTCCATAGATCGCAGGAAATTCACCTACCCTCCTTTTTTAGTAACCCTACTTCTCCGTCAGAAGAGAAATATCACATGTTAGATGTGAAAAGAATAGTGTTAAAATTTATTGAAAGATCGGCTAGCTGGAGGAAGAGTAGGGCTCTTTTTATATCCTTCCAGGGCCAAAGAAAGGGATACGGGGTCACGAAAGCCACCCTATCTCGGTGGATCAGAGAAGCAATCTGTCTGGCGTATACTTCAAAAAATGAAGATCCCCCAGAAGGCATAAAAGCACATTCCGCCAGGGCCATGGCATCCTCCTGGGCAGAAAGAGGAGACGTCCCAATCGAATCTATATGTAAGGCCGCAACTTGGTCGTCTCCTTCCACTTTTTACAACCACTACAGGCTTGATTTATCATCCTCCTCTGACCTATCCTTTGGTAGAGCAGTTCTCAGCACGGTGGTCCCTCTCAGGTGAAAGTCTCTGAAAGTCTCTCAAGTGGGTGCTGTCGTGGCGAAGGGTAAAAAGCCGGAATACGTACCGGTAATGCTCTTTTAATGAGTCCACGACAGCACCCACTCAGTTCCCTCCCTGAAAGTTAATAGACTGTGTATATACCTTCTTGAATGTAATTGAAAAATATAAATGCCTAATACTGGCGGTCCTCTGGGTACTCTGAAATCCAACTGAGGAGGAGAGGCGGACCGCCCTCTTTTATCTCTGTAGGTTTCCTGTTCCTATGGGCGGATCCCTCTCTCAAGTGGGTGCTGTCGTGGACTCATTAAAAGAGCATTACCGGTACTTAATCCGGCTTTTCTGCTTTTATTTTTGTGCTTGCTTTTTGCATTGTTCCTTGCACTTCTGTGGAGGTCAGCCAGGTCCCCTCCGGGGGCTTGTGCTCCTCTCAGTTTATCTGAGCCACTGTTATTTGTTCATTTGCCTTTTCCAGTTTTTTCAGTGGCTGCGGCTTAGTTTTGTGACACCAGAGAACTAATTTAGGTGGTAGAGGTCGTGTGATCTCAGGTGTTTTTGCAATTAGTAGAGTTGGTATTTTTTAGGGTTTTTTGGATTGCAGTAAGTGTCCTTCCTATCCTTTTCTGTCCAGGTAGATTGGACCCCAACGTTTGCTCTTACTATTTTCTGTCTGTGTCTGTATCTCCTTTTGTCTAACCGCCATTACATGTTTGGGGGCTTTCTATGTTCTTTGGGGATCTGCTCCGGGGCAGATAGTTTTCCTCTTTCTGTCTTTAGGTGTAGTTAGCTTCTCAGGCTGTGACGAGGCATCTAGGACCAACGTAGGTACGCTCCACGGCTGCCTTTAGTTGTGGTGGTTAGTCAGGGTACTGCAATCCCATAGATTCCAACCTCTCTGGTGTATTTCCTTTTTTTCTTGCTCTCCTCAGCTACCAAATCATAACAGTATCACCGGCCCAAAAACTGATATTTGTATGGTACTCACAGAAGGGAAAAATAGTGTTAAAGAAAGAAGATTGTCAGAGTTGTCAGAGATTTTTTTTTTTTTTTTTTCCCTCTAGATCTCTAGGTGCTGAGGAGGATTTTTTTTTCTCTCAATGGAGTTTGCACAGTTGTCTGGCCGTGTGGATCAGCTTGCCACTGAAGTTCGGAGTATTGCTACCTATCTTGCGAGGTTGCCTGTTGTGGAACCTAGGATTCCCATGCCAGATTTGTTTTTAGGGGATCGAGCTAAATTTCTGAATTTCAAAAATAATTGTAAGTTGTTTTTTGCCTTGAAATCTAAGTCCTCAGGGAACGCAGCACAGCAGGTTCAAATTGTCATCTCTCTCCTGCGCGGCGATCCTCAGGATTGGGCTTTTTCCCTGACACCTGGGGATCCTGTTTTGAGTAATGTTGATGCATTTTTTCAGGCTCTGGGGTTATTGTACGATGAACCTAATGTCACTGATCAAGCTGAAAAAGCCTTGTTGGCATTAAATCAGGGGCTTGAGGACGCTGAGTTATACTGTCAGAGATTCCGAAGGTGGGCAGTCCTGACCAAATGGAATGACGATGCTTTGGCAGCCTTTTTTCGGAAGGGTCTGTCAGAGAATGTAAAGGATGTTATGGTGGGATTCCCTGTCCCCTCTGGTCTCAATGATTCTATGTCATTAGCGATTCAAATTGACAGATGTTTGCGTGAGCGTAGAGGTTTGCGTGGAATAGTGTTGCCTTGTGAACCAGCTTCTGAACCCATGCAGTGTGATAGAGTGGCTTCTGGGGCACAGCGTCATGAGTTTCGAAAACGCAATGGGTTATGTTTCTACTGTGGTGATGCCTCTCATGCTATTTCAGTCTGCCCTAAGTGGGGAAGACGTTTTGCACGCTCAGTTGTCTTGGGTAGTGTTCAGACTAAATTTCTGTTGACTGTTACCCTGATTTGCTCCCTGTCCACATTTTCTGCTCAGGCTTTCGTTGATTCGGGAGCAGCTATTGTCGGGGTCGTATCGACAAACCACTCGTCCTCCAATCACTCCGAATTCAGTCTATGAGCATGTGGTACCAGTATAAGAAAGAGTCAGACAAAGTTTTCTGGTTCTATCTCAATGCATGCTCAAGAGGCTACTAGCAGGCACCAAATCCAGCAAGAACTGATCTTTATTTTCACATACACAAGATTACATGCACAGGATGTCAGGGTGGAGACAGACACCAGTGCATCATAGTTTAAGGCACAAAGGGAAACTTACTGTTTTCAACAAAGCAAAAGAAACTAGACAGTATAAAACAATAAATATATAAAAATATATATTTTGTCCCCGACAATCCCCCCTAAACACTAAGTTTTCCTTTGACTGCCTTTGAGACTGTCCATGCGTGGGGAGAGGGGAGTTGGATTTCTTCGCCAGGGTATCTCAGGAACTGTCCCCTTGTGGGACGCCCCAGACAACCGGGCCCTACTCTGATAATCACATGGAGTTCTCCCATCTGTCCCTAAACTAAATCTCTCATTTCCATCTGTATTTTGTCATAGGGGGTTTTATCAGATTTATCCTGCGGGGTATATTTCTCCATATCACCCTTATCAGTGTCATCATATAGCAGGACCCAACTTCCTGATGGAGGAAAGTACCTGAGGAGGCAGTTGCATTGGTCACAGCTTTCCTATACATAGGTATCACACAACATAAAATTATCAATCCTAACACCAGAAGCCCTGCTACCACTAGACAGGCTTGTTGGAGAAATCCTTTAAGACCTCTCAGCCATCCTAAAAAGAAGAAAGAAGTATCTACTCCTGTATTAGATTTCAATTCCTTGGCTAGGCCCTGAAAGGCATCTCTGCTATAATTTACAAATCTCTGTTCCGTATAGTATATATAATTTATCCAATCCACATTTCTATTGATCTGTATCATTGGGATAAGAGAGAGAAAGCCTGCTGTGATTTGATTTTGGGCCTTGTATTCGTCTGGGACCCCCCTAGGAACACCTATGGGATCTATATAAACTTTGGGATCCTCAGCATAACCGGTATGCAGCTGACCCAGACTTCTTCTCTTCCTGGATATCAGTGGAGCTATATTCTCGGATCCAGACTCTTTCTCACATGTCTTTTAATGACTACCCAGTCTCCAGGCTGCAGGCTGTGACTCCCAGGATCCTGGTTCAGATCTGGAAGAGAACTGAAAACATTATCATGTACTTTCTTGAGTCTTTTATGCAAATCCCTTACATATGAGCTTAATACATGGTTACTCATTTCCAGTGCTTGGGAAAAGAAACATCCTAAACTAGGCACTTTGCCAAATAGTACTTCATACGGAGAAAGTCCAGTTTTTCTATTTGGAGTGTACCTTACTGAGTATAGGGCTAATGGTAAACATTCAGGCCAAGATTGCCCTGTTTCAGCCATGGCCTTTTGGATTTTTAACTTCAATGTCCCATTTAGTCCTTCTACTTTTCCACTGCTTTGTGGATAATATGGGGTGTGGAAAGCTTGTTGAATTCCCAGAGCTGTCAAGACTTCATTCATTATTTCACCTGTGAAATGTGTACCTCTGTCACTTTTGATCACCTCTGGTACTCCATACCTGCACACCACCTCCGCAAGCAGCTTCTTTGCGGTTGCCGCAGCCGTAGCCTTGGCAATCGGGAAAGCCTCCGGCCAACCTGAGAATAAATCAAAACACACCAACACTCCCATGACCCTGATTTTGGCAGCTGAATATAATCAATCTGCAGTCCCTGGAAAGGATAGAGGGGCCGAGGGGCGTGTTTGGGTGGTGTCTTGACTACCCTTCTCTGATTATGTGTAGCACATACCATGCATCCCTGGATCAAACCTTCTGTACAGGTGGGAAAGCCTGGTGCCACCCAATGCTTCTGCATCACACTCATCACAGCAGTTTTGGACTGGTGGGTTGGCCCATGTAACATCTGGGCTACCGCAGGGTACAACGCCCTTGGAAGGCATCGACGCATCCCTCTTCCCCATACCCCATTTGCTTCATTCAGACATGCACCTTCTTTTTTCCACTTTTCTACTTCCTCCTGGCGCACCTGAGCCTGAATCTGGGATAAGGCATCCTCCGACACAAAGGGATTTTTGGAGCGCTTACCTGGTGCATCGTTACCCCTTGGAGTGGTCTACTGGCTGCTGTTTTTGCTGCTGCATCGGCCATTGCGTTTCCTTTACTCACCTGATCAGTGCATCTGGTATGTGCTTTAACTTTTATGACAGCTACTTCTTTTGGTAATTGTAATGCATCAATTAACTGCTGGACTGCGTCAGCATTTTTAATGGGATGTCCTGCTGCCGTCAGGAATCCTCTAGACTTCCAAATTGGACCAAAATCATGAGCTATACCGAATGCGTATCTAGAATCTGTGTAGATGTTAACAATTCTACCTTCAGCTATCTTACAGGCCTCGGTCAGAGCCTTAAGTTCAGCCTCCTGGGCCGACTGATATGGGAGCATTGGTTCTGCTTTGATTACTGCATTCAGGGAGACGATGGCATACCTGATGTGGAAGGTACCTGAGTCATCTTGGTGGCGAGATCCATCTACAAAAGATTCAAAATCAACATTAAGTCTTTCAGTTTCAAACACTGTGGGTAGGCCTGCTGTTTCCTGTGCCATAAGCTGAACACAATCATAAGGAATCTCCTCTCTTGGATCTTCTTTGTACAATACCGTACCTGACCTCCCCCCTAGATCCGAGAGAGAGGCAACAATATGGCAGGATTAAGTGTGGTACATCTCTGCAAAGAAACATTTGGAGGCATTAAAAGTGCACATTGCAATCGAAGGTGACGTGCAGCTGAAAGGTGTGCCGGTTGCACGTGGTTCAGTATGGTGTACACATCATGAGGTGTAAGTGCTGTCAGTAGATGATCAAGCACGATGTCTGACGATTTGTGGAGCAATAGTCCTACAGCATGTACTGCCCGTACACAGGACGGGGAAGCCCTAGCCACTGCATCTAGTCTTCCACTGAAACAGGCCACTGGCCTTTAATTATCACCATGCAATTGAGTAAATACTCCTGCCGCGCGTCCCTGCTGCTCATGGAGATACAGGGTGAATGGTAGTTCATAGTTGGGGGTTCTTAGCGCTGGAGCTGCCACAATCCTGTTTTTGAGGGAATAAAAACAGTCTATACCTTCAGGAGTTAGTTTAAAAAGCACAATGGTGATACAGTCATAGAGAGGTTGCATGAGGATTGACACAGCATGTATCCACTGTCTGCAGTAGGAAATCAGTCTAAGAAATATCCTAAGAGCGGCAACATTAACAGGAATAGGAAAATTCTGTACAGCTTCTTTGCGAGCGCTGGTCAGATGTCGAGCCCCCCTGTGTAATGCAATGTCCCAAAAAGATAACTGAAGATTTACAAAATTGCAGTTTATCCTTTGACGCTTTACAACCAGCTTGGTACAGAAACAACATAAGTAATATTGTTGCAATACGACACTGTTTCCTGGAGGGGGCACAAATCAGTAAGTCATCAACATTTTATAAAAATAACATTGGCAAAATCAATAACTGTAAACCAAGCAGCATCCTGAGATATCTGGAACAAAAGTGTATATATATATTGTACCAGCCAATACATAGAGGGTTAAATCCGGGTAGCCGAAGGGGGAAGCTGAAGTTGGAATTTTTACTGTCAAGGCTACTGATAAGGAACCTTAGCTGCAGAGATGCCGAAGGTGGGGGCTAGGTTTTAACTAAAACACTCCTTGTGACCAGTTTCTGCAATCTCTCCTGAAATGTCCTGGTCTCCTGCACTCGTGGCACACGTCTCCCCTCCCTGTTGTTTGCACTGATAAGCACCCACAGCATGCATCCTTGCTCCTCTCCTTGCCCGCACCAAATCATGTTGTGCCCCTGTGCTATTCTGGCTAGATCCTCTGCTTTAACTGATCTCCAATCTGGTCTACTTACTTTCAACTTTTCTTTGTCACTTCCTTTCCCATTCATGTATGCACTTACTAGAACCCTCTCACTAGTCTTGTTTTCTGGGACAAAACCCATTTCTACCCAAGCTTTTCTTAGAGCCCAGAAATAATCTTTTGGCTCTTCTTCCTTTCCCTGAACTAGTGTAATTTCCTTTCTCTGCCTGTCTATCCTTACATGCTTTTTTTTTCAACACTTCTGTAAACATACCCCCTGCTTCTGCGTCATTGACTTCTGCATTATCAGGTCCGTTCCTACCAACATAACACTTGTATGTCTCATCTATCAGTCTATCGTATCTAGCTTCAACTACCAATTTTCCTTCTTCTGTGTTCCATCCCACATCTGACCAATAATAACAGTTTTCATTCCCTGGGCGGGTGACACAAAGATAAAATGTCCCTTTCCTCCAAGTCTGGTGCGTTGATCCCTTGAAATCATTTCTATCACAGTTGAATATTTGACAGAAATCGAACTTAAAGATAACCACAGGGGTTATAGTATTAACCCAGAAGTTAACCCCAAAGGTGGGCATGCTGGCACTACTGGAGATCAGGATGCAGCCCAAAAGGATATGTATATCAGAAACTTCATGACTGCTGACTAATCTTGTCCTTCTTGCAGTGGGAGGCGTGAATCCAGGTGCTCTTGCCCTCAAGCTTCAGGGCAGTAGGGGTGGTCAGGACCACAGTGTAGGGACCCTCAAATCTGGGCTGGAGACAGTCTCTTCTCACAAACTTTTTCACGTACACAAGGTCACCAGACGAGAAGTTGTGCACCGTGTCATCTGTAAATTCTGGGAGAGAAGTAGACACTGTAGAGTGGGTGTTAGTCAATTCTTTAGACAAAGCAATCACAAATTTTACCACTTTATCATTAGTTTCAGATAGCTCCTGGTGCCTAATTTCTTCTATCTTGGGAGGGGCACCCACTGAAAACAGAGGTAGTGCAGTAGCTTCCGGATTAGGAACAGAGGCAGGGGCTGAAGGACCAAGCCCTGGGACAGGGGCCTCAGCGACGGGGACTAAAACCTTTTCCGGTTGTCCGGGTGGTTGGTAGTAGGTGCCGGAAGGCGTCAGGAGGGGATATAGGCCTGACTGGGTGGTTCCGGGTGTCCCAAGATGGCTGCTGGGTGTCCCAAGATGGCCGCTGGGTGTAGTGGGAAGGGTGTTGTCTGGGGGCGTCCCACTGTTGGGTATGGAAGGGGCATTGGGCTGGGCATTACACCAGGGGCGACCCGCCCCACAGACATGGCAGGTCTCCGCCCAGGGCGGATTCTGTTCACCACACGCACGACAAGTCCAACCTCCCTTTGTTCTGAGATCGGTACCATTATAGGGCGGTGGCTGGGACTTGGCACAGTGACAGGCATGAGGGGTGCAGCAGCCATTTTAGTTACATCAACAAGATCACATGCAGAGCATTTCACATATCCGAACAAAGGCTCGGCACCTTCTGAACCTCCTGCACCATCTACTTCCTTCCAGCCCTCAACTTTCAAATCATTTGCTACTCTGAGATGTGCCTGAGCCTGATGCAGGAGTCCCTCATCACATAACTTTCCTTTCTTCTGTCCTACATAATCTTTTCCACACTGAAGGCTGGAATCTCCTTGTACTAGGCAGACCCATCATCTTATACAAACTTCTCACATTTCTAACAGCCTTCCTGCCATCCCGTGACTGAACAAGCTCACAGACCCCCACAGCACCACCCTCTAACTTATGAGGTCTCTCAGATCTAAACATGCGCATCAATATTTAACAGAGTGCAATGATCTGTCGCGACTCAGACCACCGGCGTCACTTGCAGGTCACCACCCGTCAACGTGGAGCCCTCCTCAACACACTGACAAGACAGAGAGTCCTCCTCAATCTGTCCCTTCCCTAACTGTGGATGGTGACTTTACAGCACAGTTCGCCGTGACACTCTACACAGTACAGAGTCCCCGCTCCATGCACTGACACTGGGGCTTCTCCTAATGAGGCTTCCCGTGTTAGACAAAGAGCCCCTGCTCAATTTGACACTTCTCAGACGAAGAGCCCTGGCTCAATTCGTCACTGATAAGACAGAGAATCCTAATCAATCTGTCACTAACTTGGTAGACAAAGAGCCCTCCTCAATTTGTCATTGATAAGACAGAGAATCCTAATCAATCTGTCACTAACTAGACTATCATGTGCGTCTTTTACCCCACTCAACACTTCAAAAATCTAAAATTTGTCCCAACTTTATTCTAACAGTCACGGGAGACAGCTATCTACATAAAGGTAGTACAGTGACCGGAGGAGGAGGAGAAAAGTGGTGTTGACACGGGCACGCGCAGACATGCGACGTCACTCGGTCTCACTTGCTGGTTCGGAGCGTGGCGTGGGATCGCCTTCGGTCTCACCACTCAACCGGTCACCCACCCAGACCCAAATAGACAATACAGCTAAGCCAACAATGACTGACACACAGGCAAGTGGGACGCATATAAAGTATATGATCCCAACTTACCGTGTTCAACGGAGGCTGCAGTCCTCGCACTCAGTCACCGCGGGCACCACCGCAAAGTCCTCAGGACGGGTCCGGACGGGCGGCGATCCACTGCCCCACGTTGTTATGCGCCAATTGTCGGGGTCGTATCGACAAACCACTCGTCCTCCAGTCACTCCGAATTCAGTCTATGAGCATGTGGTACCAGTATAAGAAAGAGTCAGACAAAGTTTTCTGGTTCTATCTCAATGCATGCTCAAGAGGCTACTAGCAGGCACCAAATCCAGCAAGAACTGATCTTTATTTTCACATACACAAGATTACATACACAGGATGTCAGGGTGGAGACAGACACCAGTGCATCATAGTTTAAGGCACAAAGGGAAACTTACTGTTTTTCAACAAAGCAAAAGAAACTAGACAGTATAAAACAATAAATATATAAAAATATATACACTATTAACCTGATGGATTTTGATTTTGCTAAACGTTGTGGGTTTCCCTTGATACCCCTACGGAAGTCTATTCCCCTACTGGGGATCGATTCTACCCCTTTGGCTGAGAATAAACCTCAGTTCTCTACTCAGGTGATAATGAGGGTTGAACCTGATCATCAGGAGACTTGCAAATTTTTGGTGCTGTATAATCTGCATGACATTATCGTACTGGGTTTCCCTTGGTTACAGTCTCATAATCCTGTTTTGGATTGGAAATCTGTGTCTGTAACCAGTTGGGGCTGCTAATGTGTTAATACCAACACTTCTGTTTTTTCTGCCTCCCCCCAGGCTCAGGATGTTCCTGACTTTTTGACTGATTTTTCTGATGTGTTTAGCGAAAGTAAATCTGCATCCTTGCCCCCCCCATAGGAGCTATGACTGCGCTATTGAATTAGTGCCTGGTAGTAAATTCCCTAAAGGTCGCCTTTTTAACTTGTCTGTACCTGAACATGACGCTATGCGGTCTTATATCAAGGAGTCATTGGAGAAGGGTCATATCAGACCATCCTCTTCACCCTTGGATGCCGTTTTTTTCTTTATGGCCAAAAAGGATGGTTCATTAAGGCCGTGTATTGATTATCGTCTCTTGAACAATATCACTGTGAAATATCATTATCCTTTACCCTTGATTTCTGACCTGTTTTCCAGGGTGAAAAGTGCTACTTGGTTTACCAAGCTTGACCTCAGGGGGGCATATAACCTTATTCGCATTAAGCACGGGGATGAATGGAAGATGGCATTTAATACCCCAGAGGGGCATTTTGAGTACCTAGTGATGCCCTTTGGGCTCACTAATGCACCTTCTGTCTTCCAGTCCTTCATGAATTACATTTTCAGGGATTTTGTGGATAAATTTCTGATTGTTTATTTGGATGATATCTTGATTTTTTCCAATGACTGGGACTCGCATGTGAAACATGTTCGGACTGTGTTCCAGATTTTGAGAGAGAATGCTCTGTATGTGAAGGGATCAAAGTGTCTTTTTGGCGTGCAGAGGATCTCATTTCTGGGATTCATTTTGTCCCCATCTGTTATTGAAATGGACCCGGTCAAGGTTCAGGCCATCTTTGATTGGGTCCAACCTACTTCATTAAAGGCTCTTCAAAGATTCTTGGGTTTTGCCAATTTTTATCGTAAATTTATTCGTAATTTCTCTGTTATTGTTAAACCATTGACTGATTTGACCAAAAAGGGTTCTGATGTGGTGAATTGGCCTCCTGAGGCAGTCTCTGCGTTTCAGGAACTTAAGCAGAGATTCACTTCTGCTCCTGTTCTACGGCAGCCTGATGTTTCTCTGCCATTTCAGGTGGAGGTTGATGCCTCTGAAATTGGGGCAGGTGCCGTTTTGTCCCAAAGAGATCCAGAGACCTCTAAAAGTAACCCTTGTGCCTTTTTCTCTCGAAAATTTTCTCCAACTGAACGTAATTATGACGTGGGTAATCGGGAGTTATTGGCCATGTAGTGGGCTTTTGAAGAGTGGAGACATTGGCTGGAGGGAGCCAAACATCAGGTGGTGGTCCTCACGGACCATAAGAATCTGGTTTATCTGGAATCAGCCAAGCGACTTAATCCTAGACAGGCCAGGTGGGCCTTGTTTTTCACACGTTTTAATTTTGTGGTTTCCTTTCTTCCTGGCACTAAGAATGTTAAGGCGGATGCCCTCTCGAGGAGTTTCCTTGCGGACTCTCCTGAGTTATCTGATCCTGCTGTTATTTTGAAAGAGGGTGTAGTTCTTTCCGCCATCTCGCCCAACTTGAGACTGGCTCTGGAAGGGTGTCAGGAGGATAAACCCGAGCGCTGCCCTATTGGGAAATTGTTTGTCCCAGACCGATGGAAAAAGAGTGTGATGTCTGAGATTCATTGTTCCGCGTTGGCCGGTCATCCCGGAATTTTTGGTACCAGAGACTTGGTTAGCCGGTCCTTTTGGTGGCCTACTTTGTCTCGTGACGTCAGGGAATTTGTGCAGTCCTGCGGGACTTGCTCTCGCTCCAAGCCTTGCTCTCGCTCTAGTGGTTTGTTGATGCCATTGCCTGTGCCCAAGAGACCATGGACCCATATCTCTATGGATTTCATTTCCGACCTCCCTGTTTCTCAGAGAATGACCGTTATCTGGGTGATTTGTGATAGGTTTTCCAAAATGATACATCTTGTGCCATTACCTAAGTTGCCTTCCTCCTCTGACCTGGTGCCTTTGTTCCTTCAGCACGTGGTTCGGTTACACGGCATTCCTGAGAACATTATGTCTGACAGAGGAGTCCAGTTTGTTTCCAGATTTTGGAGACTTTTTGTTCTAAACTTGGTGTTCAATTGTCTTTCTCCTCGGCTTTTCATCCTCAGACCAATGGACAAACTGAGAGAACAAACCAGACATTGGAGACTTATCTGAGATGCTTTGTGTCTGCTGATCAGGGTGACTGGGTCTCTTTTTTGCCTTTGGCTGAGTTTGCTCTTAATAATAGGGCTAGCTCTGCCACTTTGATGTCTCCATTTTTCTGCAATTTTGGGTTTCACCCTCGATTTTCTTCAGGACAGACGGAGGCTTCTGTCTGTCCAGGCGTTGACTCTGTTGTGGAGCGTATGCAGCAGATTTGGGACCAGGTTGTGGAGAGGTTGTCCCTCTCTCAGGAGAGGGCCCAGCGGTTTGCCAACTGGCATAGGACTGATGGTCCTCGGTTTGAAGTGGGGGACTTGGTCTGGTTGTCCTCAAGAAATATCCCTATGAGAGTTGCATCTCCTAAGTTTAAGCCTAGGTTCATTGGACCTTATAAGATCATGGAGATTCTTAATCCTGTTTCCTTTCGTTTACTTCTTCCAGGGACATTTAAGATCCATAACGTGTTCCACAAGTCCTTATTGAAGAGGTTTGTCGAGCCAGTGGTTCCTATGGCTGTGCCTCCTGACCCTGTTTTGGTTGAGGGCAATCTGGAGTATGTGGTTGAGAAAATATTGAATTCTCGTTTTTCTAGACGGAAACTCCAGTATTTGGTTAAGTGGAGAGGTTATGGTCAGGAGGACAATTCTTGGGTGTTTGCTTCGGACATCCATGCTAGGAGACTCATCCGTGCGTATCACAGAGCTCATCCTGACCGACCTGGTTGCTCAAATGAGGGTTCGGTGACCCCTCCTCAAGGGGGGTACTGTTGTGAATGTGCTAGAAATGAATTCTGAGCAGAAGCTCCCTCTGGTGGTTACAAACAGTACTGAACTATCCAATGAAGATTGTGAAGATTGGCGATCAGGTGTTACTGACTGGTCTTATATAAGGGAGGTTCCCTCCATCAGGGTTGCCGGTGATCAATTGTTCTGGTCTCATCTTTGATTCCTGTTCACTTTGTAGCTTGCTGTTTCGTGCCTGCATCTTCTGCTAACAGATAAGACATTTTCTTCTTTTAGTTTTTTGTGCTTGCTTTTTGCATTTTGTCCTGCACTTCTTTGGTGGTTTGCCGGGTCCCCTCCGGGGGCTTGTGCTCCTCTCAGTTTAGTTCAGCCACTGTTGTTTGTTCATTTGCCTTTTCCAGTTTTTTCAGTGGCTGCTGTTTAGTTTTTGTTACACCAAAGAACTAATTTAGGTGGTAGAGGTCGTGTGATCTCAGGTGTTTTTGTAATTAGTAGAGTTGGTACTTTTCAGGGTTTTTTGGGATTGCAGTAAGTGTCCTTCCTATCCTTTTCTATTTAGGAAGTTTGGTCCCCAACGTTTGCTCATACTATTTTCTGTCTGTGTCTGTATCTCCTCTTGTCTAACCGCCATTACATGTTTGGGGGCTTTCTATGTTCTTTGGGGATCTGCTCCGGGGCAGATAGTTTTCCTCTTTCTGTCTTTAGGTGTAGTTAGCTTCTCAGGCTGTGACGAGGCGTCTAGGACCAACGTAGGTACGCTCCACGGCTGCCTTTAGTTGTGGTGGTTAGTCAGGGTACTGCAATCCCATAGATTCCAACCTCTCTGGTGTATTTCCTTTTTTGCTTGCTCTCCTCAGCTACCAAATCATAACATCAGGGTACTGCAATCCAGTAGATTCCAACCTCTCTGGTGTATTGCCATTTTTGCCTGCCCTCCTCAGCTACCAAATCATAACAGTATCACCGGCCAAACTGAAAATTATATCGTACTCAACAGAAGGGAAAAATAGTAAAAGGAAAAAGAAAAAAGGAAGTTGTCAGAAAATTTTTTTTTTTCTTTTCTTGTTGCATTTTTTCCCTCTTTTCTCTGGGTGCTGAGGAGGATTTTTTTTCTCTCAATGGAGTTTGCACAGTTGTCTGGCCGTGTGGATCAGCTTGCCACTGAAGTTCGGAGTATTGCTACCTATCTTGCTAGGTTGCCGGTTGTGGAACCTAGGATCCCCAAGCCAGATTTATTTTTGGGAGATCGAGCTAAATTTCTGAATTTCAAAAATAACTGTAAGTTGTTTTTTGCCTTAAAAGCTAAGTCCTCAGGGAACGCAGCACAGCAGGTTCAAATTGTCATCTCTCTCCTGCGCGGCGATCCTCAGGATTGGGCTTTTTCCCTGACACCTGGGGACCCTGTTTTGAGTAATGTTGATGCATTTTTTCTGGCTCTGGGGTTATTGTACGATGAACCTAATGTCATTGATCAAGCTGAAAAAACCTTGTTGGCATTAAATCAGGGGCTTGAGGACGCTGAGTTGTACTGTCAGAAATTCCGAAAGTGGGCAGTCCTTACCAAATGGAATGATGATGCTTTGGCAGCCCTTTTTCGGAAGGGTCTGTCAGAGAATGTAAAAGATGTTATGGTGGGTTTCCCTGCTCCCTCTGGTCTCAATGATTCTATGTCATTAGCGATTCAAATTAACAGACGTTTGCGTGAGCGTAGAGGTATGCGTGGAATAGTGTTGCCTTGTGAACCAGCTTCTGAGTCCATGCAGTGTGATAGAGTGGCTTCTGGGGCACAGCGTCATGAGTTTCGAAAACGCAATGGGTTATGTTTCTACTGTGGTGACGCCTCTCATGCTATTTCAGTCTGCCCTAAGCGGGGAAGACGTTTTGCACGCTCAGTTGTCTTGGGTAGTGTTCAGACTAAATTTCTGTTGACTGTTACCCTGATTTGCTCCCTGCCCACATTTTCTGCTCAGGCTTTTGTTGATTCGGGAGCAGCTATTAACCTGATGGATTTTGATTTTGCTAAATGTTGTGGGTTTCCCTTGATACCCCTACGGAAGTCTATTCCCCTACTGGGGATTGATTCTACCCCTTTGGCTGAGAATAAACCCCAGTTCTCTACTCAGGTGATAATGAGGGTTGAACCTGATCATCAGGAGAGTTGCAAATTTTTGGTGCTGTATAATCTGCATGACATTATTGTACTGGGTTTCCCTTGGTTACAGTCTCATAATCCTGTTTTGGATTGGAAATCTGTGTCTGTGACCAGTTGGGGCTGCCTATGTGTTAATGCCAACACTCCTGTTTTTCTGCCTCTCCCCAGGCTCAGGATGTTACTGACTTTTTGACTGATTTTTCTGATGTGTTTAGCGAAAGTAAATCTGCATCCTTGCCCCCCCATAGGAGCTATGACTGTGCTATTAAATTAGTGCCTGGTAGTAAATTTCCTAAAGGTCGCCTTTTTAACTTGTCTGTACCTGAACATGACGCTATGCGGTCTTATATCAAGGAGTCATTGGAGAAGGGTCATATCAGACCATCCTCTTCACCCTTGGGTGCCGGTTTTTTCTTTGTGGCCAAAAAGGATGGTTCATTAAGGCCGTGTATTGATTATCGTATCTTGAACAATATCACTGTGAAATATCAATATCCATTACCCTTGATTTCTGACCTGTTTTCCAGGGTGAAAAGTGCTACTTGGTTTACCAAGCTTGACCTCAGGGGGGCGTATAACCTTATTCGCATTAAGCACGGGGATGAATAGAAGACGGCGTTTAATACCCCAGAGGCGCATTTTGAGTACCTAGTGATGCCCTTTGGGCTCACTAATGCTCCTTCCGTCTTCCAGTCCTTCATGAATGACATTTTCAGGGATTTTGTGGATAAATTTCTGATTGTTTATTTGGATGATATCTTGATTTTTTCCAATGACTGGGACTCTCATGTGAAACATGTTCGGACTGTGTTCCAGATTTTGAGAGAGAATGCTCTGTATGTGAAGGGATCAAAGTGTCTCTTTGGCGTACAGAGGATCTCATTTCTGGGATTCATTTTGTCTCCGTCTGTTATTTAAATGGACCCGGTCAAGGTTCAGGCCATCTGTGATTGGGTCCAACCTACTTCATTAAAGGCTCTTCAAAGATTCTTGGGTTTTGCCAATTTTTTTCGTAAATTTATTCGTAATTTCTCTGTTATTTTTAAACCATTGACTGATTTGACCAAAAAGGGTTCTGATGTGGTGAATTGGCCTCCTGAGGCAGTCTCTGCGTTTCAGGAACTTAAGCAGAGATTCACTTCTGCTCCTGCTCTACGGCAGCCTGATGTTTCTCTGCCATTTCAGGTGGAGGTTGATGCCTCTGAAATTGGGGCAGGTGCCGTTTTGTCCCAAAGAGATCCAGAGACCTCTAAAAGTAACCCTTGTGCCTTTTTCTCTCGAAAATTTTCTCCAACTGAACGTAATTATGACGTGGGTAATCGGGAATTATTGGCCATGAAGTGGGCTTTTGAAGAGTGGAGACATTGGCTGGAGGGAGCCAAACATCAGGTGGTGGTCCTCACGGACCATAAGAATCTGGTTTATCTGGAATCAGCCAAGCGACATAATCCTAGACAGGCCAGGTGGGCCTTGTTTTTCACACGTTTTAATTTTGTGGTTTCCTTTCTTCCTGGCACTAAGAATGTTAAGGCGGATGCCCTCTCGAGGAGTTTCCTTGCGGACTCTCCTGAGTTATCTGATCCTGCTGTTATTTTGAAAGAGGGTGTAGTTCTTTCCGCCATCTCGCCCAATTCGAGACTGGCTCTGGAAGGGTGTCAGGAGGATAAACCCGAGCGCTGCCCTATTGGGAAATTGTTTGTCCCAGACCGATGGAAAAAGAGTGTGATGTCTGAGATTCATCGTTCCGCGTTGGCCGGTCATCCCGGAATTTTTGGTACCAGAGACTTGGTTAGCCGGTCCTTTTGGTGGCCTACTTTGTCTCGTGACGTCAGTGAATTTGTGCAGTCCTGCGGGACTTGCTCTCGCTCCAAGCCTTGCTCTCGCTCTAGTGGTTTGTTGATGCCATTGCCTGTGCCCAAGAGACCATGGACCCATATCTCTATGGATTTCATTTCCGACCTCCCTGTTTCTCAGAGAATGACCGTTATCTGGGTGATTTGTGATAGGTTTTCCAAAATGATACATCTTGTGCCATTACCTAAGTTGCCTTCCTCCTCTGAATTGGTGCCTTTGTTCCTTCAGCACGTGGTTCGGTTACACGGTGTTAGAACCCTCTTGTTAGGTTTTGTTTCAGTTTGCTGGTCACGTGACCTTTTTTCCCTGTTTGGTCTGGCTCCGCCCTTCTGGCTTTGCTGGACTTCATTGTATTACCTACTCTTAAGTTAGCCGGGTGCTTAGGTGCCTTACTCAGTCAGTTTTGCTTGATCTTAGGATCTCTAAGTAATTTGTTTTCTGTTTGATTTTCCCTGCTACAATTTCTGTTAGGAGGTGTCCACCTTTTCTCCCAGTCCCTAGATCTTGTAGGGATTCCTCCCTCGCAACTATAGGTCTTCGTTCAGACTAGCTGAGGATTTTAGCGGGTCTGGTCGCAGGATCAGGTTCCCCGTTACATCGTAGGGATCCAGCTTAGTTCTATTGTAGGGACAGAATTCCCATCTTTCCTTAGTGCTTGTAGCCAATCATAACAGTAAGTCCAGCCTAAAAAAAAAAAAAAAAAAAAATCTCTAAGGAAAGATTTTCTGTTTCCATCATGGTGTCGGTTCAGGATTTGGCTCAACGCCTGCAGGGACTTTCTCTGGAGGTGGCTGAAATCCAGCAACACGTGAGTAGTTGTTCTGGAGCACATTTCGTGGAGCCAAAGGTACGTTTGCCTGATTTATTTTTTGGTGAACAACAAGATTTTTTTTCTTTTAAAAAGGCTTGCTTGTTGTATTTCCGTTTGAGACCCAGATCCTCTGGTGATGAATCACAGCGCATAGGGTTCATAATGTCACTTTTGCGCAAAAAACCTCAGGACTGGGCCTTTTCTCTGCAGCCTAGTGATCCATGCTTTAGATCAGTGGATAGTTTTTTTTCTGCTTTGGGGTTATTGTATGACGATCCGGATCGTGTTTCATCAGCTGAGACAGAATTGAGACGTTTGAGACAGGGATCAGGTAATGTGGAAAAATATTGTACTCACTTCCGAAGGTGGTCCACTCAGGTGGGGTGGAATGATTCAGCTTTGAAAAGTTTATTTCTTGCAGGGTTAAGTGAAAGGGTTAAAGATTTGCTGATTGCTTATCCTATACCTGATAACTTGCAAGAGGCTATGCAATTAGCCATATGGGTGGATAGGAGACTGTGTGCAAGGGTTAATGAGAGTAAATCTGCCTTGTCATCTCCAAGTTTGGAAAGGGCCTGTACTGACATTGCAGAGCCGATGGAAATTGGAGCAATGACACCTCACTCTCGGGAAAAAGACCGTAGATTTGCGGAGGGCTTGTGTTTCTATTGTGGCAAATCTGGGCATTTTATTAAGAACTGTGCGCTTCGAATGAATAAAGAGAAAAAAAAATGAGGTCAGTTTCGCCCGCATAGCTTGTTTAAACAATAAAGGTGTCTTTCTTTCTGCTACCACTGCTGGTGAGGAGGAATTAATGGAGTTTCGGGTATTTGTGGATTGTGGTTCAACTCTCAATGTGATTGATGGGAAATTTTTGGAAAAACTAAAATTAAAACCCAAACTTCTATCTTCTCCTATTAATGTGGTGTCTGTGGATGGTTCTCACTTGAAAAATGTTACTCACCATATCTGTGAATTTCCTCTTACTATTAATGGTGTTCATCAAGAGAATTTGGATTTGGTAGTTTTGAATAATTTGCCCTCACCGGTGATTTTGGGGTTACCCTGGTTAAAATTGCACAATCCGGTACTGGATTGGTCTACCAATGAAATTAAGTCCTGGAGTCCTAATTGTTATGACAAGTGTTGTAACGGGCGTATTGCTGCTGTAGTTAAGGGGGAGTTACCTGTACCTATTCAGGATTTTTGGAAAGTTTTTTCTGATAAGGAATCGCAGGTATTGCCTCCTCATAGAGATTATGATTGTGCAATTGAATTTGTCCCTGGAGCGACTCTTCCTAAAAGTCGTTTATTTAATTTGACTATTCCTGAGAGAAAGGCTTTGGAGGAATACATACATACAAGCTTGGCCGCCGGTCACATTAAGCCTTCCAAATCTCCTGTGGCGGTTGGATTTTTTTTGTTAAAAAAAAGGAAGGCGGTTTACGGCCTTGTCTAGACTTTCGTGAGATTAATAAGATTACTGTACGTAATCCTTACCCACTGCCATTGATTCCTGATTTGTTTAATCAGTTAGTGGGGGCCAAGTGGTTCTCGAAAATTGATCTTCGAGGGGCATACAATTTGTTGCGCATGAAGGAGGGGGATGAATGGAAGACTGCGTTTAACACTCCACTGGGTCATTTTGAGAATCTGGTCATGCCTTTTGGGCTTTCCAGTGCTCCGGCATTTTTTCAGAATCTTATTAATGACATCCTTAGACCTTTGATCGGCAGAAGTGTGGTTGTGTATTTGGATGACATTTTGATTTGTTCACTGGATTTGGAGTCTCATTGGAGGAGTGTGCGTGAAGTATTACAGTTACTGAGTGATAATTCACTTTTTGCCAAACTAGAAAAATGTGAGTTCGCTGTACAGAGACTTATTTTTTTGGGCTACATTGTCTCCAGTGAAGGTTTTTGAGATGGACCCGGTGAAAGTGCAAGCTGTGCAGGAATGGCCTAGGCCTATTGGTGTGAAATCAATACAGAGGTTTTTGGGGTTCGCCAATTATTATAGAAAATTCAAAAAAAATTTTCTGTGATTGCCAAACCTCTGACCGATCTCACCAGGAAAGGTGCTGATGCGGTTCAGTGGACTACTGAGGCCATTGAGGCTTTTGTGTTGCTAAAGGAGAGGTTCAGCTCTGCTCCCATCCTTACGCAGCCTGATGTGACTAAACCATTTTTGGTTGAGGTTGATGCTTCTTCTGTGGGGGTCGGCGCGGTGTTGTCTCAGGCAAAGACGGATGGAGTACATCCCTGTGCTTTTTTTTCAAAGAAATTTTCTGAGTCTGAACTAAATTATGATATCGGTAATCGGGAATTGTTGGAAATTAAACTCGCATTTGAACACTGGCGTCATTTTTTGGAGGGAGCGGAATTTCCCGTTCAAGTCTTCACCGATCATAAAAATCTGATCTACCTTGATGCTGCCAAACGCTTGAATGCCCGTCAGGCTAGGTGGGCACTGTTTTTCTCACGGTTTAATTTTACCGTTACTTACATCCCAGGTACTAAAAATGTTAAAGCTGATGCTTTGTCTCGCAGCTTTTCTCCTATGGTGGGTACTGAGGAGGAGGAGGAAAACATCTTGCAAGAGGGGGTTGTTATTGCTGTTTTGGACTCCGTGTTGGAAGATGAGATTCTTAAAGCACAGGAGAATGCCCCATCTAACACGCCGCATGGGAGGTTGTTTGTGCCTGGTACCCTGAGGAGAGATTTGTTTGATGAATGTCATGACTCGGTTGGCAGGTCATCCTGGAATCTCTGAGATCAAGAGACTTGTGGGTCGCAGTTTTTGGTGTCCAGGATGGCAGAAGGAAGTCATTAAGTGGGTGCGCCAATGTACTGTGTTGTGCTAGATCTAAGTTTTCTCATACTCCTGCTGCGGGGTTGCTTTGCCCTCTGGAGGTCCCTAGTGCACCTTGGACACATTTGGCTATGGACTTTATTACTGACCTTTCCCCCTCTGAGGGTTTCACTGTCATCTGGGTGGTCGTGGACCGTTTTAGCAAGATGTGTCACTTGGTTCCTTTCATCAAACTGCCCTGCGCTAAGACTCTCGCTAAGGCCTTTGTCAAGGAAATAGTCAGACTACATGGTGTTCCTACTGACATTGTTTCTGATAGGGGACCTCAGTTTGTGGCTCATTTTTGGCGCGCCTTTTGTGACAGGTTGGGAGTTCATTTGTCGTTTTCATCCGGATATCATCCTGAGTCTAATGGCCAGACAGAAAGGAAAAACCAGGATGTTGAGCAATTCTTGCGTTGTTTTGTGACTGATAATCAAGAGGGGTGGTCTGAGTTTCTGCCACTTGCTGAGTTTGCTCTTAACAACCATACATCCGCTTCTGCTGGTTGTTCGCCTTTTTTTTTGTTGTACTGGGAGACATCCGTCGTTTGGGTCATTTTCCAAGTTGGGATCGGCTGTACCTGAAGAAGAGAATTTTTCTGGTGTTTTGGAAAGAGTTTGGACTGATGTGCGTGGTAATCTTCAGGAGGCTAACAAAAGATCCAAAGCGTATTTTGATAGAAAACGACAAGAGGTTTTGTTTGCTATTGGTGACATGGTTTGGTTGTCCTCTAAGTGTGGCGCTTCCCACGGCTGTGGGGCGTCGGGACATGGCATAGCTTGCCTAGCTAGCCAATGCTCCCACGCCGCCAGTCCACGACGACGTGAGGCATGGGTCCCAGATGGTAAGAGAATGTGGACCCACTGGACCACGGAGGGAGACCCGGGCCTGCCCGGACTAGGGAAGGGCAGCGACCGGGATCCGTGGCAGCTGAGCATGTGGGCAAGGTGGCGACCTGCAGGACTAGACAACACCGCACAACTTCAGGTAAGAAGAAACATAAAGTTTACTTAAAGAAACAAAGTACATAAACAGAACATAAGACCGGGCTCCCGATTCCGCACATCAGAGAAGGGTACACAACTCAGGATCACAGACGAGTGCTGGAGGACATCACGGGTAGATGCAGTCCAGGGTTATCTGGCACAGGCATACTTGGACGGCCTCTCTCTCAGGCCTTAGGCGTAGCACAGGCTCAGCAGGAGAACATCAGACACCGACCTCAGACAGACTTCAGACGATGGCGGGGTCATCACGGGTTGATGAAGTCCAGGATCATCTGGCACGGGCATACTAGTATGGCCTCACTCTCAGGCCTCGGGCGTAGCACAGGCTCAGCAGGAGAACATCAGACACCGGCCCAGGACGAACGTCAGACGATGGCGGGGTCATCACGGGTTGATGAAGTCCAGGGTCATCTGGCACGGGCATACTAGGACGGCCTCTCTCTCAGGCCTCAGGCGTAGCACAGGCTCAGCAGGAGAACATCAGACACCGACCCAGGACAGACGTCATCACAGGGTAGACCAAGGAGGAACCGGCAGGACAGGCAGGTTGTCACGGCAAGTGACCAAGGCAGTCTCTGGGACAGGCAGGTTGTCACGGCAAGTGACCAGGCAGTCTCTGGGACAGGCAGGTTGTCACGGCTAGTGACCAGGGCAGTCTCTGGGACAGGCAGGTTGTCACGGCTAGTGACCAAGGCAGTCTCTGGGACAGGCAGGTTGTCACGGCTAGTGACCAGGGCAGTCTCTGGGACAGGCAGGTTGTCACGGCAAGTGACCAGGCAGTCTCTGGGACAGGCAGGTTGTCACGGCTAGTGACCAGGGCAGTCTCTGGGACAGGCAGGTTGTCACGGCTAGTGACCAGGCAGTCTCTGGGACAGGCAGGTTGTCACGGCTAGTGACCAGGGCAGTCTCTGGGACAGGCAGGTTGTCACGGCAAGTGACCAAGGCAGTCTCTGGGACAGGCAGGTATATACGACCTGATATGGTGGAGCCTCCAGGTAGGCTGCAGTCGGATGGCAGATGATCGCTCCCAGGTGAGCAGGCAAGAGCCGGGGATCTCTGCAGATGATGTCCGAACTTCCGGATGGAGCTGCAGTCGGATGGCAGATGATCGCTCCTAGGTGAGCAGGCAAGAGTCGGGGATCTCTGCAGATGACGTCCGAGCCTCTGGATGGAACTGCAGACGGATGGCAGACAGGCAAACCGACAGGTAACAGGCAGGTAACTGGAATCAGGAGCTGATGGCTGAAACAGAGTTAGACTGCACAGGAACAACCGGGACACGGATTGGATCTCAGGGAGTCAGGAACACAGACAGGAACATGGATTGGATCACAGGGAGTCAGGAACACGGAAAAGAACATCAGGAACACGGATTGGGTCTCAGGGAGTCAGGAACACGGACAAGAACATCAGGAACACGGATTGGGTCTCAGGAAGTCAGGAACACGGACAGGAACATGGATTGAATCACAGGAACACGGACTGGAACACAGGCCTCGGACTCCGGACATCTGGCACCGATCAGCAGGCTCCGGACATCTGGCAATGATCGGCAGGATCCGGACATCAGGCAGGAAGGATAGGATCCGGACATCTGGAAGTGGTCGTCGGACATCGGACATCAGGCCATGGTCATCAGGCATAGGATCCGGACATCTGGCAGCGACCTGAAAAGGAACCCCAGCGGTCTGGTGCAAGCCCCGCCAGGCTCAACGGGAGCTGGCCGGGGATTGCACAGAGGCTGAGCACAGAGTAACAGAAACTCAGCACACACCGGACTCCTTCTTCCAAGATGAACTCAGGTTATATAGCAAGGATTCACAGTCACTGGCACAGGGTTCTGGACACAGCAGGATTTCAGGAACATAACACAAAGGACACAGTTCAGACAGTCAGGTACAGGATGCGATCCAAGATCAGGGGTTCAGGTAATTAGACACAGCAGGAACAGGCCTGGATATACAGCCTCCAGGAACGGCGATCTGGCTAATCAGCCCCCAGCATAGGCGGAAACACAAGACACAATTCAGACATTCAGGTACCGGGTTTGATCCAGGATCAGGGAACAAGACACAGCAGGAACAGGGAATCAGCTCTCCAGAGCTGATCAACTTCAGAGCAGGAGCTGAACACACAACCACATACGGCTAGGTTCAGGGATTCAGTGTGGATTCAATGTGAAGCTCTGGCAACGCCCACTAGGGCTGGGGAACTTTATATATGAGCTGCTTCACAGCGATAGGCTGGAGCAGTAATTCTAGTAAACACCCAATCCACATAAAAGCAGGACAGGTGTGGGCCGCGCCCCCTATGCAGAGCCAGACAGCACAACACAGAGGGAACCCAACAATGGCTGCTGCCAACCACGCAGTAAGTCATGCACCACTGCAGAGGACTTTGCAAGCTACGGACGGCTTTCACAGCAAGTCAGGAACCGCACATGCGGGCGGTCATGCAAAGCAGCGGAGCCACTCACGCAAGTACGGGTACGCAGCAGTGCCGGGAACTGAGCAGCATCCATATAGGTAACAGACAACAGTATCCCAGCTGGTTAGGGGGAAAGGAGCAAAAGGGTTAATGCAAAAAACATGCAGAGTAACGCTGGAAAACAAAGTACAGACAATACCAGCGTTACACTAAGAATCTGTGCTTGAGGATTCCGTCTAAGAAATTGGGTCCCAAGTTAGTAGGGCCCTTTAAGGTGCTTCAGGTTATTAACCAATCTGCTGTTAAGTTGGAGCTTCCCACCTACTGGAAGATTAATCTGGTGTTTCATGTTTCTCTCTTGAAAAAAGCTGAGGTCTCAGATGGAGACGTCTCGGCCACTGTTCCCCTGGTGGTGGAGGACGGGCAATATGAGATTTCCCGCATCCTAAATTCTAGACGGTATAGAGGGAGTTTACAGTACCTCGTCGCTTGGAAGGGTTATGGACCCGAGGATAACTCATGGGTGAGGGCGGATGATGTTTCTGCGTCTAGACTTGTCAGAGCGTTTCACAAGAGGTTTCCGGATAAGCCTAAGTCCTAGGGGATCCGGAGGATCCTCTTAGAAGGGAGGGTACTGTTAGAACCCTCTTGTTAGGTTTTGTTTCAGTTTGCTGGTCACGTGACCTTTTTTTCCTGTTTGGTCTGGCTCCGCCCTTCTGGCTTTGCTGGACTTCATTGTATTACCTACTCTTAAGCTAGCCGGGTGCTTAGGTGCCTTACTCAGTCAGTTTTGCTTGATCTTAGGATCTCTAAGTAATTTGTTTTCTGTTTGATTTTCCCTGCTACAATTTCTGTTAGGAGGTGTACACCTTTTCTCCCAGTCCCTAGATCTTGTAAGGATTCCTCCCTCGCAACTATAGGTCTTCGTTCAGACTAGCTGACGACTTTAGCGGGTCTGGTCGCAGGATCAGGTTTCCCGTTACATCGTAGGGATCCAGCTTAGTTCTATTGTAGGGACAGAATTCCCATCTTTCCTTAGTGCTTGTAGCAGATCATAACACACGGCATTCCTGAGAACATTGTGTCTGACAGAGGAGTCCAGTTTGTTTCCAGATTTTGGAGGACTTTTTGTTCTAAACTTGGTGTTCAATTGTCTTTCTCCTCGGCTTTTCATCCTCAGACCAATGGACAAACTGAGAGAACAAACCAGACATTGGAGACTTATCTGAGATGCTTTGTGTCTGCTGATCAGGATGACTGGGTCTCTTTTTTGCCTTTGGCTGAGTTTGCTCTTAATAATAGGGCTAGCTCTGCCACTTTGATGTCTCCATTTTTCTGCAATTTTGGGTTTCACCCTCGATTTTCTTCAGGACAGACGGAGGCTTCTGTCTGTCCAGGTGTTGACTCTGTTGTGGAGCGTATGCAGCAGATTTGGGACCAGGTAGTGGAGAGGTTGTCCCTCTCTCAGGAGAGGGCCCAGCGGTTTGCCAACTGGCATAGGACTGATGGTCCTCGATTTGAAGTGGGGGACTTGGTCTGGTTGTCCTCAAGAAATATCCCTATGAGAGTTGCATCTCCTAAGTTTAAGCCTAGGTTCATTGGACCTTATAAGATCATGGAGATTCTTAATCCTGTTTCCTTTCGTTTACTTCTTCCAGGGACATTTAAGATCCATAACGTGTTCCACAAGTCCTTATTGAAGAGGTTTGTCGAGCCAGTGGTTCCTATGGCTGTGCCTCCTGACCCTGTTTTGGTTGAGGGCAATCTGGAGTATGTGGTTGAGAAAATATTGAATTCTCGTTTTTCTAGACGGAAACTCCAGTATTTGGTTAAGTGGAGAGGTTATGGTCAGGAGGACAATTCTTGGGTGTTTGCTTCGGACATCCATGCTAGGAGACTCATCCGTGCGTATCACAGAGCTCATCCTGACTGACCTGGTTGCTCAAATGAGGGTTCGGTGACCCCTCCTCAAGGGGGGGTACTGTTGTGAATGTGCTAGAAATTAATTCTGAGCAGAAGCTCCCTCTGGTGGTTACAAACAGTACTGAACTATCCAATGAAGATTGTGAAGATTGGCGATCAGGTGTTACTGACTGGTCTTATATAAGGGAGGTTCCCTCCCATCAGGGTTGCCGGTGATCAATTGTTCTGGTCTCATCTTTGATTCCTGTTCACTTTGTAGCTTGCTGTTTCGTGCCTGCATCTTCTGCTAACAGATAAGACATTTTCTTCTTTTAGTTTTTTGTGCTTGCTTTTTGCATTTTGTCCTGCACTTCTTTGGGGGTCTGCCGGGTCCCCTCCGGGGGCTTGTGCTCCTCTCAGTTTAGTTCAGCCACTGTTGTTTGTTCATTTGCCTTTTCCAGTTTTTTCAGTGGCTGCTGTTTAGTTTTTGTTACACCAGAGAACTAATTTAGGTGGTAGAGGTCGTGTGATCTCAGGTGTTTTTGTAATTAGTAGAGTTGGTACTTTTCAGGGTTTTTTGGGATTGCAGTAAGTGTCCTTCCTATCCTTTTCTATTTAGGAAGTTTGGTCCCCAACGTTTGCTCATACTATTTTCTGTCTGTGTCTGTATCTCCTCTTGTCTAACCGCCATTACATGTTTGGGGGCTTTCTATGTTCTTTGGGGATCTGCTCCGGGCAGATAGTTTTCCTCTTTCTGTCTTTAGGTGTAGTTAGCTTCTCAGGCTGTGACGAGGCGTCTAGGACCAACGTAGGTACGCTCCACGGCTGCCTTTAGTTGTGGTGGTTAGTCAGGGTACTGCAATCCCATAGATTCCAACCTCTCTGGTGTATTTCCTTTTTTGCTTGCTCTCCTCAGCTACCAAATCATAACATCAGGGTACTGCAATCCAGTAGATTCCAACCTCTCTGGTGTATTGCCATTTTTGCCTGCTCTCCTCAGCTACCAAATCATAACAGTATCACCGGCCAAACTGAAAATTATATGGTACTCAACAGAAGGGAAAAATAGTAAAAGGAAAAAGAAAAAAGGAAGTTGTCAGAAAAATTTTTTTTTTCTTTTCTCTGTTGCATTTTTTCCCTCTTTTTCTCTGGGTGCTGAGGAGGATTTTTTTTCTCTCAATGGAGTTTGCACAGTTGTCTGGCCGTGTGGATCAGCTTGCCACTGAAGTTCGGAGTATTGCTACCTATCTTGCTAGGTTGCCGGTTGTGGAACCTAGGATCCCCATGCCAGATTTATTTTTGGGGGATCGAGCTAAATTTCTGAATTTCAAAAATAACTGTAAGTTGTTTTTTGCCTTAAAAGCTAAGTCCTCAGGGAACGCAGCACAGCAGGTTCAAATTGTCATCTCTCTCCTGTGCGGCGATCCTCAGGATTGGGCTTTTTCCCTGACACCTGGGGACCCTGTTTTGAGTAATGTTGATGCATTTTTTCTGGCTCTGGGGTTATTGTACGATGAACCTAATGTCATTGATCAAGCTGAAAAAACCTTGTTGGCATTAAATCAGGGGCTTGAGGACGCTGAGTTGTACTGTCAGAAATTCCGAAAGTGGGCAGTCCTGACCAAATGGAATGATGATGCTTTGGCAGCCCTTTTTCGGAAGGGTCTGTCAGAGAATGTAAAAGATGTTATGGTGGGTTTCCCTGCTCCCTCTGGTCTCAATGATTCTATGTCATTAGCGATTCAAATTGACAGACGTTTGCGTGAGCGTAGAGGTATGCGTGGAATAGTGTTGCCTTGTGAACCAGCTTCTGAGTCCATGCAGTGTGATAGAGTGGCTTCTGGGGCACAGCGTCATGAGTTTCAAAAACGCAATGGGTTATGTTTCTACTGTGGTGACGCCTCTCATGCTATTTCAGTCTGCCCTAAGCGGGGAAGACGTTTTGCACGCTCAGTTGTCTTGGGTAGTGTTCAGACTAAATTTCTGTTGACTGTTACCCTGATTTGCTCCCTGTCCACATTTTCTTCTCAGGATTTTGTTGATTCGGGAGCAGCTATTAACCTGATGGATTTTAATTTTGCTAAACGTTGTGGGTTTCCCTTGATACCCCTGCGGAAGTCTATTCCCCTACTGGGGATTGATTCTACCCCTTTGGCTGAGAATAAACCCCAGTTCTCTACTCAGGTGATAATGAGGGTTGAACCTGATCATCAGGAGAGTTGCAAATTTTTGGTGCTGTATAATCTGCATGACATTATTGTACTGGGTTTCCCTTGGTTACAGTCTCATAATCCTGTTTTGGATTGGAAATCTGTGTCTGTGACCAGTTGGGGCTGCCTATGTGTTAATGCCAACACTCCTGTTTTTCTACCTCTCCCCAGGCTCAGGATGTTCCTGACTTTTTGACTGATTTTTCTGATGTGTTTAGCGAAAGTAAATCTGCATCCTTGCCCCCCCATAGGAGCTATGACTGCGCTATTGAATTAGTGCCTGGTAGTAAATTCCCTAAAGGTTGCCTTTTTAACTTGTCTGTACCTGAACATGACGCTATGCAGTCTTATATCAAGGAGTCATTGGAGAAGGGTCATATCAGACCATCCTCTTCACCCTTGGGTGCCGGTTTTTTCTTTGTGGCCAAAAAGGATGGTTCATTAAGGCCGTGTATTGATTATCGTATCTTGAACAATATCACTGTGAAATATCAATATCCGTTACCCTTGATTTCTGACCTGTTTTCCAGGGTGAAAAGTGCTACTTGGTTTACCAAGCTTGACCTCAGGGGGGCGTATAACCTTATTCGCATTAAGCACGGGGATGACTAGAAGACGGAGTTTAATACCCCAGAGGCGCATTTTGAGTACCTAGTGATGCCCTTTGGGCTCACTAATGCTCCTTCCGTCTTCCAGTCCTTCATGAATGACATTTTCAGGGATTTTGTGGATAAATTTATGATTGTTTATTTGGATGATATCTTGATTTTTTCCAATGACTGGGACTCTCATGTGAAACATGTTCGGACTGTGTTCCAGATTTTGAGAGAGAATGCTCTGTATGTGAAGGGATCAAAGTGTCTTTTTGGCGTACAGAGGATCTCATTTCTGGGATTCATTTTGTCTCCGTCTGTTATTTAAATGGACCCGGTCAAGGTTCAGGCCATCTGTGATTGGGTCCAACCTACTTCATTAAAGGCTCTTCAGAGATTCTTGGGTTTTGCCAATTTTTATCGTAAATTTATTGGTAATTTCTCTGTTATTGTTAAGCCATTGACTGATTTGACCAAAAAGGGTTCTGATGTGGTGAATTGGCCTCCTGAGGCAGCCTCTGCGTTTCAGGAACTTAAGCAGAGATTCACTTCTGCTCCTGTTCTATGGCAGCCTGATGTTTCTCTGCCATTTCAGGTGGAGTTGATGCCTCTGAAATTGGAGCAGGTGCCGTTTTGTCCCAAAGAGATCCAGAGACCTCTAAAAATAACCCTTGTGCCTTTTTCTCTCGAAAATTTTCTCCAACTGAACGTAATTATGACGTGGGTAATCGGGAGTTATTGGCCATGAAGTGGGCTTTTGAAGATTGGAGACATTGGCTGGAGGGAGCCAAACATCAGGTGGTGGTCCTCACGGACCATAAGAATCTGGTTTATCTGGAATCAGCCAAGCGACTTAATCCTAGACAGGCCAGGTGGGCCTTGTTTTTCACACGTTTTAATTTTGTGGTTTCCTTTCTTCCTGGCACTAAGAATGTTAAGGCGGATGCCCTCTCGAGGAGTTTCCTTGCGGACTCTCCTGAGTTATCTGATCCTGCTGTTATTTTGAAAGAGGGTGTAGTTCTTTCCCCATCTTGCCCAATTTGAGACTGGCTCTGGAAGGGTGTCAGGAGGATAAACCCGAGCGCTGCCCTATTGGGAAATTGTTTGTCCCAGACCGGTGGAAAAGGAGTGTGATGTCTGAGATTCATTGTTCCGCGTTGGCCGGTCATCCCGGAATTTTTGGTACCAGAGACTTGGTTAGTCGGTCCTTTTGGTGGCCTACTTTGTCTCGTGACGCAGGGAATTTGTGCAGTCCTGCGGGACTTGCTCTCGCTCCAAGCCTTGCTCTCGCTCTAGTGGTTTGTTGATGCCATTGCCTGTGCCCAAGAGACCATGGACCCATATCTCTATTGATTTCATTTCCGATCTCCCTGTTTCTCAGAGAATGACCGTTATCTGGGTGATTTGTGATAGGTTTTCCAAAATGATACATCTTGTGCCATTACCTAAGTTGCCTTCCTCCTCCGAATTGGTGCCTTTGTTCCTTCAGCACGTGGTTCGGTTACACGGCATTCCTGAGAACATTGTGAATGACAGAGGAGTCCAGTTTGTTTCCAGATTTTGGAGGACTTTTTGTTCTAAACTTGGTGTTCATTTGTCTTTCTCCTCGACTTTTCATCCTCAGACCAATGGACAAACTGAGAGAACAAACCAGACATTGGAGACTTATCTGAGATGCTTTGTGTCTGCTGATCAAATGACTGGGTCTCTTTTTTGCCTTTGGCTGAGTTTGCTCTTAGTAATAGGGCTATCTCTGCCACTTTGATGTCTCCATTTTTCTGCAATTTTGGGTTTCACCCTCGATTTTCTTCGGGACAGACAGAGGCTTCTGTCTGTCCAGGTGTTGACTCTGTTGTGGAGAGTATGCAGCAGATTTGGGACCAGGTAGTGGAGAGGTTGTCCCTCTCTCAGGAGAGGGCCCAGCGGTTTGCCAACCGGCATAGGACTGATGGTCCTCGGTTTGAAGTGGGGGACTTGGTCTGGTTGTCCTCAAGAAATATCCCTATGAGAGTTGCATCTCCTAAGTTTAAGCGTAGGTTCATTGGACCTTATAAGATCTTGGAGATTCTTAATCCTGTTTCCTTTTGTTTACTTCTTCCAGGGACATTTAAGATCCATAACGTGTTTCACAAGTCCTTATTGAAGAGGTTTGTCGAGCCAGTGGTTCCTATGGCTGCGCCTCCTGACCCTGTTTTGGTTGAGGGCAATCTGGAGTATGTGGTTGAGAAAATATTGGATTCTCGTTTTTCTAGACGGAAACTCCAGTATTTGGTTAAGTGGAGAGGTTATGGTCAGGAGGACAATTCTTGGGTGTTTGCTTCGGACATCCATGCTAGGAGACTGATCCGTGCATATCACAGAGCTCATCCTGACCGACCTGGTTGCCCAAATGAGGGTTCGGTGACCCCTCCTCAAGGGGGGGTACTGTTGTGAATGTGTTAGAAATGAATTCTGAGCAGAAGCTCCCTCTGGTGGTTACAAACAGTACTGAACCATTCAATGAGGATTGGCAATCAGGAGTTACAGACTGGTCTTATATAAGGGAGGTTCCCTCCCATCATGGTTGCCGGTGATCAATTGTTCTTGTCTCAACTGTGGTTCCTGGTTCACTTGGAAGCTTGCTGTGTCTTGCCTGCATCTTCTGCTATCAGATAAGATTTTTTCTGCTTTTATTTTTGTGCTTGCTTTTTGCATTGTTCCCTGCACTTCTGTGGAGGTCAGCCAGGTCCCCTCCGGGGGCTTGTGCTCCTCTCAGTTTATCTGAGCCACTGTTATTTGTTCATTTGCCTTTTCCAGTTTTTTCAGTGGCTGCGGCTTAGTTTTGTGACACCAGAGAACTAATTTAGGTGGTAGAGGTCGTGTGATCTCAGGAGTTTTTGCAGTTAGTAGAGTTGGTATTTTTTAGGGTTTTTTGGATTGCAGTAAGTGTCCTTCCTATCCTTTTCTGTCCAGGTAGATTGGGCCCCAACGTTTGCTCTTACTATTTTCTGTCTGTGTCTGTATTTCCTCTTGTCTAACCGCCATTACATGTTTGGGGGCTTCCTATGTTCTTTGGGGATCTGCTCCGGGGCAGATAGCTTTCCTCTTTCTATCTTTATGTGTAGTTAACCTCTCAGGCTGTAACGAGGCGTCTAGGACCAACGTAGGAACGCTCCACGGCTGCCTTTAGTTGTGGTGGTTAGTCAGGATACTGCAATCCAGTAGATTCCAACCTCTCTGGTGTATTGCCGTTTTTGCCTGCTCTCCTCAGCTACCAAATCATAACACTCCACCTTAGTACGACTATACTTATAGGTAAATGGATGTTAAGAGAATTCTGATTCATCTCCATCATAAAATCCTCGAGCTGCTGCACCGTCCCATCCCACAACATCAGGATATCATCAATATATCTAAACCAGTACAGCACATGGGAGGTGGCCTGCGCGCCCGCATCGCCAAACAGAGATCTCTCCCAGGAACCCAGAAAGAGATTAGCGTAAGCGGGCGCACAGGCCGCGCCCATGGCTGTACCGCGTCTCTGTAGATAGAAGTTGTCTTTAAAGACAAACAAGTTGTGAGTTAGGACGTAGTGGAGCAGCTCGAGGATTAGCTCACACATAGGGCAGTCCAGGTCGGAGGATCCCAAGAAGAGACGGACAGCTGCCAGGCCTTGGGAATGATCGATGCAAGTGTATAAAGACTCCACGTCGGCCGTCACCAAAACAGTGGAATCATCCACAAGGATGCCGTCAACCCGTGCCAGGACGTCCGTTGTGTCCCGGACAAATGAAGGCAATGTCTCCACAATGGGTTTGAGATAGAAATCAATAAATTTGCAGACCATGTCACATGGGCCACCAATGCCCGACACAATAGGACGCCCCGGTGGGTTGAGGGCATCCTTGTGGATTTTTGGAAGTAAATAGAAGGTCGGGGTCTTAGGATTTTTTATGAGTAAACCCTCATAGATTTTTTTAGTAATAATGTTAGACTCATACGCTCTATGTAGGATGTCCTGGAGTTCCAACGAGAAGGAGGAAAGAGGACTATGCGTCAGCTTGGTATATGTATTAGAGTCCCTCAATTGACGGAATACCTCTTGTTCGTATTTGTCACACTGCCAGATCACGATATTCCCCCCCTTGTCAGCAGGTTTGAAAACTACGTCACAGAGAGATTGTAACTGTGACAATGCCTGACGTTGTTCATGTGTCAGATTGTCAAATCTACGTCTCGTAGATAAATTTTTCAGATCTTCCGTTACCAATTTTGTAAACACATCAATTGCTGGGCAGAGTGACAAGGGGGGGAATCTCGCCGATCTGGGTAACAGTGATGTAGGAAACCTACTTGTAGAGGGTGCTGACTGTTCCTCAAGTAGTTCCTCAAGGTTCCGTAAGGCCTCCCTCTCGTTGTCACTCCAGGACTCCGACATCTGACCCCGGCTATGTAATTTCTTAAGCAGGAGTTTACGAGAGAATAGGTGTAAATCCTTCAACACTGTAAAAAAGTTAAATGCGTTAGTTGGTGAGAATGTTAAGCCCCTACTCAGAACTTCTAGTTGTGTGACAGACAGGGTGTGATGGGACAGGTTCACTACCTGTAGTCCACTCTGTGATGCAGGCTGGGTGGTTCCCCCTCCATTATTTTTATTTTTGGTCGCCTGACGAGTCACCATCTTTTTCCCGCCAGTCATAGTACTGCCCTGATCACTGACGTGAGATTTTTTAAGAGTGGATTCTTCATTTGTAGATTGGTTAGATCGCACAGAAGCAGATCGTGACCTTGAATAAGATGAATTCCTATACCTGGGACGTGACCTATCCGTAGGATTACGCCACCTGTATACTCTTGAGAGTAGTTTATCCTGAGTATCCCGTTTATATTTCTTGGATTTGATGGATTGGATTTCAAGAGCCCATTTTTGTAGATCCACATCTATGGAATCGTTAAATTTTTTTAAATTTTCACTGGACATCTCACGTCGTAATGTGACCTGGACAGATTCGATCTCGGACTCAAGTATTTCTAATGTGTTTTGATTCATTTCCTTTAATGCTTCATAAAGCCAATGGAACAGGTATTAGTTAGTTCCTCCCAACGGTTTTTAATGGAATCATCCTGAATAGGGAATGATGGAAACACCTGAATTCGAAGACCTCTAGGTATTAAGTCAGTTTTAATATATTTGTCTAGGAACTCGTGGTTCCACCAGACCTTAGTCCGCTTTTTAAGAAGATCTTTAAAAAAAAAATAGCCTCTCGCAGTTCCTTTTGAGACCCCTCATTAGATCCCTCTGCACCGTCCTGAAGTGTTTCATTAATCTGAGCTCGCCATGTGGCATCACGTGCTCGAAAATCCATGATCAGGCTGAGACAAACTGTGAACAACACAGGAATAATCAATTTAAACATAAACAGCTGCATGGGTATAACACAAAGAATGTGGGTCACACAAAGAAGTGTGAAACCAAAAATCACCACTCAAAAAAACATATTAATAACAAGGAGAAAAAGGAGTCATCGGTGAAAATATATCATAAAAAGGTAGATTTTTATTGTATGAAAAATTCTCAAGTAACACAGGAAAATACGTGTAAAAAGACAATAGAAACACACAATTAGGACAGGTGCATATACAGGGAGAATGCGCTCCTGATAATATAGAAAGAATCACTTGTGGTAGTGGTGAAGGAGCCGAATATAGCACAATATAACTATATCAAAAAACCCATATGTCTAGGGGAAGAGGAAGGTGCTATAGCCGCGATCACATAAGCCACAAACCACAGAGCATGCTCGCAAGGAAAGGGTCACTAATGTACATGGCCAGCAAAAACTGTGCAGCGCTGCCTAGTATAAAAAAGCAACCATGCTCACCGGTAAAAGGATGGTACAGCAGGAGGGCAGTCACCCCGCTAAGAGATGTCACCCCGACGTACGTTTCGTGGCAGGGACTGCCACTTTTTCAAGGGGATAATAACACTGTGTACTGAGGACCTTCAAATACCTCCCTTCCATAGTCACATGGTCCAAATTGACCAATAGGACATGGTATGTCGGCGCATGCGCCGCTGGAACCCGACGAGCCCCAGTGACGGCAGCGTCATGCCTCCAGGTGCGCGCACAGGCTGAACGCCCGGGCGCGCCATCGGACACAGAAAGACGCCCCACCACAGGGGTAATCACCAAGGCTACAGCGGGGCATGCGCACAGCCAATCTCTACTATAGTGACAAACGGTAAATACAACATATGTCGATATGAGACCAGAAAATCATGTTAACCCCTTAAGGACAGAGCCATTTTGCAGCTTAATGACCGGGCCAATTTTTACAATTCTGACCACTGTCACTTTATGAGGTTATAACTCTGGAACGCTTTAACGAATCCCGCTGATTCTGAGATGTTTTTTCGTGACATATTGTACTTCACGTTAGTGGTAAAATTTCTTTGATATAACTTGTGTTTATTTATGAAAAAAACGGAAATATGGCGAAAATTTTGAAAATTTAACAATTTTCAAACTTTAAATTTTGTATGCCCTTAAATCAGAGAGATATGTCACACACATTTCTTAATAAATAACATTTCCCACATGTCTACTTTACATCAGCACAATTTTGGGACCAAAATTTTTTTTTGTTACGAAGTTATAAGGGTTAAAAGTTGACCAGCGATTTCTCATTTTTACAACACCATTTTTTTTTTAGGGACCACATCACATTTGAAGTCACTTTGACGGGTCTATATAGCAGAAAATACCCAAAAGTGACACCATTCTAAAAACTGCACCCCTCAAGGTGCTCAAAACCACATTCAAGAAGTTTATTAACCCTTCAAATGCTTCACAGGAGCTGAAGCAATGTGGAAGGAAAAAATTGACATTTAACTTTTTTTGCAAAAGCTTTACTTCGGAACCAAGTTTTTTTATTTTCACAAGTGTTAAAAGAAAAAATGAACCACAAAATTTGTTGTGCAATTTCTTCTGAATACTTCGATACCCCATATGTGGGGGTAAACCACTTTTTGGGCACGTGGCAGAGGTCGCAAGGGAAGGAGCGCCGTTTGACTTTTTCAACGCAGAATTGGCTGAATGCCATGTCGCGTTTAGATAGTCCCTGATGTGCCTAAACAGTGGAAACACCCCACAAGTGACCCCATTTTGGATACAAGACCCCTTAAGGAACTTATCTAGATGTGTGGTGAGAACTTTGAACCTCCAAGTGCTTCACACAAGTTTATAACCTAGAGCCGTGAAAAAAAAAAAAAATTTTTCCACAAAAATGATCTTTTCACCCCAATTTTTAATTTCCCAAGGGTAATAAGACCGCAAAAGTTTTTGTGCAATTTGTCCTGAGCATGCTGATACCCCATATGTGGGGGTAAACCACTTTTTGGGCGCACGGCAGAGGTCGCAAGGGAAGGAGCGCTGTTTGACTTTTTCAACGCAGAATTGGCTGGATGCCATGTCGCGTTTAGAGAGCCCCTGATGTGCCTAAACAGTGGAAACCCCCAACAAGTGACCCCATTTTGGAAACTAGACCCCCTAAGGAACTTATCTAGATGTGTGGTGAGCACTTTGAACCTCCAAGTGATTCACACAAGTTTATAACGTAGAGCCGTGAAAATAAAAAATCATATTTTTTCCACAAAAATGATCTTTTCACCCCAATTTTTATTTTCCCAAGGGTAACAAGACCCCAAAAGTTTTTGTGCAATTTGTCCTGAGCATGCCGATACCCCATATGTTGGGGTAAACCACTTTTTGGGCGCACGGCAGAGGTCGCAAGGGAAGGAGCTCCGTTTGACTTTTTCAACGCGGAATTGGCTGGACGCCATGTCGCATTTGTAGAGGCCCTGATGTGTCTAAACAGTGGAAACCCCCACAAGTGACCCCATTTTGGAAACTAGACCCCCTAAGGAACTTATCTAGATGTGTGGTGAGCACTTTGAAGCCCCAAGTGCTTCACAGAAGTTTATAACGCCCGGGCGTGAAAATAAAAAATCATATTTTTTCCACAAACCTGATCGTTTAGTCCCCAATTTTTTATTTTCACAAGGGTAACAGGAGAAATTGGACAACAAAAGTTGTTGTACAATTTGTCCTGAGTATGCTGATACCCCATATATGGGGGGGGACCACTGTTTGGGCGCACGGCAGGGCTTGGAATGGAAGCAGCACCGTTTGACTTTTTCAAACCAAAATTGGCTGGAATTGAGATTGGACACCATGTCGCGTTTGGAGAGCCCCTGATGCGCCTAAACAGTGGAAACCCCCCACAAGTAACACCATTTTGGAAACTAGACCACCTATGGAACTTATCTAGATCCACTGTGAGCACTTTGAACCCCAAGAGTTTCACAAAAGTTTATAATGCCTGGGTGTGAAAAAAAAAAAAAAAAAACAATTTTCCACAAAAATGATTTTTTAGTCCCAAATTTTTGATTTTTCACAAGGAAATTGGACCCCAAAAGTTGTTGTCCAATTTGTCCTGAGTACGCTGATACCAAATATGTGGGGGGGGGGAACTGTTTTGGCGCACAGCAGGGCTTGGAAAGGAAGTAATAACGTTTTGGAATGCAGACGTTGGTGGGGGTCATGTTCCGTTTGCAGTGCCCCAGATGAGCCTAAACAGTGGAAAACCCCACAAGTGACCCCATTTTGGAAACTAGACCCCATAAGGAACTTATCTAGATCTGTGGTGAGCACTTTGAACCTCCAAGTGTTTCACAAAAGTTTATAATGCCTGGGTGTGAAAAAAAAAAATCAATTTTCCACAAAAATGATTTTTTAGTCCCAAATTTTTGATTTTTCACAAGGAAATTGGACCCCAAAAGTTGTTGTCCAATTTGTCCTGAGTACGCTGATACCAAATATGTGGGGGGGGAACTGTTTTGGCGCACAGCAGGGCTTGGAAAGGAAGTAATAACGTTTTGGAATGCAGACGTTGGTGGGGGTTATGTTCCGTTTGCAGTGCCCCAGATGAGCCTAAACAGTGGAAACCCCCCACAAGTGACCCCATTTTGGAAACTAGACCCCTTAAGGAGCTTATCTAGATGTGTGGTGAGCACTTTGAACCCCCTAGTGCTTCACAGAAATTTATAAACGCAGAGCCGTGAAAATGAAAAATCATTTTTTTTCTCAAAAATGATTTTTTTAGCCAGCTATTTTTTATTTTCCCAAGGGTAACAGGAGAAATTAGAACCCCAAAATTGGTGTGCAATTTGTCCTGAGTACGCTGATACCCCATATGTTGGGGTAAACCACTGTTTGGGCGCACGGCAGGGCTCGGAAGGGAGGGAGCGCCATTTGACTTTTTGAACGCCACATCGTGTTTGGAGACCCCCAGATGTGCCTAAATAGTGGAAATTCCTCAATTCTAGCTCCAACCCTAATCCCAACACACCCCTAACCCTAATCCCAACCCTAATCCTAACCTAAATCCCAACCCTAATTCCAACCCTAATTGTAACCCTAACCTTAATTATAACCTTAATTATAACCCTAACCCTAATTGTAACCCTAACCCTAATTCTAACCCTAATTATAACCCTAACCCTAAGGCTAGGTTCATTTTGCGTTTTACCAGCCCGTTCAACACATAGCGTTGACGGGCTGGTAACGGTATAGCATAACGCGATCGCATTATGCTATACCCGCTAGCGCAGAGGAATCAGCAGATGATTCATCTGCGCTAGCGGTGACGGAGCCCAAACGCTGCAGCCCGCGTCCGAGGCTCCGTCACTGAATGATGGCACGTCGCAAACGCATGCCGCTTTACGGCATGCGTCGCGATGCGCCCTCAAATGGGGGTGAATGGCAGCGTTAACAGACTGCGTTACACCGCGTTATACCGCGGTGTAACGCAGTCCGTCTAACGGACTGCCATTACGCAGTATGAACCCAGCCTAACCCTAACGCTAATTATAACCCTTACCCTAAGGCTGCTTCCACACTTCCGGCGGGCACCTGTCGGCGCCCCCGGCATTTTGCCGCAGCGCCGCATCAGAAAACCTGATGCGCCGCCGGCGGCCGCATGCGGTTTTTTGCCGGATGGTTTCTGATGCCCGGAGACATCAGAAACCATCCGGCAAAAACAAAAAACGTTACATGCAGCTTTTGTCCGGCCGCCGCAATGTACATTTGCGCCGCATCCGGACAAAACCGCATGCAACGCATTGACATGCGGCGCCATCCGGCGCTAATGCAAGTCAATGCAAAAAAAACGCATGCGGCGCATCAGATTTTCTGATGCGGCGCTGCGGCTAAATGCCGGGGGCGCCGTCAGGCGCACACCGGATGTGTGAAACCAGCCTAATGCTAACCCTAACCCTAATTATAACCTTAACCCTAATTATAACCCTAACCCTAATTATAACCCTAACCCTAACAGAAAAATGAAAATAAATATAATTTCTACTTTTTATTATATGTCCCTAACTAAGGGGGTGATAAATGGGGGGGTTATGTACTGTTTTTTTTATTTTGATCACTGTGATAGTTTATCACAGTGATCAAAATGTACTTTTATGAGAATGAATGAAAAAAATTTGAATCTGCCGCCAAAGCAGATCGGCGGGCGCACTGCGCATGCGCCCGCCATTTTTTTTTTGCAGGGAGAAGAAGCCGGGATCCTGGGGCCTGCGGGAGGACGGAGGACACCGGTAAGTATATGGGGGGGCGATCGGGGGACCGGGGGACCCTCGTTTTCTCCCTCTGATGTGCGATCACATCAGAGGGGAGAGAAATCATTTTTTTTTTTTTTTTCTTGCGATCGCGGCTATGCTTGCATAGCCGCGATCGCAACACCGGGATCGGTGAATACCGACCCGGATCATGTTCTCTGGGGTCTCGGCTACCCCCGGTAGCCGAGACCCCAGAGAATATTTGCCCATCCCCCACCAGCACAGCGGCACATAGCGGCGGGCGCACTGGGCATGCGCCCGCCATTGTCTTAACGGCGCCGGCACCGGGGGACACCGGAGGGCCCGGGGGCCACATGGATCTTATTGGGGGCCACATGGGGGTCCTGGGGACCCTTTTTCTCTGTCCTCTGATGTCCGATGACATCAGAGGACAGAGAAATTAAATGGCACAACTTTTTTTTTTTTTTTGTGTTGCGGTCGCCGTTATAGGGTTAATAACGGCGATCGCAACATCGGTGTCGGTAAAAACCGACCCGATTCATGTTCTCTGGGGTCTCGGCTACCCCCGGTAGCCGAGACCCCGGAGAAAATGCGCCTCTGGGGGGCGCTATTCACTTTTTCCACAGCGCCGTTAATTAACGGCGCTGTGGTTTAAGTACCCTTAATGACCGCCGTTAAAAGGCGTATCGGCGGTCGTTAAGGGGTTAAGTAACAGTACAAGCAAGAATAAATCAAATCATAATAGTAGCATAATTATTCCAAACATATTCCATATTATTCAAAACACAGATACACATATAGATATAAATCATTGGTATATGAAGATGGTGTACTCAGAGTATTGTAACATTTCCAGGGGATATAGCTCTAGGATCGCTGTCTGGGTAGACAGAATGGCACGAAAACAGTTCATTCAGACAGCAGTTCTGGTGTAAAACTGGCCACAACCAGCTTTATTAAAGTCCACAGCAAACAGATAAAAATAAAGCATAAACAGAAACCTGGGCTTGTCTAGCCTCTAACTACACATAGATCGATTGCCCTGTCTATCCGGATCCCGGCTCTACCAGCCTGACCCAAAACAACACTTATGATATATGTTACCAGTATGGAGTTTCACAGATACTCCTCCTTGTGTCTGAAGGCCCCTTCAGCGTCCAGACTTGAGAGAGATCCACTCCTATTCAGCCGCTATTCGCACGGATTCTCACTGAGACTACTCCTGTGTCCGGGGTACCTCCTGCACCCAGACTGAGATAGCTCAAACTCCTGGAGACTGCTTCTTGTGCCGGGACACCTTCCTGTGTCCAGACTAAGCGTGCTCCCACTCCTGGAGACTGCTTCTTGTGCCGGACACCTTCCTGTGTCCAGACTAAGCTAGCTCTCCAACTGTGTTCCTAGACACCTACTTCTGGTTTCCTAATTATCACCTGAGTGGCCACAGGTTTGAGCTGCAAACGTGTACTTGAATGGATGGTGTAATGACCTTTCTCCACCACTAGTTTTACAAAGGCACACATTTCCCTTATACAAGTCAGCAAAGTACCTGTGAAATGTACACCCCATTCAATACATACGCTCTCACTGTCTCACAGTATATAGAAGTCATCACCACCGAAGAATCCATATGTGATGCGGATATATTCTCTTTACAAAGACATCCAAAAGGAAGGGGAGAGGCCAGATGAAGGGTCAGGGTTCTGCACATAGGTATGAACAAGACTGAAAAAACATATAATTAAAAACAAGATTAAAACCAAGAAGACATCAAAAGAACCAGAGGATCAAAAAAAAAAATCGTTATTTATAAAAAGGAGGCAAAACTCAAAGACTCATTTAGGCCATTGGGCACCATTGTGTCCAACTGGACGATCCAACGGGCCTCCATTTGAGCCAGAATTTTTTTGTAATCCCCACCTCTAACACCGAGGTGTAGAATGTCGATTCCGCGGACCTTAAAAGATGTAGCATCACAATTATGGTGATGTTTAACCCCTCTCTGACATTAGACGTACTATCCCGTCCATAAAACCCGTGCCATTCTGACCATGGACGGGATAGTACGTCATAGGCGATTAGCTGCGCTCCCTCTGGGAGCGCAGCTAATCGCCGCCGGGTGTCAGCTGATTATCACAGCTGACACCCGTGACTGTGTGTCAGGAGCGGTCACGGACCGCTCCCGGCACATTAACCCCTTGCACACCGCGATCAAACATGATCGCGGTGTACTGGGGGCACAGGGGAGGATCGCGCAGGGTGGGGGCTCCCTGCGCTTCCCCCTGAGACCCTCAGAGCAGCGCGATGTGATCGCGCTGCTCTGAGGGCTTCCTCCCTCCCAGGACCCGGATCCAAGATGGCGCTGGGGTCCTGGAGGGAGGCGGCTTCCTCAGTGCCTGCCGAGAGCAGGCATGAGGAAGCGTCCTGCACTGCCTGTCACATCGCTGGTGTGACAGAGTGCTGTGCACACTGTCACACCAGCGATCTGATGAAATACAGTGATGTCCCACCCTGGGACAAAGTAAAAAAAAGTAAAAATAAACATGTGTAAAAAAAAAATCCAAAATAAATAAAAAAAAAAAAATATTCCCCAATAAATTCATTACTTATTGTAAATAAAAAAAATAAAACAATAAAAGTACACATATATGGTATCGCCGCGTCCGTAACGACCCCCCCTATAAAACTGTCCCACTAGTTAACCCCTTTTGTGAACCTCTTAAAAAAAAATAAATAAAAACGAAGCAAAAAATCAGTGCTTTATCATCATACCGCTGAACAAAAAGTGGAATAACACGCGATCAAAAAGACTGATATAAATAAACATGGTACTGCTGAAAACGTCATCTTGTCCCGCAAAAAACGAGCCGTCACACAGCATCATCACCAAAAAAATAAAAAAGTTATAGCTCGCAGAATAAAGCGATGCAAAAATAATAATTTTTTATATAAAATTGTTTTTATTCTATAAAAGTGCCAAAACATAAAAAAATGATATAAATGAGGTATCGCCGTAATCGTACTGACCCGAAGAATAAAACTGCTTTATCGATTTTACCACACGCGGAACAATAAAAACGCCTCACCCAAAAGAAATTCATAAATTGCTGATTTTTGTTCATTCTAACCTCCCAAAAATCGAAATAAAAAGCGATCAAAAAATGTCACGTGCTCAAAAATGGTACCAATAAAAGCGTCACCTCGTCCCGCAAAAATTAAGACCTCACATGACTCTGTGGGCCAAAATATGCAAAAATTATAGCTCTCAAAATGTGGGATGCAAAAAACTACTTTTTGCAATAAAAAGCGTCTTTTAGCGTGACAGCTGCCAATCATAAAAACCCGCTATAAATAGTAAATCAAACCCCCCTTTATCACCCCCTTAGTTAGGGAAAAATAATAAAATAAAAAAAATGTATTTATTTCCATTTTCCCATTAGGGTTAGGGTTTCGGCTAAAGTTAGGGTTAGGGTTGGCACTAAAGTTAGGATTAGGGTTAGAGTTAGGGTTAGGGTTGGGATTAGGGTTGGGACTAGGGTTAGGGGTGTGTTGGGGTTAGGGTTGGAGTTAGAATTGGGGGGTTTCCGCTGTTTAGGCACATCAGGGGCTCTCCAAATGTGACATGGCGTCTGATCTCCATTCCAGCCAATTCTGCGTTGAAAAAGTCAAACGGTGTTCCTTCACTTCTGAGCTCTGCCATGCGTCCAAACAGTAGTTTATCCCCACATATGGGGTATCAGCGTACTCTGGACCCCAAGAGTTATTGTGAAATTTGTCCTATTTCTTCTGTTACCCTTGGGAAAATAAAAAACTGGGGGCGAAAATATTATTTTTGTAAAAAAAATAAGATTTTTTTTGTTTTTACGGCTGTACATTATAAACTTCTGTGAAGTACTTGGGGCTTCATAGCGCTCACCACACATCTAAATAAGTTCCTTGTGGGGTCTATTTTCCAAAATGGGGTCACTTGTTGGGGATTTCCACTGTTTAGGCGCATCAGGGGCTCTCCAAATGCGACATGACGCCCCCAGACCATTCCATCAAAGTCTGCAATCCAAAACGTCACTACTTCCCTTTCCGAGCCCTGACATGCGCCCATACAGTAGTTTTCTCCCACATATTGGGTATCAGCGTACTCAGGACAAATTAGACAACAACTTTTGGGGTCCAATTTCTCCTGTTACCCTTGTGAAAATAAAATATTGGGGGCGAAAAAATCATTTTTGTAAAAAAAAAAAAGGATTTTTTATTTTTACGGCTGTGCGTTATAAACTTCTGTGAAGCACTTCGGGGTTCAAAGTGCTCACCACACATCTAGATAAGTTCCTTGTGGGGTATATTTTCCAAAATGGGGTCACTTGTGGGGGGTTTCCACTGTTTAGGCGCATCAGGGGCTCTCCAAATGCGACATGACGCCCCCAGACCATTCCATCAAAGTCTGCAATCCAAAGCGTCACTACTTCCCTTCCGAGCCCTGACGTGCACCCATACAGTAGTTTTCTCCTACATATTGGGTATCAGCGTACTCAGGACAAATTGGACAACAACTTTTGGGTTCCAATTTCTTCTGTTACCCTTGTGAAAATAAAATATTGGGGGCGAAAAAATCATTTTTGTAAAAAAAAAAAAGGATTTTTTATTTTAAGGCTGTACGTTATAAACTTTAGTGAAACACCTGGGGGTTCAAAGTTCTCACCACACATCTAGATAAGTTCCTTGAGGGGTCTAGTTTCCAAAATGGTGTCATTTGTGGGGGGTTTCCACTGTTTAGGCAGATCAGGAGCTCTCCAAACACGACATGGCGTCCAGCCAATTCTGCGTTGAAAAAGTCAGACGGCGCTCCTTCCCTTCCAAACTCTGCCATGCACCCAAACAGTGGTATACCCCCACATATGGGGTATCAGTGTACTCAGGACAAATTGCACAATAACTTTTGGAGTCTTGTTACCCTTGGAAAAATAAAAATTCGGGTGAAAAGATCATTTTTGTGGAAAAAATATGATTTTTAAATTTTACGGCTCTACGTTATAAACTTGTGTGAAGCACTTGAGGGTTCAAATTGCTCACCAAAGATCTAGATAAGTTCCTTAGGGGGTCTAGTTTCCCAAATGGGGTCATTTGTGGGGGGTTTCCACTGTTTAGGCATATCAGGGGCTCTCCAAATGCAACATGGCATCCAATCTCAATTCCAGCCAATTTTGGTTGGAAAAAGTCAAATGGTGCTCCTTCCCTTCCGAGCTCTGCCGTGCGCCCAAACAGTGGTTCCCCCCCCACATATGGGGCATCAGCGTACTCAGGACAAATTGGACAACAACTTATGTGGTCCAATTTCTCCTGGTACCCTTGGGAAAATAAAAAATTAGTGACTAAAAGATAATTTTTGTGGGAAAAAAATAGGATTTTTTATTTTCATGCCCGGGCATTATAAACTTGTGTGAAGCACTTGGGGGTTCAAAGTGCTCACCAAAGATCTAGATAAGTTCCTTAGGGGGTCTAGTTTCCAAAATGGGGTCACTTGTGGGGGATTTCCACTGTTTAGGCTCATCTGGGGCACTGCAAACGGAACATGACCCCCATCAACGTCTGCATTCCAAAACGTTACTACTTCCTTTCCAAGCCCTGCCGTGCGCCCAAACAGTTTTCCACCCCCACATATGGGGTATCAGCGTACTCAGGACAAATTGGACAACAACTTTTGGGGTCCAATTTCCTTGGGAAAATTCAAAAATTTAGGACTAAAAAATCATTTTTGTGGAATTTTTTTTTTTTTTCACACCCAGGCATTATAAACTTTTGTGAAACATTGGGGGTTAAAAGTGCTCACAACAGATCTAGATAAGTACCTTAGGGGGTCTAGTTTCCAAAATGGTGTCACTTGTGGGGGGTTTCCACTGTTTAGGCGCATCAGAGGTTCTCCAAGCGCGACATGGCGTCCAATCTCAACTCCAGCCAATTTTAGTTTGAAAAAGTCAAACGGCGCTCCTTCCCTTACGAGCTCTGCCGTGTGCCCAAACAGTGGTTTTCCCCCACATATGGGGTATTGGCGTACTCAGGAGAAATTGCATAACAACCTTATCTGTCCATTTTCTCCTTTTACCCTTGTGAAAAAAAAAAAAGTTTGTAAAAGATCATTTTTGTGGCTAAAAAGTTAAATATTCATTTTTTCCTTCCACGTTGCTTTAGTCCCTTTGAAGCACCTGAAGGGTTAATAAACTTCTTGAATGTGGTTTTGAGTACCTTGAGGGGTGCAGTTTTTAGAATGGTGTCACTTTTAGGTATTTTCTGTCATGTAGACCCCTCAAAGTGACATCAAATGTGAGGTGGTCCCTAAAAAAAAATGGCTTTGTAAATTTTGTTGTAAAAATGAGAAATCGCTGGTCAACTTTTAACCCTTATAACTTCCTAACAAAAAAAAATTTTGATTCCAAAATTGTGCTGATGTAAAGTAGACATGTGGGAAATGTTATTTCTTAACTATTTTGTGTTACATATTTCTCTGTTTTAAGGGAATAAAAATTCAAAGTTTGAAAATTGCTAAATTTTCAAAATTTTCGCCATATTTGCATTTTTTTCAAAAATAAACGCAAGTTATATGGAAGAAATTTTACCACTAACGTGAAGTACAATATGTCACGAGAAAACAGTCTCAGAATCGCGAAGATCCGTTGAAGCGTTCCGGAGTTATAACCTCATAAAGAGACAGTGGTCAGAATTGTAAAAATTGTCCCGGTCATTAACGTGCAAACCACCCTTGGGGGTGAAGGGGTTAAAGTGACGAGGAATCGTCTTAAGGTCCGAGGAATCAGAAATGGCCCTCGCTGCGCCAATGTCCCTTACGTGCTCCCTAATGCGTATTCTAAATTCTCTGGTGGTCAAACCGACATATATCCTGGGGCAGCCGCATGTAGCATAGTAAACGACGTTTGAGCTGCCGCAGGATATACGTCGGCATATATCAAACGTTTTATCGCCACCGGAGGAGGAGAAGGTTGAGGCACGCAGGGCATTGGCGCAAGCGAGGCAATGGCCACAAGGAAAAAAGCCTGGAGTAGGACCACGAGCACCAAAGACATTTGTGGGAGGCGGAAGATAGTGGCTCCGGACGAGAAGATCACTCAAATTTTTTGACCGTCTTGATGTTAAGGAAGGGTAGTCACCCAACGAGCGGGACAGAGCGGGCTCGGTTTTCAGAACATCGCAATGTCTAGCTAAAATCTGTCGAATGCCAGACCATTCATGATTGAAGGTTGTAATGAATCGTATAGGTCCCTCATCACAACCTTGTCTGTCCATACGAGTGGTGTTGAGGAGGCGGTCGCGTGGAGTCGTTCTTGCCTGATCATATCCCTGTTTGATGCATCTATTACTGTAGCCTCGTGCTTTGAAGCGGTCTTTAAGATCTTTGGCTTGTGTCTCAAAAGCATCGTCAGTAGAACAGATGCGTCTCATTTGAAGGAACTGTCTGACCGGGACGGTCCTAATCGTGGCAGGATGATGAGCTGACTTAGCGTGAATCAGTGAATTTACGGAAGTGGGCTTCCTATAGACGTCCGTCCGGAAGCGGCGATTAACGTCAACCTCCAGAGAGACGTCCAGAAACTCCACCTTAGTACGACAATACTTATAGGTCAAATGGATGTTAAGAGAATTCTGATTCAGCTCCATCATAAAATCCTCGAGCTGCTGCACCGTCCCATCCTACAACATCAGGATATCGTCAATATCGACGTATATCCTGCGGCAGCTCAAAAGTCGTTTACTATGCTACGTGCGGCTGCCCCAGGATATATGTCGGTTTGACCACCAGAGAATTGAGAATACGCATTAGGGAGCACGTAAGGGACATTGGCGCAGCGAGGGCCATTTCTGATTCCTCGGACCTTAAGACGACTCCTCGTCACTTTAAACATCACCATAATTGTGATGCTACATCTTTTAAGGTCCGCGGAATCGACATTCTACACCTCGGTGTTAGAGGTGGGGATTACAAAAAAATTCTGGCTCAAATGGAGGCCCGTTGGATCGTCCAGTTGGACACAATGGTGCCCAATGGCCTAAATGAGTCTTTGAGTTTTGCCTCCTTTTTATAAATAATGCTTTTTTTCCTTTTGAGTCCTTCCTCTGGTTCTTTTGATGTCTTCTTGGTTTTAATCTTGTTTTTAATTATATGTTTTTTCATTCTTGTTCATACCTATGTGCAGAACCCTGACCCTTCATCTGGCCTTTCCCCTTCCTTTTGGATGTCTTTGTAAAGAGAATAAATCCGCATCACATGTGGATTCTTCGGTGGTGATGACTTCTATATACTCTGCGTACACCATCTTCATATGCCAGTGATTTATATCTATATGTGTATCTGTGTTTTGAATAATATGGAATATGTTTGGAATAATTATGCTACTATTATGATTTGATTTATTCTTGCTTGTACTGTTACTTAACATGATTTTCTTGTCTCATATTGACATATGTTGTATTTACCGTTTGTCACTATAGTAGAGATTGGCTGTGCGCATGCCCCGCTGTAGCATTGGTGATTACCCCTGTGGTGGGGCGTCTTTCTGTGTCCGATGCGCGCCCGGGCGTTCAGCCTGTGCGCGCACCTGGAGGCATAACGCTGCCGTCACTGGGGCTCGTCGGGTTCCAGCGGCGCATGCGCCGACATACCATCTCCTATTGGTCAATTTGGACCATGTGACTATGGAAGGGGAGGTATTTGAAGGTCCTCGGTACACAGTGTTATTATCCCCTTGAAAAAGTGGCAGTCCCTACCACGAAACGTACGTCAGGGTGACATCTCTTAGCGGGGTGACTGCCCTCCTGCTGTACCATCCTTTTACCGGTGAGCATGGTTGCTTTTTTATCCTAGGCAGCGCTGCACAGTTTTTGCTGGCCATGTACATTAGTGACCCTTTCCTTGCGAGCATGCTCTGTGGTTTGTGGCTTATGTGATCACGGCTATAGCACCTTCCTCTTCCCCTAGACATATGGGTTTTTTGATATAGTTATATTGTGCTATATTCGGCTCCTTCACCACTACCACAAGTGATTCTTTCTATATTATCAGGAGCGCATTCCCCCTGTATATGCACCTGTCCTAATTGTGTGTTTCTATTGTCTTTTTACACGTATTTTCCTTTCTATAACACTCTTCTATGGGGTTGCCTCGGTCTCCCATACTTCCTTGGCTATATCTAGCAAGCCCCGCGGGTGCCGACCATATACCAACTCAAAGGGAGAAAACCCAGTACAGGCTTGAGGCACCTCTCGGACCGAAAACATTAGGTAGGGTAACAGGTAGTCCCAGTCCTGACCATCTTTCTCCACTGCTTTCTTTAGCATATGTTTTAACGTTTTATTAAAACATTCAACCAGCCCATCCGTCTGGGGGTGATACACGGATGTTCTAATGTGCGAGATTTTAAGCAACTTACACAGCTCCTTCATCACCTTGGACATGAAAGGTGTGCCTTGATCTGTGAGGATCTCTTTGGGGATTCCTACCCTTGAAAACATATGAAAGAGTTCCCGTGCAATATTTTTGGACGTCATATTTCTTAAGGGGATGGCCTCAGGGTACCGGGTTGCATAATCAAGTACTACTAGTATGTATTGGTGCCCCCTGGCGGATTTCACAATAGGACCTACCAAGTCCATCGCAACCCTTTCAAAGGGTATCTCTCTAACCAGGAGCGGGACTAATGGACTGCGGAAGTGGGAAACCGGAGCATTTACCTGACACATGGGGCAGGATTTGCAATAATCGCCCACATCTCGATAAACCGCTGGCCAGTAAAACCTCTGGAGGATTCTTTCCTGGGTCTTGTCCATCCCCAGGTGCCCAGCAAGCATGTGGTTATGTGACAAACCTAGCACCATACTTCTATACAGCTTAGGTACCAGGAGCTGACTCACAACCTCTCCATTGACCTTAGTGACCCTATATAGCAAGTCATTGTTCATGGCAAAATGGGGAAATCGTTTATCAGAGCCGGGCTCTTGTGGGATCTCATTTAGAACAGTTATACTTTCCCTGGCATGTTTAAGAGTGGGGTCTCGCAACTGCTCACTCCCAAAATTTCCACGGGACACAGGTAGGTCAGGGACATTCTGTTCCAGAGAACTATTATCCCCCTCCCCCAACATCACTTGAAATGGAAATTCATCATTATCATTATCATCCCCTACGTTCAACAACACACTAGCATTGTGTTCCGCCCCTATGGACCGCGCAACCTCAGTAGGAGCTTGATCACACTGTCCGGTAGAACCTTTTTTCTCCCAGAGACCCCAAAACAGGGGAAAGTCACGACCCAATATGACTGGGTGCATCAGGTTCTTCACTACCCCCACTTCATACGAGATCTTCCCGAGTTTTGTGACGAAGTCCACAGAAGCCACCGGGTAGACTTTGGTATCTCCATGGATGCACACCACGCTCAGGTGTTTATCAGGGATGAAGCCCCTATCAACCAGGCTGGCATGTACCAGAGTTACTCGACTCCCTGAGTCTAGGAGGGCAGCCATTTATAACCACCTGAGACACCTGTGGGCCATTCTCCTCGGCTGGGGTGGCCACGCACATGGGTTCCGCGAGGAGAGAGAGGGACCTTCCAGCATCACAGTCCATAGGTTCCCCCACTATTGGACAGTTGGCTGAAATATAATCCCGTTCACGGCATCTCCAACACTGTCTCAGGTCTGGTGGTTCAGACAGGGAGACCTTTCTAGGCCTGGGACAGGCCTATACAGGGAAGCATCGGCCCTTGCCTCACACATGTCCCCTCGGGCCTGACCCCGTCTATCAGCAACAACAACAACAAAAACAACAAAAATACTAAACACGGCACTCAAAGAAAAATGTAGGGATAGATGGTGCACAAGTAGGGTCTCCAGCCCAAATAGTAAAACAAATAGTAAAACATAAAATTTTTATGTACATCACTTTGATCTAATACGGATGCAAATAAAAGAAACCACAGCAACTATTTTGTTCAGTTTCTCTCTATTGAGTGCCAAGTTATTTTTGTTTCCCGTCTATCAGCAGTCCCCCTGGCCCCACCTGGTGGAACTCTCTGACCGGGAAATGTCGGAGTCCGGGAACTCCGAAGAGACGACCGCTTGGACGGCTGGTCACGGAGGTAGTCTTTGGTGGCGGAGTACCTCTCTATCAGGCTGACCAGTTGATTGGGGTCTCCCTGTCCGACTCAGAGCTGCACCTCAGGAGGAAGGGCCCAGATGTACCGGTCCACCACTACCTTTTCGACCATTTGGGCAGGGGTGCTGACGTCGGGCTCCAGCCACTTCTTTACTAGAGAAATCAGGTCATACATTTGTGAGCGAGCAGGATTGTCCCAACTGTATCTCCAGTTATGGACTCTCCTGGCACGGACTGCAACCGTAACCCCCAGGCGGGCAAGAATCTCCGCTTTCAGCTTGGCATAGTCTCTGCTGTCCTGCTCGTTCAGATCAAAATAGGCCTTTTGGGGTTCCCCCGTCAGATAGGGCGCGACCACCATGGCCCATTCCGATGGTGGCAGATTCTCCTTCTCGGCCAGTCTTTCAAATATAGCTAGATATGCCTCCACATCGTCATGAGGTGTCATCTTCTGCAGGGTCTGTTTTACCGCCTTCTTTACAGCGGACAACGCAGGTGACCTTGCGTTATCACTTTGGGACAAGGTGCTGAGAGCCTGGCGTAGTGTGGCAACCTGCTCCATTAACAATCGGTTAGTCTCCTGCTGTTGCAGACTTGTCTGTCCTGACTACGGCAGCCTTTACCCAGGACATGCACACTCCAAAGTCTTTTCCACAGCAAATTCAGCTTTGCTGTGCAGACATTATTAGGGCTACTGTCTCTTTAAGGCTGCTTTGACAGACGTTTTTCTTTGCTGCTGTTTTAGCCACTGTATTGCTCGCATTCGAGCACCAATTGTAGACAGTTCAGGGGGTATAGCTCTGGGATCACAGTCTCGGGTAAACGGAGTGGCATAAAGCGTCCAAGCACCGACAGCAGTACTGGTGTAAACTGGCGCCAACCAGTTTTTATTTAAGTCCACAGCAACAAAACATAAACCAAACCATAAAACAAAGTCCTAAGCCTGGCAGACTGCTAGCTAGACACAGTTAGTTCCCTCACTACCGTGGTCTAGGCTCTAACAGCCTGGCCACAACAGCACAGATTTATAATTACCAGAGCTTGCCTTCCAGGAGACTCCAGCAGCATCTGAAGCCAGATTCAGACTGAGAGCCCCGTCTGTGAAACTCAATCACCTACTTCTGGCTGCTTAATTGGACAGCTGAGTGCACTCAGGGTTGGGCTGCAAGCCTGTACTGGATGGGGAGTGGAGTGAACGTCGCACTGCCAACCTACCTGCACTCCTACATTCCTCATTCCACCCAGCTAAGAAACCTGGGCGAGATGTACACCCCGTCCAGTACGCACCCCTTCACTGTCTTACAATATGTACACCCCAAAGAAAAGTATTCAAAAGTAGGCAAATGATCAATTTTATTAGTAGTTATAAGGACAAAAAAGTTAACAACATGAAACATGAGACATTATTAAAAAACATAAACACAGGGGAGGAGAAAGTGACGTGCCCTACTGAAATGAGATCTGGGTATTTGCATGATAAGCTTTGAGAAATCTATATATAAAAATGCAGGCAATGTATAAAACAAGGACTTGATCACGAATAAATAATAAAAAAAATAATATATATATATATATATATATGTGTGAGAATATCTGGTGACCATAAATAAATATATACATTTAAAGAAACAAATAGATACATTCCAAGTGACAACAAGAATATATAAAAATACAAGAACAATTGTACTAAGTTAGATATTAATCTAAGTGAATATGATGCCATGCATAACACATCCCAGGATGATAAATAACCACATTTTATTTTTCTGTATACTTTCCACAGACATGAAAATGGCTTCCAGTTTGCATTCCTTGAAAGTCAAGATTGATTAATTTATTATGCTATTTGTGGGCAACAACAACAGCTTCTCCAGACAAAGGATTTCACTGCAAAATCGCTGCTTACCACCAAGGATTCCATGACATCACAACGGGAACCTAATTGTGACATCATAAGTCCTTATGATGTCACAATTGGGTTCCCGTTGTACACAGTAAGCAATATTCCTCCAGGCTCCAATGCTGTTTAGACTAGTTCTAATTCTCAGCGTGCTATTAGCACCTGCGGAAGGTGCTAGCATCTATATCCGCAACCCTCGATCACAAGAGCAGATCAGGATTAAAGAAGGTGAGTGCATTACCAGATATACTCTATGGGGTTAACCCCTTCCCTCCTCCTTTGGCCATATGAGGGCTTGTTTATCTTTTTGCGGGACGAGTTGTAGTTTTGAATGACACCATTCATTTTACCATTCAATGTGAAATTGGGGGAAAATGCAGTTTGGGTTCCAGTGTCCAGTGTAATAACACATAGATGAGACACAGAGCATTAATACTGTTCTCTCCTTGCTGGATGCACTGACTACTACATGTAGCAGAAGGCGTCCACAGGAGAAATGAGATATGTCCTTCACATGTAATATTTCACATCCGGCCCCAGAAACTATTAGGATCCATTATTAGGGCCCAGTTTATGAGCGTCAGGCTCCGTCATTAGGGGTTCTGGAACTTTTCTTCTGTGACTGGAGATTTATATGACGTCACATAATACATGGAATGGAGGGTTTTTCATGTGTTACTTGTTATTTCAGGTGTCATCTCCCATCATGTGTTCGTTCCCTATTCCAGGAATATAAAAGAACAGATCTCTGTATTGTCCATTATATATTGACATGACGTCAAAAATAATCCATCATTTTTCCAAACTAAATTCCCCTGTTTTTAATAGTCGTACTTGGTTCCTCAGTCCGTCCAGTCCATGTATTTGGTTTCCACTTCTGCACACATTCCAGCTATCTGATCACTTATGTTCTTTCTGTTTTTAGAGAATGTTACCGTGCCTCCAGTACTATCTGAGGAAACAGTCTATAAGGTTGTTATCCTCGCTGCCATTCTCATCGCCCTTGTAGTTATCATTGGTGCCATTGCTATCATCTGTTGGTAAGTATAGTGAGTAATGATTTATGGGCTCCACAGGAGTCTGTAGAGGAAATGTCACATCTTCAGGTTACTCCAGTAATGGGAATATTTTAGTGTAGACTTCTTGTGGCTCACACACGTCACCCTGGCGCTGTGCCCTGCCGGTAACTGATGGGTATATATTAGACTTTGCAGGGATTCACGCTCTCAGGTAGGCATTAGGCACCATTCACACAATCAATGAGGTTTGGTCCAAAACCAGTGCAGTTTTATTCCTTTCATAAAACTCCAGCTCACAAGCTAAATCCAGCAGACTGAAACATCTCATGAACACAGGCCCTGATTTTAGCAACAAGCTATGTGGGGGCTCCTTATCAAATCCTGCAAAGCTCGGACTTAACCCTGTCCTACCTGGCTCTGCTACAACTTGTATAAACTTTATTAAAATAAGTTGCTGCTTGTCATAGACACAAAAATGACTGACCGGTGATCTCCCTACAGATAGGACTAGATAAAATGTTTCATTCTTACATTCTGCAGAATACAGACATGTTTTACTTTGTAATTTACAATGTGACTTTTATTTTTGTAATTTTATAGTTGTCGGAAAAAGAAAAAGCCAATGAAAGATGCTGAAAGCCAATATTGTGCCGACGACTTTAGAGAGAACAACAAACTAAATGGTAAGTATAGCCTGATAAATCTGACATTACAGAAGCTCTCCAGCACCATATGTATTGTCTAATCCCTTCTAGATATATCAGTAGTGCAGTGTACATGTGATAAAACACTTACCATTTGCCATCTTCTCTGGTTTCCAGCGCCATTCTGGTCGTCTTCTGAACCATATAACCACAATTTAGCTTTGTCGTCTCACACGTCTTATGTGTGGCGCGGTAGCGGTTTCCTCAATGTCAGCCTATGACTCTCAGAGCGAGGTTCCATATACTTATAATGAGAAAACAACTTCCAGTCCTCACATAAGAAAGACATTGTGATATCAGTCTGATTTACAGTCACATGGTTCAGCAGAGGACTGGAGCTGTGCTGCAAACCGGAGAAGACAGCGATGAGTGTTTTACCAGATACACTACACTACTGATATGTTCAGAAGTGATTAGCAATGCAAAGTTATCTCAGAGCACTTCTTTGATATCTATTCATACAGACAGTTATTGTCTGCTTTTACATCACATGGAAGCAGTCCGCATTGTGAACTCCGTTACTGACTCTGAGGACATTCCCATTTGTCTTTTTCTATGTATAAATGTATTTAATAGAAAAACAATAAAGATAAAAAATAGTCTCTTAAAGGATCTTGTTAGAATAAGATGCCTAAACATACATTAGAAACATGATGGAAGCTTTCATTTAAGAAATGTTAATTTCAATGTTTTGTGTTACAGGACACCATGAGGACAACATAACAATTACCACTGATGATTCTCCTCATGGACCCCCTGATGTAGTAATCAATATCAGCCCAGATGAGGATGTGGTCACCTCCTCTGACAGTAAGTTCTCAGTGCTTTAAATACAATAATAGTCCAAGATAGTAAACCTACTAATATAGAGTCTGAGAGTCTGCATGACTGTAGAAAACATATTTTACAGAGCTGTCCAGCGACCACAGGGAGAGACTTGACAAATCTGGTGCTGCCCCCAGCTGGCATCTGCCCGTATCGCTCTAGTTGACTGACAGGCCTCTCCCATATCTTTAATTAGGGTAGACCTGTCAATCAAGTGCAGTGGCGCAGGGGGAAGCCGGCTGGGAGCAGCGTCGGATCAGTCAGGTCTCACTTTCGTCCCTGGGTGGCTCTTCAAACTATGTTTTCTCTGAAATGCTGGAGCATTTCTCTGGAGATTGGCTCCCTCTTTTCTCAGTCTAATGTACTATTTAGAAGTTATAATAACCTATAAATGTTAATAATCTTAATCACATAGAATCTCGCATTTTATTAAATCTAATTTCAATATTTTGTGTTACAGGAGAACTTGACATTTCCTGGACTTCTGGAGACATTCTAAAGCCGCACAAGGCCGGTATAGAGGAGGTGAAAGAGTCCAAGATAAATCAGGACTTAAAAGATTACAAACAAACACCTCCATCTATATTCTAAAAGGAAGAAAATCCAAAAAAAAATTGAAAAGAAGTAAGTATTTTTCCATATCTCAGCTCAAAGTTTATCAGAAGATCGTCTTTAATTTGTTAGAAAAGGACTTAGGGCCCCGATTGTCAAATCTTTTACAGCAGTATTGTTACGTAAAAAGCTTTGAAACGTCACAACATTTTGGCGAAACTCCAGGCTGCACTAAAATATTGTGACTTTTGGCATTCTCACGCCATTTTCACCCATTTCTGACAATGTGCTGGAGCTTGGGCAGGATGGGTGGAGTGGCGACCACCTCTTGTTAAATTCATGGCAATCGGCGGCATTTGATAAGCCACAAAATATTCTCACCAGAGGTGCACACCTCTAATAAAACACTCCTGATTTATAAAGAGGTGTATACCTCTCCATGACTCAGGATCGTCTGACTTCAGTGCGCCTCCTCAAGACCGACGTGAAGAAGTTGTTTTGGGAGTATTGTCTGAAAAAAACGTGGAATAATTATTGGTGGGTAATCCACTGACACCAGTATTTCATTCACTTCCTAAAATTCACAAGCCTTTTTTCCACCTCCCATATGTCCTGTTGTGGTGGCAATAGGTTCATTGATTAACCCCTTCACCCCCAAGGGTGGTTTGCACGTTAATGACCGGGCCAATTTTTACAATTCTGACCACTGTCTCTTTATGAGGTTATAACTCTGGAACGCTTCAACGGATCTTCGCGATTCTGAGATTGTTTTCTCGTGACATATTGTACTTCACGTTAGAAGTAAAATTTCTTCGATATAACTTGTGTTTATTTTTGAAAAAAACGCAAATATGGCGAAAATTTTTTAAATTTTGCAATTTTCAAACTTTGAATTTTTATTCCCTTAAAACAGAGAAATATGTCGCACAAAATAGTTAATAAATAACATTTCCCACATGTCTACTTTACATCAGCACAATTTTGGAACCAACATTTTTTTTTGTTAGGAAGTTATAAGGGTTAAAAGTTGACCAGCGATTTCTCATTTTTACAACAAAATTTACAAAGCCATTTTTTTTAGGGACCACCTCTCATTTGAAGTCACTTTGAGGGGTCTATATGGCAGAAAATACCCAAAAGTGACACCATTCTAAAAACTGCACCCCTCAAGGTACTCAAAACCACATTCAAGAAGATTATTAACCCTTCAGGTGCTTCACAGGAACTAAAGCAACGTGGAAGGAAAAAATGAATATTTAACTTTTTAGCCACAAAAATGATCTTTTACAAACTTTTTTTTTATTTTCACAAGGGTAAAAGGAGAAAATGGGCAGATAAGGTTGTTATGCAATTTCTCCTGAGTACGCCAATACCCAATATGTGGGGGAAAACCACTGTTTGGGCACACGGCAGAGCTCGTAAGGGAAGGAGCGCCGTTTGACTTTTTCAAACTAAAATTGGCTGGAATTGAGATTGGACGCCATGTCGTGTTTGGAGAGCCCCTGATGCGCCTAAACAGTGGAAACCCCCACAAGTGACACCATTTTGGAAACTAGACCCCCTAAGGTACTTATCTAGATCTGTTGTGAGCACTTTGAACTCCCAAGTGTTTCACAAAAGCTTATAATGCCTGGGTGTGAAAAAAAAAAAAAAAACAATTTTCCTCAAAAATGATTTTTTAGTCCCAAATTTTTGAATTTTCCCAAGGAAATTGGACCCCAAAAGTTGTTGTCCAATTTGTCCTGAGTACGCTGATACCCCATATGTGGGGGGGGGGAACTGTTTGGGTGCACGGCAGGGCTTGGAAAGGAAGTAGTAACGTTTTGGAATGCAGACGTTGATGGGGGGTCATGTTCCGTTTGCAGTGCCCCAGATGAGCCTAAACAGTGGAAACCCCCCACAAGTGACCCCATTTTGGAAACTATACCCCCTAAGGAACTTATCTAGATCTTTGGTGAGCACTTTGAACCCCCAAGTGCTTCACACAAGTTTATAATGCCCGGGCATGAAAATAAAAAATCCTATTTTTTTCCCACAAAAATTATCTTTTAGTCACTAATTTTTTATTTTCTCAAGGGTAACAGGAGAAATTGGACCACATAAGTTGTTGTCCAATTTGTCCTGAGTACGCTGATACCCCATATGTGGGTGGGAACCACTGTTTGGGCGCACGGCAGAGCTCGGAATGGAAGGAGCACCATTTGACTTTTTCCAACCAAAATTGGCTGGAATTGAGATTGGATGCCATGTTGCATTTGGAGAGCCCCTGATGTGCCTAAACAGTGGAAACCCCCCACAAATGACCCCATTTTGGAAACTAGACCCCCTAAGGAACTTTTCTAGATCTTTGGTGAGCAATTTGAACCCCCAAGTGCTTCACACAAGTTTATAACGTAGAGCCGTAAAATTTAAAAATCATATTTTTTCCACAAAAATGATCTTTTCACCCCAATTTTTATTTTTCCAAGGGTAACAAGACTCCAAAAGTTATTGTGCAATTTGTCCTGAGTGCGCTGATACCCCATATGTGGGGGTAAACCACTGTTTGGGTGCATGGCAGAGTTTGGAAGGGAAGGAGCGCCGTCTGACTTTTTCAACGCAGAATTGGCTGGACGCCATGTCGTGTTTGGAGAGCTCCTGATCTGCCTAAACAGTGGAAACCCCCATAAATGACGCCATTTTGGAAACTAGACCCCTCAAGGAACTTATCTAGATGTGTGGTGAGAACTTTTAACCCCCAGGTGTTTCACTAAAGTTTATAACGTACAGCCGTAAAATAAAAAATCTTTTTTTTTTTTTACAAAAATGATTTTTTCGTCCCCAATATTTTATTTTCACAAGGGTAACAAAGAAATTGGAACCCAAAAGTTGTTGTCCAATTTGTCCTGAGTACGCTGATACCCAATATGTGGGAGAAAACTACTGTATGGGCGCACGTCAGGGCTCGGAAGGGAAGTAGTGACGTTTTGGATTGCAGACTTTGATGGAATGGTCTGGGGGCGTCATGTCACATTTAGAGAGCCACTGATGCACCTATACAGTGGAAACCCCCCACAAGTGACCCCATTTTGGCAAATAGACCCCACAAGGAACTTATCTAGATGTGTGGTGAGCACTTTGAACCCCGAAGTGCTTCACAGAAGTTTATAACGTACAGCCGTAAAAATAAAAAATCTTTTTTTTTTTTACAAAAATTATTTTTTCGCCCCCAATATTTTATTTTCACAAGGGTAACAGAAGAAATTGGAACCCAAAAGTTGTTGTCCAATTTGTCCTGAGTACGCTGATACCCAATATGTGGGAGAAAACTACTGTATGGGCGCACGTCAGGGCTCGGAAGGGAAGTAGTGACGTTTTGGATTGCAGACTTTGATGGAATGGTCTGGGGGCGTCATGTCGCATTTGGAGAGCCCCTGATGCGCCTAAACAGTGGAAACCCCCCACAAGTGACCCCATTTTGGAAAATAGACCCCACAAGGAACTTGTCTAGATGTGTGGTGAGCACTTTGAACCCCGAAGTGCTTCACAGAAGTTTATAACGCACAGCCGTAAAAATAAAAAATCCTTTTTTTTTTTTTGCAAAAATGATTTTTTTGCCCCAATATTTTATTTTTACAAGGGTAACAGGAGAAATTGGACCCCAAAAGTTGTTGTCCAATTTGTCCTGAGTACGCTGATATCCAATATGTGGGAGAAAACTACTGTATGGGTACACGTCGGGGCTCGGAAGGGAAGTAGTGACGTTTTGGATTGCAGACTTTGATGGAATGGTCTGGGGGCGTCATGTCGCATTTGGAGAGCCCCTGATGCGCCTAAACAGTGGAAATCCCCAACAAGTGACCCCATTTTGGAAAATAGACCCCACAAGGAACTTATCTAGATGTGTGGTGAGCGCTATGAAGCCCCAAGTGCTTCACAGAAGTTTATAATGTACAGCCGTAAAAAACAAAAAAAAAATTTTTTTTTTGTACAAAAATGATATTTTCGCCCCCAGTTTTTTATTTTCCCAAGGGTAGCAGAAGAAATAGGACAAATTGCACAATAACTCTTGGGGTCCAGAGTATGCTGATACCCCATATGTGGGGATAAACTACTGTTTGGACGAATGGCAGAGCTGAGAAGTGAAGGAGCACCGTTTGACTTTTTCAACGCAGAATTGGCTGGAATTGAGATCAGACGCCATGTCACATTTGGAGAGCCCCTGATGTGCCTAAACAGCGGAAACCCCCAATTCTAACTCCAACCCTAACCCCAACACACCCCTAACCCTAGTCCCAACCCTAACCACAAACCTAACCCTAACACACCCCTAATCCCAACCCTAATCCTAACTTTAGCGCCAACCCTAACCCTAACTTTAGCCGCAACCCTAACCCTAATGGGAAAATGGAAATAAATACTTTTTTTTAATTTTATTATTTTTCCCTTACTAAGGGGGTGATAAAGGGGGGTTTGATTTACTATTTATAGCGGGTTTTTATGATTGGCAGCTGTCACGCTAAAAGACGCTTTTTATTGCAAAAATAGTTTTTGCATCATCACATTTTGAGAGCTATAATTTTTGCATATTTTGGCCCACAGAGTCATGTGAGGTCTTATTTTTTGCGGGACGAGTTGACGTTTTTATTGGTGCCATTTTTGAGCACGTGACGTTTTTTGATCGCTTTTTATTTCGATTTTTGGGAGGTTAGAATGAACAAAAATCAGCAATTCATGAATTTCTTTTGGGGGAGGCGTTTATACCGTTCCGCGTGTGGTAAAATTGATAAAGCAGTTTTATTCTTCGGGTCAGTACGATTATGGCGATACCTCATTTATATCATTTTTTCATGTTTTGGCGCTTTTATAGAATAAAAACAATTTTATATAAAAAATAATTATTTTTGCATCGCTTTATTCTGCGAGCTATAACTTTTTTATTTTTTCGCTGATGATGCTTTATGACGGCTCGTTTTTTGCGGGACAAGATGACGTTTTCAGCGGTACCATGTTTTTTTATATCGGTCTTTTTGATCGCGCGTTATTCCACTTTTTGTTCGGCGGTATGATGATAAAGCATTGATTTTTGCTTCGTTTTTTTTTTTTTTTTTAAGGGGTTCACTAAAGGGGTTAACTAGTGGGACAATTTTATAGGGGGGGTCGTTACGGACGCGGCGATAGCAAATATGTGTACTTTTATTGTTTTTTTTTTATTATTTACAGGAAGAAGTGAATTTATTGGGGAATATTTTTTTTTTTTATTATTTATTTTGGATTTTTTTTTTAACACATGTTTATTTTTACTTTTTTAACTTTTTTACTTTGTCCCAGGGTGGGACATCACAGTATTTTATCAGATCGCTGGTGTGACAGTGTGCACAGCACTCTGTCACACCAGCGATCGCACAGGCATAGATGCAGGCTTCTCAGTGCCTGCTCTCGGCAGGCACTGAGGTAGCCGCCTCCCTCCAGGACCCCGGCGCCATCTTGGATCCGGGTCCTGGGAGGGAGGAAGCCCTCAGAACAGCGCGATCACATCGCGCTGCTCTGAGGGTCTCAGGGGGGCGCGCAGGGAGCCCCCACCCTGCGCGATCCTCCCCTGTGCCCCCAGTACACCGCGATCATGTTTGATCGCGGTGTGCAAGGGGTTAATGTGCCGGGAGCGGTCCGTGACCGCTCCTGACACACAGTCATGGGTGTCAGCTGTGATAATCAGCTGACACCCGGCGGCGATTAGCTGCGCTCCCCTCAGGAGCGCAGCTGATCGCCTATGACGTACTATCCCGTCCCCGGTCATACGGGCCCAGGTACCATGGACGGGATAGTACGTCCGATGGCAGTAAGGGGTTAAAAGACTGGGGTCTTGGGTGATGAATTATTACAGCCACTAATGCGGGAGATTTCATGGTATTTCAGGTGCAGTATACATGTTCTGCAAATATTGTCTGTTGTTAAATGCGCTGTATTCAGAGGATTTAACTATTGCTGCTCTGTCCCATTATGATTACAGTGGATAGAGCAAAGAAATGAGTTCCTAATTTCTTCAGTGCTTTATCTACTTCATGCTATTTTATTCGTTTCAATGGTGATTTTTTTCTTACAAACTATTGGGTGGATATGCCATAAACGGAAGAGATGGGAATAGCCCTTTAAAGCTACGATTTAGTTTTGTATAAAAGTCTATATTTTCTATAGAAAAGCCCCGAAATGTGATCTATAGGATTTAAACCGTCATTTATATCACACTGGATTCTGCCCATAGATTAGTGATGTAATATTATCTAGATTCTCCTAAGGGGATGTTGTGTAAAAAAAAAATCTATATTGTATCTTTCTTATACATAATATTCTGGTGCTCCATGTTTATTCATAATCCATTATTGTTTCTGCAGAAAGAGTGAAACATTGCTGTGAGTTACAGTAATGAACAAGGAATCCAGCAGGAGATGACAACTCTGCTACAACTCCCTTACATGGTGGCTACTATTGCAAGCAAGGAATGTGGATTAATAAATCACCCAAATATGAAACTAATGTGATGCATATGCCACACACAAAGATGAATATAATACAGGTGACACCACAATACCTAAAATTGGATGGCAGACCACCCGGAAGATGAAACCCACCACACACAGAAAAGGAAACCAGGAAAAGAGGGGAGAACCCAGCATGTAAAGCCACTGAAAATAGGATGAATAAATACTAATAAATGCACAATTGCAAAAATATAAGTAATTTTTATTGATCAACGTTGTACAAAAAATGCATTTTAATGTGATAAAAATTGGTAAAAACCAGACACAACTGCCATGCACTAAGTAAATTACAAGCTCATATTAATAGACCAGGAGAACACAAATTAAATAATGTATAAAAAATAATATATATTAAGTGAAATTGTGTACATATGCACAAACTATGTATCAGGTAAGTAACCTATATATGTGTAAGAAATGTGCAAGTGCAACAACTAAACTCAAATGTAAACACAAGAACACTCGTAATAAAGAATTGTGTTATAATGCAAAAGAAAATAAGCAACAAGTGTGGACCTGGATAGTGAGTCAACTGGGGTAAAGCAAATCACCGTGACTAGGTAATAGTAGAACACACGTGCAGTGGAACCAAAACACAATATGTAATGAGACCAAAATGAACAGGAATACTACCTGGGAGCAAGAAGTGACGCAGAGGGTCTGGCAGAACGCGCCCCAATGCGCGTTTCGGAATTAAATTCCTTCGTCTGGGGGATGAATACATTAGAGGCTGCAGCCTTTAAATAGTGCTTCTGTGATTTTCCAGCTGGTGAGGTATCGGCGCATTGCAGCCAGCGAAGGACCGGAAGTCGTCATGACGACCGGCGTCACATGACCGCGCAACCCGGAAGTGCCGGGCCGCAAGGTCACGTGGAGACGCCGTCGCCATGCGACCACCAGATCCAGCCCCGCAGACATGCGCACATCACCGCTGAGAAATATAACAATGAAGACGCTGTATTATGAGACATAATGTGAATATTGCATAGAGGAGTCACTGCAACCACGTCATGTACCACAATGTGGACATCTGCACTAGGACTACTCCACAATAATATGTAATAACACCGAGGGCATTTAAACAGTATTATATGAGCAAGACATTTGTTATTAACGTGAGTATGAAAACATAAACCATAAAGAATAATATAAATAATACAAAAAAAGAAAGAAAAATAGAAAAACACAAAAGAGACCCCATGTGCATAGAAAAGGGGGTTTGAAAATAACACTGATGACATTGTCAGTTCATAATAAGTCCTGGTTCAGAGCACGACTCACAACGATGTATGGCATCTGAATTTTGTAATATCAAGGAACGATGTATAATTCTTCCTATTAAATAAGCCACACATGTTGATATTAATTAGAACGGTATATAGCATCATACCGAGAAACATTGCTCAGTTGTTCCGATTCAATAAGCCACTCATGTAGATATTAATTCCATCGATGTATAGCATCCGAATGTTGTAATGTCGAAAAACGATGCATAGTTGTTCCAATACAGTAAGCCACTCATGTGGATATCAATTCAATCGATGTATAGCATCATACCAAGAAGCGATGCTCAATTGCTCCAATTCAATTAGCCACTCATGTAGATATTAATTCTATACAGCAAGATGTAAATACAACATATATTAGTCCAGACTGCAACAATATGTAAAACAATCACATGTAAAAACAAAGAATAAAATGATAAAATAGAACAATGAAACACATAAGGAATAAAAATAAAAAATTAGTATGAATATAAAAAGAAAAAGCCAAGAGGCGTCGATATAATTATACAAGGGATGTATACATAAACTGCATATGATTATAGAAAGGGTATAAATGAGAGGCATTCATTAAGGCCAAATGGCGACACTGTGTTTAGTGTCCATATCCATTTAGCCTCAAGTTGGGCCAACCGTTTACTGACATTACCACCTCTGTTGTTAACCATCAATAAATCTATCCCAGAGACCTTTAGTTGTGAGAAATCACAATTATGGTGTGACTTAAAATGTCTAGGGATAGTTTTAAATGATGATATGTCCTCAATCTCAGCTGCCGCCTTAATGCCCAATACGTGTTCACGTATCCTGACCTTAAGTTGTCTAGTAGTCAGACCAACATACTTCAAATCGCAGGGGCACTCAGCCATATAGATCACGGCGGAGGAGGTACAGGTGATATTGTGTTTAATGTCAAAATGATGGGAATTGTCAGCATTAGAAAAACCCTTTGTCCTCCTAACATTGGGGCACGCCACACAAGAACCACATGGTTTACAGCCATGAACGGGCAACGGTTTAGTTTGTAAACCTTTAGTGAAGTGGCTCTTGACCAAACTGTCTTTTAAATTGGGCGACCTCCTAAATGTGATGTGTGGTCTATCCCCTACATATTTTGACAGAATTGGGTCCGACATTAAAATTTGCCAATTCTGAGTGAGACATTGCCTCAACTGATCACTTTGCCCACTAAACTGTGCGATAAATCGTACCATGCTTGTGTCATTGCTTGATGGGTTTGTGTATAGCGCATCATGGCGGGTACTATGTTTGGCCCTGTTGTAAGCTCTCTTAATTGATCTCCTACTATACCCTCGTTCCAAAAATCTGCCCTTCAAAAGCTCGGCTTGGTGCAAAAAATCCTCATCTCTAGAGCATATTCGTCTGAGGCGCAAAAATTGTCCGATAGGGACAGAGTTAATTAGAGGTCTCGGATGAGATGAGGAGGCGTGAACCAGCGCGTTAACTGACGTCTTTTTCCTAAACAGATCTGTTTGAAGACAGCCATCTGTATCTTTGAAAATCCGGACATCCAAAAATTCAATCATGTTGGTATTATAGCAATGTGTAAAATGCATGTTGATATCGTTCGTATTCAGGTTAGCAATGAATTCTGCTAAATCTTCAATGGAATCTTGCCAAATAAAAAATACATCATCGATGTAGCGTGTCCAAAATGGGACACGCTCCATAGATGCAGAATTGAAGAGGTCTCTCTCCCATAGTCCAAGGAACAGGTTAGCATACGACGGGGCAAAAGAAGCCCCCATCGCTGTTCCTTGGACTTGTAGGAAGAAGGACCCCCCAAAAAGAAAAAAATTTTTGATAGAGCGAACTCCAATAGATTTGTGAAAAACACAATAAAAGCTCTGGAAAATGACGAAAACTGTAAAAAATAAGAAACTGCGGCAAGGCCATCGGTATGTCTGATATTGGTGTATAATGACTCCACATCGCAAGTCACCAATACACAATCTTGTTCAACATGCATCCCATCAACTTTTTTCAAAAAGTCATTGGTGTCCCTCGTATACGATGGAAGAGCTGATACAAAGGGTTGTAATACAGAATCTATGTACTTATTCACGTTTTCTAAATAATTTCCCCGTCCAGAAATAATGGGTCTGCCGGGTGGGTTCACTTGATTTTTATGAATCTTGGGGAGCAAATATAGGGTGGGAATGATAGGTTCCTTGACCTGTAAAGCCATGCGCAAATCATGAGTGATGGTGCCCTCATCATTGGCCTCCCTTAGTAAGTCATTGAGTTGAGTTTGAAATTTGGATAAAGGATTGAATGTCAATTTTTTATAGTATTCTCCATTATTTAATTGACGACATGCTTCCAACTCATAGAGTTCCTTAGGCCATATCACCACATTCCCACCCTTATCCGCTGGTTTCACCACCACATCTTGCAGACCCATTATTCTTTTCAGACATCTTTTTTCCTCCTCATTCAAATTATGTGAGGACGGAAAAGTCGGAATCCTAGTAAATTCTTTGCTTACAGTTTTAACAAAAACGTCAATAGCTGCACAGGATGATAATGGTGGAAATTTAGTGGATTTTTTCTTAATCGCGTCTGGCACCTCACCTTCAATAATCACATTCTGTTCCCTCGCCAATTGCTCAAGATTAGCTAGCGCCTCCTGTTCCGTCTCTGTGGGAAAAAGACCACAAACACTCTTGTCATGAAACATACGTTTGAATAATAATTTTCTGGCGAACAAGTGAAGGTCCTTGACTGCGGTGAAACAGTCAAAGGAGGCCGTAGGGCAGAAGCTTAGACCCTTAGTAAGGACCTCAATTTCCATAGAAGAAAAAATATAGGAACTAAGATTAATTACCTTCAATTGATTGTCAGAATCTGAGGAATAGTTGCGCTTGTTGGGAAGGAAGCGGAGATTCCTTTTCCTCTTAGGAGTGTTGGTGGACACCACAGAGACGGAAGAGGAGGCCAACGAAACGTCACTCATGGATACATGTGAGGATCTAGTAGGAGACCCCTCCGGGTTGGCTGATGGTGATTTTCTCCATCTGTAAACTCGCCCAGACATATGATCATTTTGATCTCTAGAGAGTTTAGTAGTCTGTCTCTTCTGGATATCTTTGACCAGTAGATCGAGATCCTTATCCAAGCTCTCATTAAGACTCTTAAATTGGTCTGGGGATAGGCTGGTCTTGGCTTGGACGAATAATTCATCCAAATTCTTATCCACTTCAATGATGGTTTTATCATTAAGCTCAACCAGGAGCTCCATAAGTTTCCATGAAGTGACATTACAAACATTCTCCCAATTATTGATGAATTGATCATCCTGTATAATAAAAGCTGGTGTAACTCTTATTCTGAGACCTCTTGGAATAAGTTTTTTATCAATATAATTTTGCAGGAATGCTTTTGTCCACCAAATGCGGGTCCGCTTGAAAAGCAGTTTTTTAATGGATTTAAAAAGTGAATCATTGTTCATACTAATATTGCTGTTATGACCAGTAACAACATTGCTAAACACATCCTTGACTTGTCCTAGCCAGGATGCTTCCCTGCTCCTGAGATCCATATCCAATGTGCAACGTAGCAAACCTGTGCGGGACACAGAAAAATTGAAATTGCAAGCAAGGAATGTGGATTAATAAATCACCCAAATATGAAACTAATGTGATGCATATGCCACACACAAAGATGAATATAATACAGGTGACACCACAATACCTAAAATTGGATGGCAGACCACCCGGAAGATGAAACCCACCACAAACAGAAAAGAAAACCAGGAAAAGAGGGGAGAACCCAGCATGTAAAGCCACTGAAAATAGGATGAATAAATACTAATAAATGCACAATTGCAAAAATATAAGTAATTTTTATTGATCAACGTTGTACAAAAAATGCATTTTAATGTGATAAAAATTGGTAAAAACCAGACACAACTGCCATGCACTAAGTAAATTACAAGCTCATATTAATAGACCAGGAGAACACAAATTAAATAATGTATAAAAAATAATATATATTAAGTGAAATTGTGTACATATGCACAAACTATGTATCAGGTAAGTAACCTATATATGTGTAAGAAATGTGCAAGTGCAACAACTAAACTCAAATGTAAACACAAGAACACTCGTAATAAAAGAATTGTGTTATAATGCAAAAGAAAATAAGCAACAAGTGTGGACCTGGATAGTGAGTCAACTGGGGTAAAGCAAATCACCGTGACTAGGTAATAGTAGAACACACGTGCAGTGGAACCAAAACACAATATGTAATGAGACCAAAATGAACAGGAATACTACCTGGGAGCAAGAAGTGACGCAGAGGGTCTGGCAGAACGCGCCCCAACGCGCGTTTCGGAATTAAATTCCTTCGTCAGGGGGATGAATACATTAGAGGCTGCAGCCTTTAAATAGTGCTTCTGTGATTTTCCAGCTGGTGAGGTATCGGCGCATTGCAGCCAGCGAAGGACCGGAAGTCGTCATGACGACCGGCGTCACATAACCGCGCAACCCGGAAGTGCCGGGCCGCAAGGTCACGTGGAGACGCCGTCGCCATGCGACCACCAGATCCAGCCCCGCAGACATGCGCACATCACCGCTGAGAAATATAACAATGAAGACGCTGTATTATGAGACATAATGTGAATATTGCATAGAGGAGTCACTGCAACCACGTCATGTACCACAATGTGGACATCTGCACTAGGACTACTCCACAATAATATGTAATAACACCGAGGGCATTTAAACAGTATTATATGAGCAAGACATTTGTTATTAACGTGAGTATGAAAACATAAACCATAAAGAATAATATAAATAATACAAAAAAAGAAAGAAAAATAGAAAAACACAAAAGAGACCCCATGTGCATAGAAAAGGGGGTTTGAAAATAACACTGATGACTAGGGTTGAGCATTCCGATACTGCAAATATCGGGTATCGGCCGATATTGGCTGTATCGGAATTCCGATTCCGAGTTCCGATATTTTCGTCATATCGGATACCGGAATCGGGATTGTCACTGTCACTGTCTGTGTCCGTCGGTCGGGTCTGTCAGGAGTCAGCGGCACTTACCTGTCAGAAGATCTCCGGCGGTCACGTCCTGGACTGCTTGATGGCCGCAATCTTCTTTCCCCGGCGGTCACATGCAGTTTCTCGCGATAACTGCAGTGACTGCTGGGTAATCCCGGCCGTAAAGCAGTCAGTCCGATGACGTCACCGCCGGGGAAGCAGGTAATCAGCTGTGCTGCGTCGCGATGACAGGTTCTCATTGCGATGTAGCAGAGTTGGATCGTCGTGGGACTGTCGTTATGGACTGCGTCGGACAGGTGGTATACTGTTGGTTTGTTTTTTTTCTTTTTTTACAGGAGATCGATGGCGTCGCAGGAATGAGAGTACAATAAAATTAATGAAAACTGTGTTGTCTCTTTTATTTCATTAAATACTTTTTTCTTGCTTTGTCTTTTTTTTATGCATTTAATAACTTTGGGATTAATAATGGATCGGTGTCTTATTGACACCTCTCCATTATTAACCGGGCTTATTGTCACCGTGCAATCAACGGTGACATTAACCCCTTATTACCCCGCTTGCCACCGCTACAGGGCAAGTGGGAAGAGCCGGGTAAAGTGCCACAATTGGCACATCTTTTGATGCGCCAAATGTGGGGCTGCTGTAGCCTGGTATTATCAGGCTGTTGAGGGCCAAAATCCATGGGCCTTGACAGTCTTTTAATACCAGGCCGCAGCAGTCTGCATTTTACTTGGCTGGTTAACAAAAATAGGGGGGATCCCCACGCCGTTTTTTTTTCGAGGGGATCCCCTATTTTTGTTAACCAGCCAAGCTAAGCAGACTGCTGTGGCCTGGTATTATCAGGCTTGCAAGGTCCATGGATATTGGATCCTTACCAGCCTGAAAAACCAGGCCTCAGCGGTCTGCTTCATCTGGCTGGTTAACAAAAATAGGGGGGACCCCATGCCAATTTTTTTCGAGGGGATCCCCTATTTTTGTTAATCAGCCAAGATATGCAGACTGCTGTGGCCTGGTATTATCAGGCTGGCAAGGTCCATGGATCTTGGCTCCTTAACAGCCTGAAAATCCAGGCCTCAGCGGTCTGCTTCATCTGGCTGGTTAACAAAAATAGGGGGGACCCCACGCCAATTTTTTTCGAGGGGATCCCCTATTTTTGTTAATCAGCCAAGATATGCAGACTGCTGTGGCCTGGTATTATCAGGCTGGCAAGGTCCATGGATCTTGGCTCCTTAACAGCCTGAAAATCCAGGCCTCAGCGGTCTGCTTCATCTGGCTGGTTAACAAAAATAGGGGGGACCCCACGCCAATTTTTTTCGAGGGGATCCCCTATTTTTGTTAATCAGCCAAGATATGCAGACTGCTGTGGCCTAGTATTATCAGGCTGGCAAGGTCCATGGATCTTGGCTCCTTAACAGCCTGAAAATCCAGGCCTCAGCGGTCTGCTTCATCTGGCTGGTTAACAAAAATAGGGGGGACCCCACGCCATTTTTTTTTCGAAGGGAACCCCTATTTTTGTTAATCAGTTCCCTCTGACGTCACTGATTGTGTCCCTGGCTGACCTGAAGTGAAAGTGGAAAGCAATCAATTAAGCTTTCCACTTAAGGGCCCGTCTCACATAGCGATATCGCTACCGAGATCGCTGCTGAGTCACTAGTTTTGTGACGCAGCAGCGAGCTCACCAGCGATATCGCTGTGTGTGACATTCAGCGACGATCAGCCCCCCTGCCGGGTATCGCTGATCGTCGCTGAAATGTCAGGACCTTTTTTTGATCGCTGGTTTCCCGCTGACAGGCACGCATCGCTGCGTGTGACAGGCGGGAGACCAGCGATCCGCTGGTAACCAAGGTACACAGCGGGTTTCCAGGCGCGGGGCTGTGCCTAGAAACCCGCTGTGTACCTTGGATACCAGCGCCCTGATGCAGGGAGCTGGTATCCAAGGTACACAGCGGGTTTCCAAGCGCTGCGCGGTGCCTGGAAACCCGCTGTGTACCTTGGTTACCAGCGGATCGCTGGTCTCCCGCCTGTCACACGCAGCGATGCGTGCCTGTCAGAGGGAAACCAGCGATCAAAAAAAGGTCCTGACATTTCTGCGACGATCAGCGATACCCGGCAGGGGGGCTGATCGTCGCTGAATGTCACACACAGCGATATCGCTGGTGAGCTCGCTGCTGCGTCACAAAACTTGTGACTCAGCAGTGATCTCGGTAGCGATATCGCTATGTGAGACGGGCCCTTAAGCGATGTTACCCGCAGTGTCGCTGTCCCAGATCGCTGCCTGAGCTGCCTGTTTGGCAGCTCAGCAGCGATCATGTAGCGATACACCAGCGATCCTGACAAGTGCATATCGTTGTCGGGATCGCTGGTGTATCGTTATGTGACACCCAGCCTTTACTCTCCTGTCAGGCAGGAGAGGAACTCATTCATTTGGGGTTTACTGTGAGGCTGCAGCATTAGCTGCGGTCCCTGCAGTAAACATTAACCCTTTCTGAAGGATTACACCGTGGGACCTGACTGTGCATGGGATAGGTAAGAATAATTTTGCTTTTTTCTTTTATTTTTATTACAGGAAATGGTTTTTGCAGTAAAATAAAATATGGTCAAAAACATGTGTCTTTATTTCATTAAAATGATTTTTAATTAAAGTGTGTGTGTTTTATTTTTATTTCATGCAATAGGATTAATAATTGATAGTTGTCTAATTGACAGCTCTCAATTATTAACCTGGCTTAAGGTCACCTTTCAATAGCAAGGTGGCTTTAACCCCATATTAACCCATTCGCCACCGCTACAGGGCAATGGGAATAGACGGGCAAAGTGCCAGAAAGGGCGAATCTAATTATAGATTTGTCTTTCCTGGGGTGTCTGGGGGCAGATGTTAGTAGCCGGGGGGGGCAAAAATAATGGTCCCTCTCTGGGCTATTATTATCTGCCCCCACTCACTGGCTTTGTCTGTCTGGTTGCGAAAATAGGGCGGGAGCCCACGCATTTTTTTTCAGCAATTTTACACCTCATATATATATATACATGTCATTGAATTTGTGACACATATATATATATATTTATATTTGTAGTTCATACACTTCTACATAGTATAATAGCCGCTAATTCAATTGCCGGCTTTTGTGAAAATGCAGAACCCGACATGAAATGACACTTGGTGTACATAGGGTTAACCATGTCTTTTCATGTCCTTTGCTATCTAATTTGCACAAACAATTAAATCAGTCTATGTGTGCAAAATTTCACACCTGTAGGGGTTAATTAAAGGTGTAAATTCGTAGCAAAAAAGTCCGTTTTTTTTACAACGAATTTACACCTTTAATTAACCCCTACAGGTGTGAAATTTTGCACACATAGACTGATTTAATTGTTTGTGCAAATCAGATAGCAAACGACATGAAAAGACATGGTTAACCCTATGTACACCAAGTGTCATTTCATGTCGGGTGCTTCTGTCTTTTCACTGAAGCCGGCTTTACCCGGCAATTGAATCAGAGAGGATATTTTACTATGTAGAAGTGTATAAACTATACATATATGTATATATATATGTCACAATGACATGTATATATATATATATATATGTATTCTATGTGTGTATATTTAGTGTTTACAAGGAAAGAATGGGGTTTTTTTAGTTGCGATATTTTGTTCCCATAGACTTACATGGGACTTCCGGTATCGGTATCGGGTATCGCCGATATTTTAGTGATATCGGCGATACCATTCCGATTCCGATACTTTAGGATATCGGAAAGTATCGCTCAACTCTACTGATGACATTGTCAGTTCATAATAAGTCCTGGTTCAGAGCACGACTCACAACGATGTATGGCATCTGAATTTTGTAATATCAAGGAACGATGTATAATTCTTCCTATTAAATAAGCCACACATGTTGATATTAATTAGAACGGTATATAGCATCATACCGAGAAACATTGCTCAGTTGTTCCGATTCAATAAGCCACTCATGTAGATATTAATTCCATCGATGTATAGCATCCGAATGTTGTAATGTCGAAAAACGATGCATAGTTGTTCCAATACAGTAAGCCACTCATGTGGATATCAATTCAATCGATGTATAGCATCATACCAAGAAGCGATGCTCAATTGCTCCAATTCAATTAGCCACTCATGTAGATATTAATTCTATACAGCAAGATGTAAATACAACATATATTAGTCCAGACTGCAACAATATGTAAAACAATCACATGTAAAAACAAAGAATAAAATGATAAAATAGAACAATGAAACACATAAGGAATAAAAATAAAAAATTAGTATGAATATAAAAAGAAAAAGCCAAGAGGCGTCGATATAATTATACAAGGGATGATATTACAAAATTCAGATGCCATACATCGTTGTGAGTCGTGCTCTGAACCAGGACTTATTATGAACTGACAATGTCATCAGTGTTATTTTCAAACCCCCTTTTCTATGCACATGGGGTCTCTTTTGTGTTTTTCTATTTTTCTTTCTTTTTTTGTATTATTTATATTATTCTTTATGGTTTATGTTTTCATACTCACGTTAATAACAAATGTCTTGCTCATATAATACTGTTTAAATGCCCTCGGTGTTATTACATATTATTGTGGAGTAGTCCTAGTGCAGATGTCCACATTGTGGTACATGACGTGGTTGCAGTGACTCCTCTATGCAATATTCACATTATGTCTCATAATACAGCGTCTTCATTGTTATATTTCTCAGCGGTGATGTGCGCATGTCTGCGGGGCTGGATCTGGTGGTCGCATGGCGACGGCGTCTCCACGTGACCTTGCGGCCCGGCACTTCCGGGTTGCGCGGTCATGTGACGCCGGTCGTCATGACGACTTCCGGTCCTTCGCTGGCTGCAATGCGCCGATACCTCACCAGCTGGAAAATCACAGAAGCACTATTTAAAGGCTGCAGCCTCTAATGTATTCATCCCCCTGACGAAGGAATTTAATTCCGAAACGCGCGTTGGGGCGCGTTCTGCCAGACCCTCTGCGTCACTTCTTGCTCCCAGGTAGTATTCCTGTTCATTTTGGTCTCATTACATATTGTGTTTTGGTTCCACTGCACGTGTGTTCTACTATTACCTAGTCACGGTGATTTGCTTTACCCCAGTTGACTCACTATCCAGGTCCACACTTGTTGCTTATTTTCTTTTGCATTATAACACAATTATTTTATTACGAGTGTTCTTGTGTTTACATTTGAGTTTAGTTGTTGCACTTGCACATTTCTTACACATATATAGGTTACTTACCTGATACATAGTTTGTGCATATGTACACAATTTCACTTAATATATATTATTTTTTATACATTATTTAATTTGTGTTCTCCTGGTCTATTAATATGAGCTTGTAATTTACTCAGTGCATGGCAGTTGTGTCTGGTTTTTACCAATTTTTATCACATTAAAATGCATTTTTTGTACAACGTTGATCAATAAAAATTACTTATATTTTTGCAATTGTGCATTTATTAGTATTTATTCATCCTATTTTCAGTGGCTTTACATGCTGGGTTCTCCCCTCTTTTCCTGGTTTCCTTTTCTGTGTGTGGTGGGTTTCATGGTGGCTACTATGTAGATCAAGCAACCTGTAATTAAGCAAAGACAGATTCCAGGCTCGGTCTCTGCTCTCACCCATGGATATGACACTTACCGGACTTTCCGCAGTCAGACGTATTCACAGGACAATGAGTGCATTCACTGCTGCATGAAGACGGCAAGATATCCAAGTGCTTGGACTGCTCTGCTCTCACCTATGGATATGACACTTACCGGACTTTCCGCAGTCAGACGTATTTACGGACAAGTGACTTACCTGCTGCATGAAGAGGCAGATTCCAGGCTCGGTCTCTGCTTTCACCTATGGATATGACACTTACCGGACTTTCCGCAGTCAGACGTTTTCACGGACAAGTGACTTACCTGCTGCATGAAGAGGCAGATTCCAGGCTTGGACTGCTCTCACCTATGGATATGACACTTACCGGACTTTCCGCAGTCAGACGTATTCACGAACAAGTGACTTACCTGCTGCATGAAGAGGCAGATTCCAGACTTGGACTGCTTTCATTAATATGATATTTACCAGACTTTCAGCAGCCAAGTGTACTCACGACAAAGGTGAGGTAACGGCTGTAAGAAGAGGCAGATTCCGGGCTCGGTTTCTGCTCTCACCTGTTTGCAGCCCAAGGGAAGGGCACTCTTTAACCATGGTTCCCTAGAGGTTTCCTCCACTGTGGGGTTTTTCCTCTCCTGTTAAAGGACGACTCTTTGTGAGTCAAGGGCCCATCATCATCAGGGCCACATTAAAGACTATTATCCTGACTTCTAATGAAAAATTCCACATTATCCAACTTGAATAAATTTATTAATGAAGTCAGTGTATATCATGTGTATCTGAGCTTTCTTTATGGATCTTTACAATACAGCAGAATATACAGGGGTTGGACAGAATAATGGAAACACCTGGAAACATCAAGAAAAGTTAGTTTACTATGGTGTAGGTCCACCTTTTGCGGCGATTACAGCCTCAATTCTCCGAGGTATGGATTCATACAAGGTGTGAATTGTTTCCAAAGGAATTTTAGCCCATTCTTCAGTTAAAACACCTCCAGTTCTTTGAGCGACGATGGCGGCGGAAATCGACGTCTAACTTGAATCTCTAAAATCGACCATAAATGCTCAATAATGTTGAGGTCTGGGGATTGTGGGGGCCAGATGAGATGCTCAACTTCATTAGAATGTTCCTCGTGCCATGCTTTAACGATTCTAGCTGTATGAATTGGTGCATTATCATCCTGAAAGATGGCGTTCCCCTCCGGGAACAGTGCTTGAACCATAGGATACACTTGGTCGCCCAATATGCCTAAATAATCGCGGCTGTTAATTCTTCCATGAAGGGATATCATTGGCCTGGCGGATCTCCACGAAATAGCACCCCAGATCATCACAGAACCTCCGCCATGTTTTACGTTTGGGAGAAGGCAGTCTGGATGGAATGCTTCTTTCGGCTATCTCCAAACATACACGCTGCCGGAGGTCGGAAATAGGGTAAACGATGATTCGTCTGAGAATATCACATGTTTCCATGGCTCGAGGGACCAATTCTGGAGGTTTCTACACCACTCTAAACGCTTGGAAACATTTGTCATTGAGAACAGCGGTTTTCTAATTGCAGCTCTTCCGTGGAATCCAGATTTGTTCAGCTCCCGACGAATAGTTTTCGTGGAAACTGGGTTGTGTAGGTGTTCATTGAGCTCAGCAGTCTTGCGATCCTCTCTCACAATTTGCTTTAGAGTCCGACATTCTTTCTGTAAACACACCACTAACCCCAACCCTAACCTCTACACACCCCTAACCCTAATACAAACCCTAACCCCAACACACCCCTAATCCCAACTCTAACCATAAACCTAACCACAAGCCTAACCCTAATCCCAACCCTAACCCCAAAACACCCCTAACACTTATCCTAATTCTAACCCTAACCACAAACCTAACCCTAATCCCAACCCTAACCCTAATTCCAACCCTAACCCTAATTCCAACCCTTACCCAAATTCCAACCCTAACCCAAATTCCAACCCTAACCCAAATTCTAACCGTAACCCTAATTCTAACCCTAATGCTAACCCTAACCCTAGTTCTAACCCTAACCCTAAGGCTGGGTTCATATTGCGTTTTACCAGCCCGTTCAACACGTAGCGTTGACGGGCTGGTAACGGTATAGCATAACACGATCGCGTTATGCTATACCGCTAGCGCAGAGGAATCAGCGATGATTCATCTGTGCTAGCGGTGATGGAGCCCAGACGCTGCAGCCCGCTTCCTAGGCTCCGGCACTGAATGACGGCACGTCGCGAACGCATGCCGCTTTACGGCATGCGTTGCGATGTGCACACAAATGGGGTGAATGGCAGCGTTAACAGACTGCGTTACACCGCGTTATACCGCGATGAAACGCAGTCCATCTAACGGACTGCCATAATGCAATATGAACCCAGCCTAACCCTAACCCTGAGGCCCCGTGCACACGTTGCGGATTCACTTGCAGATTTTTCTAAAATCTGCAGGTAAAATGACCTGCGTTTTACCTGCGTATTTACCGCGGATTTACTGCAGTCTTGCTACGGTTTTTCCCCGCGGTTTTACACCTATAATGGATAGGTGTAAAATTGCTGCGGAATCCGCACAAAGAATTCACATGCTGCGGATTTAAAACCGCAGCAAATCCACGCTGAAAAATCTGCAGCATGTGCACAGCGTTTTTTTTTACCATTTATTTGCATTGTACTGTACATGGTTTCTGGATCTGCTGTGGATCCGCAGCGCGAAATCCGCTGTGCATCCGCAGCAAGATCCGCAGCAAAATCCGCAACGTGTGCACAGGGCCTAATAGGAAAAAAAATTCTTTATTTTATTATTTATCCCTACCTATGACAGAGGGGGTTCATTTACTTTTTTTCTATTTTGATCACTGTGACAGTTTATCACAGTGATCAAAATTTATTTCTGGACTCTGCAGGGCACACTGCGCATGCGCCCGCCATTTTCCAAGATGGCGGCGCCCATGAAGAATCCCGGGCAGCCGCCGGGACGGATCCAGGGACATCGGTGGACCGGGAGAGGTGAGTAGGGGGGTCGGAAGGTGAGGGGGGATCAGAAGGTGGGGGCAGCGGAGGCCAGGAGGAGGGGAGCAGATAATGACGGCGGTGACCGATAACCGCCATCTTTCGGTGGCGGCGGCCAATCGCCGCCGTGACTTGATGTGGGGAGGGGTTAGATCACAGTCTCCAGCCATGGCAGATGCTATTACAGCATCAGCCATGGCTGGATTGTAATATTTCACCAATTTCATTGGTGAAATATTACAGATTGCTCTGATTGGCTGTTTCACTTTTAACAGCCAATCAGAGCGATCGTAGCCACGTGGGGGTTAAGGCACCCCCACTGTGGTGATGCACAAAGGGTCTTGTGCCTGCGGGTCGGGTGACCTTTCAGGGACCCCAGTCACCCGACCCGCAGGAACATGATTTATAGCATGACGCCTACGTTGGCGTCATGAGTCGGGATGCCACTGGTTTTCATGACGCCAACGTAGGCGTCATGGGTTGGGAAGGGGTTAAAGTTTGTATCCTTAAACCCTGCAATGTTTTTGTGATTTGACGTCCTGAGAGAAACTGCTGAAAAACTTTCACCACATCTTACACAAGGATGACCGGCTAAAGACAATATTCAAAGACTCTCCCTTGTGCTACAGGCAACCTCCAAATTGTAAGAAACCTCATGATCTGAAGTTCAAGTATAAGCTCACCGAGAGGAACTTATCCTTGCAATGTGAGGAGCTGCAAAACCTGCTCTTACGTTGGGAAAAAAGGCAGGATACCGATTCCCAACAGGAGAACTATAAGATTCTCGGTACATTCACATGTTCTTCTTCCAATGTGGTGTACTTAAAGGGTACCTGTCACCTCCTTTTTCGTATATAAGGAACAGCCACCGCCATCAGGGGCTTATCTACAGCATTCTGGAATGCTGTAGAAAAGCCCCTGATGTAACCTGAAATAAGAAAAACGAGTTATATTATACTCACCCGGGGGGCGGTCCAGTCCGATGGGTGTTGCGGGTCCGGTGCCTCCCATCTTGTGACGCCTTTCTCCTGCTTGCTTGATGGCTCCCTGGCATCGCGTTCCTGCGCAGGCGTACTGATCTGCCCTGTTGAGGGCAGAGCAAAGTCCTGTAGTGCGCAGGCACCGGGAAATATCAGAGAGGTCTGGCGCCTGCACACTCCGGTACTTTGCTCTGCCCTCAACAGGGCAGATAAGTATGCCAACGCAGGAGCGCAGTGCCGGGAGCCTGTGAAGCAAACAGGAGGCTGTTGTGAATAGGCTGGAAATGAGTTCTGAGCAGAAGCTCCCTCTGGTGGTTGCAGACGGTGCTGGACTGTCCAGTGAAGATTGTGAGGATTGGGAATCAGGTGTTACTGACTGGTCTTATATAAGGGAGTCACCTTCCCATCAGGGTTGCCGGTGATCAATTGTTCTGGTCTCAATCCTTGATTCCTGTTTCCTTGGTAGCCTGCTGTGTCGTGTCTGAATCTCCTGCTAACAGATAAGACATTTTCTTCTTTTTGTTTTTGTGCTTGATTTTTGCATTTTATCCTGCACTTCTGTGGGGGCCTTCAGGGTCCCCTCTGGGGGCTTTTGCCTCTCAGTTCAGTTCAGCCACTGATGTTTGTACATTTGCTTTTTCCAGTTTTTTCAGTGGCTGCTGTTTTGTTTTTGGTTACAAACCCGAGAACTAATTTAGGTGGTAGAGGTCGTGTGATCTCAGGTGTTTTTGAAATTAGTAGAGTTGGTGCTTTTCAGGGTTTTTTGGGATTGCAGTAAGTGCCCTTTCTATCCTTTTCTATTTAGTAAGTTTGGGCCCCAACGTTTGCTCATACTATTTTCTGTCTGTGTCAGTATTTCTTCTTGTCTAACCGCCAATACATGTTTGGGGGCTTTCTATGTTCTTTGGGGATCTGCTCCGGGGCAGATAGCTTTCCTCTTTCTATCTTTAGGTGTAGTTAGTTTCTCAGGCTGTGACGAGGCGTCTAGGACCAACGTAGGAACGCTCCACGGCTGCCTCTAGTTGTGGTGGTTAGTCAGGGTACTGCAATCTCATAGTTTCCAACTGCTCTGGTGTATTTCCTTTTTTGCCTGCTCTCCTCAGCTACCAAATCATAACAGTATCACCGGCCCAAAACTGAAAATTATATGGTACTCACAGAAGGGAAAAATATTGTGAAAGAAAAAAGTTGTCAGAGTTGTCAGAGATTTTTTTTTTTCTGTTTGTTGCATTTTTTTTTTTTCCCTCTGTATCTCTGGGTGCTGAGGAGGATTTTTTTTTCCTCTCAATGGAGTTTGCACAGTTGTCTGGCCGTGTGGATCAGCTTGCCACTGAAGTTCGGAGTATTGCTACCTATCTTGCTAGGTTGCCTGTTGTGGAACCTAGGATTCCCATGCCAGATTTGTTTTTAGGGGATCGAGCTAAGTTTTTGAATTTCAAAAATAACTGTAAATTGTTTTTTGCCTTAAAATCTAAGTCCTCAGGGAACGCAGCGCAGCAGGTTCAAATTGTCATCTCTCTCCTGCGCGGCGACCCTCAGGATTGAGCTTTTTCCCTGACACCTGGGGATCCTGTTTTGAGTGATGTTGATGGTTTTTTCAGGCTTTGGGGTTATTGTACGATGAGCCTAATGTCACTGATCAAGCTGAAAAAACTTTGTTGGCATTAAGTCAGGGGCTTGAGGACGCTGAGTTATACTGTCAGAGATTCCGTAGGTGGGCAGTCCTGACCAAATGGAATGACGACGCTTTGGCAGCTCTTTTTCGGAAGGGACTGTCAGATAATGTAAAGGATGTTATGGTGGGATTCCCTGTTCCCTCTGGTCTCAATGATTCTATGTCATTAGCGATTCAAATTGACAGACGTTTGCGTGAGCGGAAAGGTATGCGTGGAATAATGTTGCCTTGTGAACCTGCTTCTGAATCCATGCAGTGTGATAGAGTGGTTTCTGGGGCACAGCGTCATGAATTTCGAAAGCGCAATGGGTTATGTTTCTACTGTGGTGATGCCTCTCATGCTATTTCTGTCTGCCCTAAGCGGGGAAGACGTTTTGCTCGCTCAGTTGTCTTGGGTAGTGTTCAGACTAAGTTTTTGTTAACTGTTACCCTGATATGCTCTCTGTCTTCATTTTCTGCTCAGGCTTTTGTTGATTCTGGAGCAGCTATTAACCTGATGGATTTTGATTTTGGTAAACGTTGTGGGTTTCCCTTGATACCCCTACGGAAGTCTATTCCCCTACTGGGGATCGATTCTACCCCTTTGGCTGAGAATAAACCTCAGTTCTCTACTCAGGTGATAATGAGGGTAGAACCTGATCATCAGGAGAGTTGCAAATTTTTGGTTCTGTATAATCTGCATGACATTATCGTACTGGGTTTCCCTTGGTTACAGTCTCATAATCCTGTTTTGGATTGGAAATCTGTGTCTGTTACCAGTTGGGGCTGTCAATGTGTTAATACCAACACTCCTGTTTTTTCTGCCTCCCCCAGGCTCAGGATGTTCCTGACTTTTTGATTGATTTTTCTGATGTGTTTAGCGAAAGTAAATCTGCATCCTTACCTCCCCATAGGAGCTATGACTGCGCTATTGAATTAGTGCCTGGTAGTAAATTCCCTAAAGGTCGCCTTTTTAACTTGTCTGTACCTGAACATGACGCTATGCGGTCTTATATCAAGGAGTCATTGGAGAAGGGTCATATCAGGCCATCCTCTTCACCCTTGGGTGCCGGTTTTTTCTTTGTGGCCAAAAAGGATGGTTCATTAAGGCCGTGTATTGATTATCGTCTCTTGAACAATATTACTGTGAAATATCAATATCCGTTACCCTTGATCTCTGATCTGTTTTCCAGGGTGAAAAACGCTACTTGGTTTACCAAGCTTGACCTCAGGGGGGCATATAACCTTATTCGCATTAAGCATGGGGATGAATGGAAGACGGCATTTAATACCCCTGAAGGGCATTTTGAGTACCTAGTGATGCCCTTTGGGCTCACTAATGCTCCTTCTGTCTTCCAGTCCTTCATGAATGACATTTTCAGGGATTTTGTGGATAAATTTCTGATTGCTTATTTGGATGATATCTTGATTTTTTCCAATGACTGGGACTCTCATGTAAAACATGTTCGGACTGTGTTCCAGATTTTGAGAGAGAATGCTCTGTATGTGAAGGGATCAAAGTGTCTTTTTGGCGTTCAGAGGATCTCATTTCTGGGTTTCATTTTGTCCCCATCTGTTATTGAAATGGACCCGGTCAAAGTTCAGGCTATCTGTGATTGGGTCCAACCTACTTCTTTAAAGGCTCTTCAAAGATTCTTGGGTTTTGCCAATTTTTATCGTAAATTTATTGGTAATTTCTCTGTTATTGTTAAACCATTAACTGATTTGACCAAGAAGGGTTCTGATGTGGTGAATTGGCCTCCTGAGGCAGTCTCTGCATTTCAGGAACTTAAGCAGAGATTCACTTCTGCTCCTGTTCTACGGCAGCCTGATGTTTCTCTACCATTTCAGGTGGAGGTTGATGCCTCTGAAATTGGGGCAGGTGCCGTTTTGTCCCAAAGAGATCCAGAGACCTCTAAAAGTAACCCTTGTGCCTTTTTCTCTCGAAAATTTTCTCCCACTGAACGTAATTATGACGTGGGTAATCGGGAGTTATTAGCCATGAAGTGGACTTTTGAAGAGTGGAGACATTGGCTGGAGGGAGCCAAACATCAGGTGGTGGTCCTTACTGACCATAAGAATCTAGTTTATCTGGAATCTGCCAAGCGACTTAATCCTAGACAGGCCAGGTGGGCCTTGTTTTTCACACGTTTTAATTTTGTGGTTTCATTTCTTCCTGGCATTAAAAATGTTAAGGCGGATGCCCTCTCGGGGAGTTTCCTGGCGGACTCTCCTGAGTTATCTGATCCATCTGTTATTTTGAAAGAGGGTGTAGTTCTTTCCGCCATCTCGCCCAATTTGAGACTGGCTCTGGAGGGGTGCCAGGAAGATAAGCCCGAGCGCTGCCCTGTTGGGAAATTGTTTGTCCCGGACCAGTGGAAAAAGAGTGTAATGTCTGAGATTCATTGTTCCGCGTTGGCCGGTCATCCCGGAATTTTTTGGTACCAGGGACTTGGTTGGTCAGTCCTTTTGGTGGCCTACCTTGTCTCGTGATGTCAGGGAGTTTGTGCAGTCCTGCGGGACTTGCTCTCGCTCCAAGCCTTGCTCTCGTTCTAGTGGTTTGTTGATGCCATTACCGGTGCCCAAGAGACCATGGACCCATATCTCTATGGATTTCATTTCCGACCTCCCTGTTTCTCAGAGAATGACCGTCATCTGGGTGATTTGCGATAGGTTTTCCAAGATGATACATCTTGTGCCATTACCTAAGTTGCCTTCCTCCTCTGAATTGGTGCCTTTGTTCCTTCAGCACGTGGTTCGTTTACACAGCATTCCTGAGAACATTGTGTCTGACAGAGGAGTCCAGTTTGTTTCTAGATTTTGGAGGACCTTTTGTTCTAAAATTGGTGTTCAATTGTCTTTCTCCTCGGCGTTTCATCCTCAGACCAATGGTCAAACTGAGAGAACAAACCAGACATTGGAGACTTATCTAAGATGCTTTGTGTCTGCTGATCAGGATGACTGGGTCTCTTTTTTGCCTTTGGCTGAGTTTGCTCTTAATAATAGGGCTAGCTCTGCCACTTTGATGTCTCCATTTTTCTGTAATTCTGGGTTTCACCCTCGGTTTTCTTCTGGACAGACGGAGGCTTCTGTCTGCCCGGGTGTTGACTCTGTTGTGGAGCGTATGCAACAGATTTGGGACCAGGTAGTGGAAAGGTTGTCCCTCTCTCAGGAGAGGGCCCAGCGGTTTGCTAACCGGCATAGGACTGATGGTCCTCGGTTTAAAGTGGGGGACTTGGTCTGGTTGTCCTCAAGAAATACTCCTATGAGAGTGGCATCTCCTAAATTTAAGCCTAGGTTCATTGGACCTTATAAGATCATGGAGATTCTTAACCCTGTTTCTTTTCGTTTGCTTCTTCCAGGGACATTTAAGATCCATAACGTGTTCCACAAGTCCTTGTTGAAGAGGTTTGTTGAGCCAGTGGTTCCTACTACTGTGCCTCCTGACCCTGTTTTGGTTGAGGGCAATCTGGAGTATGTGGTTGAGAAAATATTGAATTCTCGTTTTTCTAGACGGAAACTCCAGTATTTGGTTAAATGGAGAGGTTATGGTCAGGAAGACAATTCTTGGGTGTTTGCTTCGGACATCCATGCTAGGAGACTCATCCGTGCGTATCATAGAACTCATCCTGACCGACCTGGTTGCTCAAATGAGGGTTCGGTGACCCCTCCTCAAGGGGGGGGTACTGTTGTGAATAGGCTGGAAATGAGTTCTGAGCAGAAGCTCCCTCTGGTGGTTGCAGACGGTGCTGGACTGTCCAGTGAAGATTGTGAGGATTGGGAATCAAGTGTTACTGACTGGTCTTATATAAGGGAGTCACCTTCCCATCAGGGTTGCCGGTGATCAATTGTTCTGGTCTCAATCCTTGATTCCTGTTTCCTTGGTAGCCTGCTGTGTCGTGTCTGAATCTCCTGCTAACAGATAAGACATTTTCTTCTTTTTGTTTTTGTGCTTGATTTTTGCATTTTGTCCCACACTTCTGTGGGGGCCTTCAGGGTCCCCTCTGGGGGCTTTTGCCTCTCAGTTCAGTTCAGCCACTGATGTTTGTACATTTGCTTTTTCCAGTTTTTTCAGTGGCTGCTGTTTTGTTTTTGGTTACACCAGAGAACTAATTTAGGTGGTAGAGGTCGTGTGATCTCAGTGTGTTTTTGAAATTAGTAGAGTTGGTGCTTTTCAGGGTTTTTTGGGATTGCAGTAAGTGCCCTTTCTATCCTTTTCTATTTAGTAAGTTTGGGCCCCAACGTTTGCTCATACTATTTTCTGTCTGTGTCAGTATTTCTTCTTGTCTAACCGCCATTACATGTTTGGGGCCTTTCTACGTTCTTTGGGGATCTGCTCCGGGGCAGATAGCTTTCCTCTTTCTATCTTTAGGTGTAGTTAGTTTCTCAGGCTGTGACGAGGCGTCTAGGACCAACGTAGGAACGCTCCACGGCTGCCTCTAGTTGTGGTGGTTAGTCAGGGTACTGCAATCTCATAGTTTCCAACTGCTCTGGTGTATTTCCTTTTTTGCCTGCTCTCCTCAGCTACCAAATCATAACAGGAGGCGGCATCGCAAGAAGATGGGAGGTGCCGGACCAGGACCCGCGACACATATCGGAATCGAACCGCCCCCCGGGTGAGTTATAATTAAACTTATTTTTCTTATCTTTCAGGTCGGATCGGGGCAGATATATAGTATTATAGAATATTGTAGATAAGCCTGAAAGGCAGTGCATATTATAGCGACCAAAAGTGCTGACAGGTTCCCCTTAAAACCAGGTCAGTTTTGCCAGAGTAAAATCAGACTTGATAAATGCGCCTGTCATGTATAGTGTACAGTTCCTATAGCGTCTTGTGCTTGGGTGCGAGGAAAACACAGGAGACACAGGTTGATATGAAATGACTTGTATTGCTTCATACAAGCATGCTGAAAAGTTCACACAGTTTGCAGGAACAGCGACAGGAGACACAGCAGGCCAGAGTAACTTCAAGCACTACAATAAATCTCCAAAGCAGGTTCAGGATCTCTTCTCTGTACCGTACTTCCTCTGAAAACATGGATTCACCAAACAGCAGGTTTCCAGAGTCCAAAAGTGTTCCAAGGTTCCTCAGTAGGGAATAGCTGGAGTACAAGTCCAAGGTTTCCAGAAGTCAGGTCACAGACTGACTGAGGCTTGATTCAGGAGCACTGATTGTTCAGCTGAGGCTGCTTAAGAAGCAAGAGGGAAGAATCAGGGTGGGAACATGAAAACTGGAAACTCCATATTAACTGAGGGCAAGAGCTGCAGAAAGACAGAAAGCAAAATGGCCGACGGAAAACTGAGTTTCAAGGAACATGTCAACAGAGACAAAGAACCTTACATTACTCCCCCCTTAGGGACAACCTCTGGATGACCTCAGACCAGGCTTGTCAGGGTACCTCCGATGAAACTGGCGGAGCAGGCGAGGAGCATTTACATTATTGACTGGTTCCCACGAGTTGTCCTCCACTGGGTAGCCCTGCCATTTAATCAAATATTGCAACTGATTTCTGTACAACCTGGAATCTAGAATCCTTTCCACCATAAATTCTTCCTGACCATCGACCAGCACTGGGTCAGGGCAAGGAGAAGAACGTCCAGGAAACGTATTGGGTGTTGCAGCCTTTAGTAGGGATACATGAAAGACAGGGTGGATTCTCATAGTTCTGGGCAGTTGAAGACGACAAGCAACAGCACTTATAATCTTATTGATCTTATAAGGTCCAATGTACTTATGTCCCAATTTAGACGATGGAATCTTTAATTTAAGATTTCTGGTTGACAGCCAGACCAAATCTCCTACCTTGAAAGCTGGTGCAGGTTTACGACATTTATCTGCTGCTTTCTTGTACCTTTCCTGAGCCAATTCTAGATTTTCCTTTAGAAGATCCATATTCTTTTGTAAAGAAGTGATTCTTTCAGCCACTGCCGGCAAGGGGTATCTATGGGAAATCGAGGAAGAATGTTAGGATGATAACCTAGATTGGAGTAAAAAGGAGACTGCTTAGTGGAGGCGCTCTGAGAGTTGTTATAAGAGAACTCAGCCAGTGGAAGTAGATCCACCCAATCATCCTGTAGGTGGCAGATAAAACAGCGGAGATACTGCTCCAGGGTCTGATTGGTTCGTTCTGTCTGTCCATTAGTCTGGGGATGAAAAGCAGAAGAAAGGTTTACTTTAATGTCCAATGCTGCACAGAAATTTTGCCAAAACCTTGAAGTGAATTGCGCCCCTCGATCCGAAATGACCTCATCCGGTACTCCATGTAAGCGAAACACATTCTTAATCATCAAGTCTGATGTCTGTTTTGCAGTGGGTAAGCCGACACAAGGGATAAAATGAGCTGCCTTTGTTAGACGGTCAACCATCACTAGAATGGTGTTCTTCCCTTGAGAGGTTGGTAACTCCACAATGAAGTCCATAGAAATGGATCCCCACGGGCGGGACGGGGTGGGAAGAGGTTGCAACAGACCAGTTGGTGAGGAGCGAGGTGTTTTGCATCTTGCACAGACTTCACATGAAGTGACATAGTTTAAGACATCTTTCCTGTAAGTGGGCCACCAAAAGAAACGAGAAAGAAATTCTTGTGTCTTTAGAATTCCCCTATGCCCGGCTATCTTGGAATCGTGGATGAGTTGCAATACTCTCAATCTGACTGTTTCAGGTATATACAGACGTTGTCCCTGAATCCACACACCATTCTTAAAGACAAGACTTACGTCCCTTGGGGGTTGAGCCAACAAAGAATCCGCATGGTATGCTTCCTTGATGTCCTTAAGTAGGTCTTGATTATGAATCACTCCCAGGAATCTAGAGTCAGGAAGAATAGTCTTAGGAGGAGTAAGTGGACGTGTCTCTGCTGAATGAATCCTAGAGAGTGCATCAGCCTTTCCATTGACCGATCCTGGTCTATAAGAAATGACAAAATTAAATTGGTTTAGGAAAAGATTCCAGCGAGCCTGGCGAGGAGTCAGGCACTTAGCCGACCTGATAAATTCAAGGTTACGATGGTCTGTCAGGACGACTATTTGCTGTGCAGCTCCCTGAAGAAGGTGTCTCCATTCCTTGAAGGCGGCAATAATGGCCAACAATTCTCTATTGCCCACATCGTAGTTCCTCTCAGCCGAAGACAACTGCTGGGAAAAGAAGACACAGGGATGCAAGACATTCTTTTCACCTGTTCTCTGAGAGAGTATAGCTCCAACGGCACAGTCTGAAGCATCCACCTCTATTATGAAGGCAAGCTCGGGGTTGGGATGTACTAAGATAGGTGCGGTGGTAAATTTATCCTTTAAACAGGAAAATGCTTCCTGAGCTTGCGGGGTCCAGGAGAACCTAGACTGTTTCCGGGTAAGTTGGGTGATAGGTGACACTACCTCAGAAAAATTCTTAATGAAACGTCTATAGAAGTTGGCAAACCCGATGAAACGCTGCACCTCCTTCACATTTCTAGGAATTGGCCAATCCTTGATGGCTTGGGTCTTGCTTCCATCCATACTAATCCCTTGCGTAGATAGTACATACCCCAGAAATTGAATTTCGGTCCTATGGAATTCACATTTTTCAAGTTTGATGTAGAGATGGTTTTGTCTTAGGCGTTCTAAGACCATTCTCACATGTCTATGATGTTCCTCTGTGGAGTTAGAAAAAATTAGAATATCATCCAGATAAATCACCACAAATGTATCTAGGAGATCCCTGAAGATATCATTCACGAAGTGTTGGAAAGTGGCTGGGGCGGTACTCAGACCAAAAGGCATAACTAGATATTCAAAGTGTCCATAGCGTGACCTGAAAGCAGTCTTCCATTCATCCCCAGGTCTAATACGGACCAAGTTATAGGCCCCACGGAGATCCAGTTTAGAGAAAATTTTGGCATGCCGCACTCTCTCCAACAACTCAGGGATTAAAGGCAATGGATAACGGTTTCTAATAGTAACCTTATTGAGTTCCCTATAGTCTATGCAGGGTCTCAGAGATCCATCTTTCTTCTTCACAAAGAAGATGGGTGCACCTGCGGGAGATGAAGAGGGGCGTATGAAGCCCTTGGCTAAATTTTCGTCTATATAATCCTTCAAAGCTTTTAGCTCGGGCCCCGCTAGGGGGTAGATCTTACCAAAAGGTATCTCGGCTCCAGGCAATAATTCAATTGGACAATCATATGGACGGTGAGGAGGAAGCTGATCAGCGTTCTTCTTGTCACATAAATCCACATAGTCCTGGTATACAGCTGGTAGTTCAGGGACTGACATGGTTCCTTTAGGAACAGAGCAAGCTGAAACTCCTTGACTCATCTGTTTCTCCGGAAAGTGTAATTCCTTGGTCTCCCAGTTAATCGTAGGATTCTGCGCCTGCAGCCATGGTAGCCCTAGAATAATGGGAAAGTGGGGAGAAGAGATAAGCAAAAAAGACATTTTCTCCTGATGATCTTTACCCATAAGGACCCTCAAAGGCTCTGTTTCTTGATCCACTGGTCCAGAAGTCAGTAGAGAGCCATCCACAGTCTCCATCTGTACTGGAGTAGCCTTCTTCACTGAACGTATCCCCTGTTTCAGAGCAAAGGAGATATCCATAAAATTTCCACTTGCTCCTGAGTCGATCATAGCAGAGCTAGACACCCAGACTGAGTCAACCCAGAGTTTGATGGAAAGGAAGCAATGAGAACTGTTTCTTTTACAACTCAGCTGGGACACCGCTGAGGAAACTTGAAAAATTGCAGCGTTTATACCGTCATCGTCCCCAGAACTAACAGAGTTTAAGTCCGAGAAATCAAGATCTCTTGCAGCAGATCTCTCTGGAGCCTGAGGCTCGGACATGACAGAGCTCCTCTCGCAACACTCACAGTGAATGACTGCTGCAGTAGTCTTACGAGAACGGCTGGGGCAGTTTATAATGAAGTGCCCTGACTTACCACAGTAGAAACATATATTTTCCTTTATACGATGTTCTTTGCGTGCATCACTAACCCGTCTTTGTAAACAGTCCACCTGCATGGGTTCAGGTTCTGGTTCCCTTGTGATCCTACTCAAAGGTTCCTTAGCTGAGGAGGGAGGTAGTAAAAGGTTAGTGCGATTATTTTCGAACCATCTCTCTTTTCTGCGTTCAGTCAGACGAGCATCAATACGGATACAATAGTTAATAAAGTCACCTAACGCAGTGGGAGGGTCGGCACGAGCAAGTTCATCCTTAATCAGTGGAGACAACCCTTTCCGAAAAATAGATTTTTTAGCGGAAGTGTCCCAAGTGGTATCAAGAGCCCATCTCCTGAAATCCAGGGCATATTCGGCTACTGAACGCTTACCTTGGCGCAAAGTTAACATGGCTGCTTCAGCTGTTACACCTCGATTGGGGTCATCAAACACCTGCCCCATGGCTGAAATAAAAGCATCAAGGTGATTCAAACAATCATCCTCAGTCTCAATCAGAGGGTTTGCCCACATCAAAGCCTTATTGGTAAGCAACATGATTATAGTAAGCACTTTGGATCGTTCAGTGGGAAATTGTGAAGCATGTGCAGAGAAAAATAAATTGCATTGATTAATAAATCCCCTGAATTTCTCACGTTCACCGCCAAAACGAAAAGGAGGTAATTTGGGGATCCCAGAACTCGGGGTTATGGCAGGAGCCTGGGCTCGTTCCTCTAGAGCCTCAATCCTGGCTCGCAATTCCTGGGTAGTCTGTCCAAACACTTGCAAATTATGATTAGTGAGGTCCTGTAGGCTTGCAAAACGGGTTTTTAAAGTCTGTACATCTGAAAGGATTGTATCAGTCACTCCGCAAAGTTCCTTTATGCGGGCCTCCATCTTCCAGATCTTTTAAGGCAGAAGTGCTGGAAGGAGAAGAGGAAAGGAAAAAAAAAAAAAAAAAAACAATAGTGTTTACCTGTGGTAACAATCGAGAGTAAAATTTTAAGGGAATGCGCTCACCTGGAATGGTTGTGAGAAGTCACAACCACTGTCATCACATAAGGTATTAAACGGACATCTGATATCCACAGTCACAGCAGACATGGCTTTCCCAGACCCAGCAGACACTAAACATTGGCTCCTGAATCTTGTCATGTATAGTGTACAGTTCCTATAGCGTCTTGTGCTTGGGTGCGAGGAAAACACAGGAGACACAGGTTGATATGAAATGACTTGTATTGCTTCATACAACCATGCTGAAAAGTTCACACAGTTTGCAGGAACAGCGACAGGAGACACAGCAGGCCAGAGTAACTTCAAGCACTACAATAAATCTCCAAAGCAGGTTCAGGATCTCTTCTCTGTACCGTACTTCCTCTGCAAACATGGATTCACCAAACAGCAGGTTTCCAGAGTCCAAAAGTGTTCCAAGGTTCCTTAGTAGGGAATAGCTGGAGTACAAGTCCAAGGTTTCCAGAAGTCAGGTCACAGACTGACTGAGGCTTGATTCAGGAGCACTGATTGTTCAGCTGAGGCTGCTTAAGAAGCAAGAGGGAAGAATCAGGGCGGGAACATGAAAACTGGAAACTCCATATTAACTGAGGGCAAGAGCTGCAGAAAGACAGAAAGCAAAATGGCCGACGGAAAACTGAGTTTCAAGGAACATGTCAACAGAGACAAAGAACCTTACAGCGCCCTCTTGTGGATAATGTGTATATCACTTTAAAATACACACATAGAATGTGATATATAATTTCTCACCAAAATATATTGTAGACAGTTCAGGGGGTATAGCTCTGGGATCACCGTCTCGGGTAGACGGAGTGGCATAAAGAGTCCAAGCACCGACAGCAGTACTGGTGTAAACTGGCGCCAACCAGTTTTTATTAAAGTCCACAGCAACAAAACATAAACCAAACCATAAAACAAAGTCCTAAGCCTGGCAGGCTGCTAGCTAGACACAGTTAGTTCCCTCACTACCATGGTCTAGGCTGTAACAGCCTGGCCACAACAACACAGATTTATAATTACCAGAGCTTGGCTTCCAGGAGACTCCAGCAGCGTCTGAAGCCAGATTCAGACTGAGAGCCCCGTCTGTGAAACTCAACCACCTACTTCTGGCTGCTTAATTGGACAGCTGAGTGCACTCAGGGTTGGGCTGCAAGCCTGTACTGGATGGGGAGTGGAGTGAACGTCACACTGCCAACCTACCTTCACTCCTACATTCCTCATGCCACCCAGCTAAGAAACCTGGGCGAGATGTACACCCCATCCAGTACGCACCCCTTCACTGTCTTACATATCCCCCCTCTCTTCTCCAGACCGGAGGGCTGGTTAACAACCCCAAAGAGACAGTGAACTCTGGACAAGGCATCTGCATTACCCTGTAACTTCCCAGGCCTATGTTCTACCGAGAAATTGAATTCTTGAAGCGAAAGGAACCACCTTGTCACCCTGGCATTCCTTCCCTTGTTCGGCTTCATCCATGCCAGAGGAGCATGGTCTGACAGTAATTTAAATTTTTGTGCCCAAGAGGTAATAACGTAGCGAGTCCAGCGCCCATTTGATTGCGAGGCACTCTCGCTCCAGAATGGCATAATTTTGTTCAGCCGGTGTCAGTTTTCTACTCAGATACATGATCGGGTGCTCCTCACCCTTCACGACCTGCGACAAAACCGCCCCTAACCCCACATTAGAGGCATCAGTTTGAACGAGAAACTCCTCCCTAAAATTAGGGGTGACCAGAACCGGGCTTTGACATAAAGCCATTTTCAAAGACTGAAAGGCTTTTTCTGCCTCCGGAGTCCAAACTATCATTTTTGACTTCCCACCCTTCGTCAGGTTGGTCAACGGGGCAGCAATGGATGCAAAATTTTGTACAAATCTGCGATAGTACGCAGTGATGCCCAGAAACGCTTTAACCTGTCGTTTTGTGAAGGGTGTAGGCCAGTTCTGAATCCCTCCACCTTATTGTCTTGGGGCTTAATCAGCCCCCTGCCAATGAAGTAGCCCAGGTACTTGGCCTCTTCTAGGCCAATTGCGCATTTCTCTGGGTTTATGTTCAGCCCAGCTTCGCCTATCGAGTCTATGACGGCTTGCACCTTGGCGAGGTGGCTCTTCCAATCGGAACTGAAAATTACCACATCATCCAGGTAGGCAGCCGCATACGCTTAATGCGGGCGCAGGATCAGGTCCATCAGCCTCTGAAAGGTAGCCGGGGCTCCATGCAACCTGAATGGCATCAGAAGATACTGAAACAAGCCGTCAGGGGTTGCAAAGGCCGTTTTTTTCTTTTGCCTCATCAGACAGGGGTATCTGCCAGTACCCTTTTGTCAGATCGAGGGTTGTAATATAACGGGCGCACCCTAACCTCTCGATTAGCTCGTCTACTCGGGGCATAGGGTATGCGTCAAATTTTGACACATCGTTCAACTTTCTAAAATCATTGCAAAACCTCCAGGTTCCATTCTGTTTTGGGATCAAGACAATCAGGCTACACCACTCGCTTTGGGCATCCTCAATGACCCCGAGGGCTAGCATCCGTTTGATCTCAGTGGAGACTATCTCTCTATGGGCTTCCGGTATCCTGTACTGCTTCAGCTTGACCTTAGTGCCGGGCTCGGTCTCGATATGGTGCTACACGAGAGAAGTCCGGCCGGGCAAGTCTGAAAACCTCTGCTGATTTTTCTGCAGAAACTCCCGTACTTTCTGTTTTTGGTGTACTGACAATGTCTCCCCAACTATCACAGGAGGTAGAGGTGGGTTTAACCCTTGCTCTAATTCACCCGAGGCCGACAATGACTCTCTGTCCCTCCAGGGCTTGATTAAGTTGATATGATAGACCTGATAGGGCTTCCGTCTCCCAGGTTGATGTACTCTGTAGGGGTTTGATGCAGCAATTAAGAGAAAAATATTTTGTGTTTCCCAGAGTATTGATTATAGATAGCAGCAAAAGGGAAAATTTAAAACTTAACATTTATTTAATCAAAAAAACGTTAAAAACGGACACATATATAACATCCTCAACCAAAAAATAGTGTAAAAAAGGATATTTGATATATCCTGAGAGATAGGTATAAGGCTATGTGCACACGTTGCGGTTTTTTTAGCGGTTTTTGCCGCTTACCAACTAAATACAACTCATTAAGGCCTATGAGATTCCGCAATGCTGTGCACATGCTGCAGGTTTTTCCGCGGCGGAATCGCATCGCGGGAGAATCCGCAGCATGCTCATTCTTTTTTGCGGAACCGCGGCGATTCCGCCGCCATAGGAATGCATTGAACCGCTTACTTTCTGCATGTGGCTGTGCCCACCATGCGGAAAGTAAGCGGTTCATGTGCGGATGGTACCCAGGGTCTGGAGGAGAGGAGATTCTCCTCCAAGCCCTGGGTACCATATCCATGTAAAAACAATAATTAAAATAAAAAATAATGATATTCTCACCTTCCGGCGTCCCCGCAGCTTTCCCGCCTCTCAGCGACGCTCCCGCCAATCGCGTTCCCAGAAGTGCTTTGCGAGATCACCCAGATGACGTAGCGGTCTCGCGAGATGCTGCGTCATCGGGATGATTGCCGCAAAGCACTCCTGGGAACGGAACTTGCCGGGAGCGTCGCTGAGAGGCAGGAAAGCTGCGGGGACGCCGGAAGGTGAGAATATCATTATTTATTATTTTTTTTATTATTTTAACATTAGATCTTTTTACTATTGATGCGACATAGGCGGCATCAATAGTAAAAAGTTGGTCACACGAGTCAAACACTTGTTTGACTCGTGTGACCACCCTGTCAGATAGCTTGTAAAACGCTAGCATTCTGCAAGCTAATTCCGCTTGCAAAACGCTAGTGTTTAGCGGGAATACGCATACCTATAATATGCGGATTTCCCGCGGCAGGGAGGTGCGGAATTGCCGCGGAAATTTCCATGGCAATTCCGCAACGTGTGCACATAGCCTAAAGAATTATAGGAAGAATTAGATACGCATTAAATGTACTAACCCTGTACCACTAGAGTTATGTATATTTTTTCAAAAAATTCTTAAATACCTCTATAATTATCCAAATGTGAAAAACCATATATGAACAATTATAAAAGCTCCATTCATATAGATTCATATAGATGTAATATCAATTCTGCACCGCTAGAATTGCAAATAAACGATTATATCTCAACCCTGCACCACTAGAGTTGGCCCTTCATTGTATAGAACATATAGCATATTAAGAGGAATGGAACGATCTCACACATTTAAAGAGGCATTTTCAATTCATTCCTATAACAAGTAGTTCTCTGGATATGACCAGACTGCATGAAGCCCTTTCCCAACGCGTTTCTTCCATCAGGATTCATCAGGGGATATGGCACAAACAAATCATGCTTGCACAGCATGTATCTCCCATGAATCTCATGAGAGATACATGCTGTGCAAGCATGATTTGTTTGTGCCATATCCCCTGATGAATCCCACTGATGTCCGTTTTTAACGTTTTTTTGATTAAATAAATGTTAAGTTTAAATTTTCCCTTTTGCTGCTATCTATACTCTGTAGGTGACCTCGCTCACTTTGTGCACTATTTTGTAGGGGTCATGCCACTTGGCCAAGAACTTACTTTCTACCGTAGGGATTAGGATCAGGACCCGATCCCCGGGGTTGAAAGTCCTAACTTTTGCTGACCGATTATATATTCTGCTTTGAGCTTCTTGGGCTCTCTGCAGGTGATCCTTAACCACTGGCATAACCTTAGCAATTCTATCCTGCATCTGGGCAATATGCTCTATAACACTCTTTAAACATAAACAGCTGCATGGGTATAACACAAAGAATGTGGGTCACACAAAGAAGTGTGAAACCAAAAATCACCACTCAAAAAAACATATTAATAACAAGGAGAAAAAGGAGTCATCGGAGAAAATATATCATAAAAAGGTAGATTTTTATTGTATGAAAAATTCTCAAGTAACACAGGAAAATACGTGTAAAAAGACAAAAGAAACACACAATTAGGACAGGTGCATATACAGGGGGAATGCGCTCCTGATAATATAGAAAGAATCACTTGTGGTAGTGGTGAAGGAGCCGAATATAGCACAATATAACTATATCAAAAAACCCATATGTCTAGGGGAAGAGGAAGGTGCTATAGCCGCGATCACATAAGCCACAAACCACAGAGCATGCTCGCAAGGAAAGGGTCACTAATGTACATGGTCAGCAAAAACTGTGCAGCGCTGCCTAGGATAAAAAAGCAACCATGCTCACCGGTAAAAGGATGGAACAGCAGGAGGGCAGTCACCCCGCTAAGAGATGTCACCCCGACGTACGTTTCGTGGCAGGGACTGCCACTTTTTCAAGGGGATAATAACACTGTGTACCGAGGACCTTCAAATACCTCCCCTTCCATAGTCACATGGTCCAAATTGACCAATAGGAGATGGTATGTCGGCGCATGCGCCGCTGGAACCCGACGAGCCCCAGTGACGGCGGCGTCATGCCTCCAGGTGCGCGCACAGGCTGAACGCCCGGGCGCGCATCGGACACAGAAAGACGCCCCACTACAGGGGTAATCACCAAGGCTACAGCGGGGCATGCGCACAGCCAATCTCTACTATAGTGACAAACGGTAAATACAACATATGTCAATATGAGACCAAAAAATCATGTTAAGTAACAGTACAAGCAAGAATAAATCAAATCATAATAGTAGCATAATTATTCCAAACATATTCCATATTATTCAAAACACAGATACACATATAGATATAAATCATTGGCATATGAAGATGGTGTACGCAGAGTATATATAAGTCATCAACACCGAAGAATCCATATGTGATGCGGATATATTCTCTTTACAAAGACATCCAAAAGGAAGGGGAGAGGCCAGATGAAGGGTCAGGGTTCTACACATAGGTATGAACAAGACTGAAAAAAACATATAATTAAAAACAAGATTAAAACCAAGAAGACATCAAAAGAACCAGAGGAAGGACTCAAAAGGAAAAAAAGCGTTATTTATAAAAAGGAGGCAAAACTCAAAGACTCATTTAGGCCATTGGGCACCATTGTGTCCAACTGGACGATCCAACGGGCCTCCATTTGAGCCAGAATTTTTTTGTAATCCCCACCTCTAACACCGAGGTGTAGAATGTCGATTCCGCGGACCTTAAAAGATGTAGCATCACAATTATGGTGATGTTTAAAGTGACGAGGAATCGTCTTAAGGTCCGAGGAATCAGAAATGGCCCTCGCTGCGCCAATGTCCCTTACGTGCTCCCTAATGCGTATTCTCAATTCTCTGGTGGTCAAACCGACATATATCCTGGGGCAGCCGCACGTAGCATAGTAAACGACGTTTGAGCTGCCGCAGGATATACGTCGGCGTATATCAAACGTTTTATCGCCACCGGAGGAGAAGGTTGAGGCACGCAGGGCATTAGCACAAGCGAGGCAATGGCCACAAGGAAAAAAGGCTGGAGTAGGACCACGAGCACCAAAGACATTTGTGGGAGGCGGAAGAGAGTGTCTCCGGACGAGAAGATCACTCAAATTTTTTGACCAAATATGAAATGAACTCGGCACTCAACTTATGTGTATGAGATATAAGGTTTTTATTCACAGTAGTAGCGAAACGTTTCGGTCCTATATCATGGACCTTCATCAGTCACACAAACTACTGCATAAAGGGTTAATCCACAATGGGAAAAGGAGAAGCTGGATGCAACCAGTGGTGGTAGATAAGAATGAAGCCAAATGTCTCTATTTGAGCCGATATCCTGTGGGATAAAGTCCAGCGGTGAATGTGATCTCTGCATGGGACGCGGTGTCCACCGCAAGTCTGAGTGGCACTCGGTGGACACCGCGTCCCATGCAGAGATCACATTCACCGCTGGACTTTATCCCACAGGATATCGGCTCAAATAGAGACATTTGGCTTCATTCTTATCTACCACCACTGGCTGCATCCAGCTTCTCCTTTTCCCATTGTGGATTAACCCTTTATGCAGTAGTTTGTGTGACTGATGAAGGTCCATGATATAGGACCGAAACGTTTCGCTACTACTGTGAATAAAAACCTTATATCTCATACACATAAGTTGAGTGCCGAGTTCATTTCATATTTAGTTACGGTGTGGGAACCTACTCGGGCACCTCTCTCTTTGGCTGTGCACACGGTTACCTTTTCACTCAAATTTTTTGACCGTCTTGATGTTAAGGAAGGGTAGTCACCCAACGAGCGGGACAGAGCGGGCTCGGTTTTCAGAACATCCCAATGTCTAGCTAAAATCTGTCGAATGCCAGACCATTCATGATTGAAGGTTGTAATAAATCGTATAGGTCCCTCATCACACCCTCGTCTGTCCATACGAGTGGTGTTGAGGAGGCGGTCGCGTGGAGTCGTTCTTGCCCGATCATATCCCTGTTTGATGCATCTATTACTATAGCCTCGTGCTTTGAAGCGGTCTTTAATATCTTTGGCTTGTGTCTCAAAAGCATCGTCAGTAGAACAGATGCGTCTCTTTCGAAGGAACTGTCCGACCGGGACGGCCCTAATCGTGGCAGGATGATGAGCTGACTTAGCGTGAATCAGTGAATTTACGGAAGTGGGCTTCCTATAGACGTCCGTCTGGAAGCGGAGATTAACGTCAACCTCCAGAGAAATATTTAGACTTGAGAGTCCTCAGTGGTTGATACCTTTTAATGGCTAACTGAAAAGATGGTAACAAATTGCAAGCTTTCGAGACTACTCAGGTCTCTTCATCAGGCGAAGACTAATACAAAATCTGAAGAATCACATATTTATACACAACAGGACACAGGAATAATGCAATAGGTAAGACAAGTGACGTGAAGCAGAACTGTCATTATGGCAGAGGGATGAACATAAATATTGGAACAGTTCATAGATAAGGAGTGAAAGTTTTATTGCCCTCTGATTGGAGTCTGCCATTGTGTTTTGATGCCCCTAGAAGGTCAGAGAAATCTTTTCATGGCCAAGCTTGAAAGCGACTTTTTGTCCTCATGTCCCATCAGGCCTCGGGCCTACTACCGCTACATTGATGACATTTTAATCATCTGGACGGAGTCTGAACAACAGCTAAAGGCGTTCCATGAACAGTTCAACCAATTTCATCCCACCATCAACTTAACACTTAACTACTCCAGCACTGAAATTAACTTCTTAGACACCACCATTAAGCTAAAGAACAATGAAATAGAGACATCCCTGTATCAGAAGCCAATCGACCGTCCAACATACCTTAAATGGGACAGTTTCCATCCAAAACACATAAAAAACTCTATTGTCTACAGCCAAGCCATCAGATACAATCGTATATGTTCCAACCCTATGGAAAGAGATGAACACCTTATTCGCCTCAGAAAGACCTTTTTGAACCAGGGCTACCATCCAAGAACAATTGAAAACCAAATTACAAGAGCCACCAGAATATCAAGGAATCACCTGCTACATTACAAAGCTAAAGAAGAAAATAACTGGGTGCCTCTAGTGGTCACCTACAATCCAAATCTGGAGATGCTAAGGGGAGCTGCACGGAAACTACAACCTTTACTACAAAAAGATGCCCGATTACAATCCATATTTCCAGACCCCCCACTACTATGTTTTAGGCAGCCCCCAAATCTAAGAAGCATCATTGTCAGAAGCTCCCTGTCCTCCCCAACAGCTGCAGGAACATTTCCTTGCAACAAAAAGAAATGCAAAACCTGTCCATTTATAATGACCACGGACAAGATAAAGATCCCCAACTCACATCAGGACTACAAGATGCCAGGTACTTTCAGCTGCATCACATCTAATGTGGTGTACCTAATTATATGTACTAAATGTCCAACTGGGGGTCTGAATGTGGGAGAGACCGGGCAAAAACTGGGAACAAGGATGAATTCTCATCGCCACACAATAAGAGAAAAAAGAATGGATTTACCTGTGGCAAAACACTTTTGTATGCCCGGTCATAGCATGATGGATATGGAATTACTTGTATTAAAATCTAACTTCAAATCTGAGAAAGATAGAAAGGTTTGGGAATATAAACTTATGATGACCTTTGACACTCTTAGTGCTGGAATGAATATATCACACGTATTCATGTCTTTCTACATCAATTAAGGAATCTGCTTTTCTGACCTTTTAGGGGCATCAAAACACAAAAGCAGACTCCAATCAGAGGGCAATAAAACTTTCACTCCTTATCTATGAACTGTTCCAATATTTATGTTCATCCCTCTGCCATAATGACAGTTCTGCTTCACGTCACTTGTCTTACCTATTGCATTATTCCTGTGTCCTGTTGTGTATAAATATGTGATTCTTCAGATTTTGTATTAGTCTTCACCTGATGAAGAGACCTGAGTAGTCTCGAAAGCTTGCAATTTGTTACCATCTTTTCAGTTAGCCATTAAAAGGTATCAACCACTGAGGACTCTCAAGTCTAAATATTTTTCTATCTACTGGCTAACACGGTACGAAGATACACATCTTTCCTATAACCTCCAGAGAGACGTCCAGAAACTCCACTGTTGTGAATGTGTTAGAAATGAATTCTGAGCAGAAGCTCCCTCTGGTGGTTACAAACAGTACTGAACCATTCAATGAGGATTGGCAATCAGGAGTTACAGACTGGTCTTATATAAGGGAGGTTCCCTCCCATCATGGTTGCCGGTGATCAATTGTTCTTGTCTCAACTGTGGTTCCTGGTTCACTTGGAAGCTTGCTGTGTCTTGCCTGCATCTTCTGCTATCAGATAAGATTTTTTCTGCTTTTATTTTTGTGCTTGCTTTTTGCATTGTTCCCTGCACTTCTGTGGAGGTCAGCCAGGTCCCCTCCGGGGGCTTGTGCTCCTCTCAGTTTATCTGAGCCACTGTTATTTGTTCATTTGCCTTTTCCAGTTTTTTCAGTGGCTGCGGCTTAGTTTTGTGACACCAGAGAACTAATTTAGGTGGTAGAGGTCGTGTGATCTCAGGTGTTTTTGCAATTAGTAGAGTTGGTATTTTTTAGGGTTTTTTGGATTGCAGTAAGTGTCCTTCCTATCCTTTTCTGTCCAGGTAGATTGGGCCCCAACGTTTGCTCTTACTATTTTCTGTCTGTGTCTGTATTTCCTCTTGTCTAACCGCCATTACATGTTTGGGGGCTTCCTATGTTCTTTGGGGATCTGCTCCGGGGCAGATAGCTTTCCTCTTTCTATCTTTAGGTGTAGTTAACCTCTCAGGCTGTGATGAGGCGTCTAGGACCAACGTAGGAACGCTCCACGGCTGCCTTTAGTTGTGGTGGTTAGTCAGGGTACTGCAATCCAGTAGATTCCAACCTCTCTGGAGTATTGCCGTTTTGGCCTGCTCTCCTCAGCTACCAAATCATAACAGTATCACCGGCCAAACTGAAAATTATATGGTACTCAACAGAAGGGAAAAATAGTAAAAGGAAAAAGAAAAAAGGAAGTTGTCAGAAATTTTTTTTTTTTCTTTTCTCTGTTTGTTGCATTTTTTCCTTCTTTTTCTCTGGGTGCTGAGGAGGATTTTTTTTCTCTCAATGGAGTTTGCACAGTTGTCTGGCCGTGTGGATCAGCTTGCCACTGATGTTCGGAGTATTGCTACCTATCTTGCTAGGTTGCCGGTTGTGGAACCTAGGATCCCCATGCCAGATTTATTTTTGGGGGATCGAGCTAAATTTCTGAATTTCAAAAATAACAGTAAGTTGTTTTCTGCCTTAAAAGCTAAGTCCTCAGGGAACGCAGCACAGCAGGTTCAAATTGTCATCTCTCTGCTGCGCTGCGATCCTCAGGATTGGGCTTTTTCCCTGACACCTGGGGACCCTGTTTTGAGTAATGTTGATGCATTTTTTCTGGCTCTGGGGTTATTGTACGATGAACCTAATGTCACTGATCAAGCTGAAAAAACCTTGTTGGCATTAAATCAGGGGCTTGAGGACGCTGAGTTGTACTGTCAGAAATTCCGAAAGTGGGCAGTCCTGACCAAATGGAATGATGATGCTTTGGCAGCCCTTTTTCGGAAGGGTCTGTCAGAGAATGTAAAAGATGTTATGGTGGGTTTCCCTGCTCCCTCTGGTCTTAATGATTCTATGTCACTAGCAATTCAAATTGACAGACGTTTGCGTGAGCGTAGAGGTATGCGTGGAATAGTGTTGCCTTGTGAACCAGCTTCTGAGTCCATGCAGTGTGATAGAGTGGCTTCTGGGGCACAGCGTCATGAGTTTCGAAAACGCAATGGGTTATGTTTCTACTGTGGTGACGCCTCTCATGCTATTTCAGTCTGCCCTAAGCGGGGAAGACGTTTTGCACGCTCAGTTGTCTTGGGTAGTGTTCAGACTAAATTTCTGTTGACTGTTATCCTGATTTGCTCCCTGTCCACATTTTCTGCTCAGGCTTTTGTTGATTCAGGAGCAGCTATTAACCTGATGGATTTTCATTTTGCTAAACGTTGTGGGTTTCCCTTGATACCCTACGGAAGTCTATTCCCCTACTGGGGATTGATTCTACCCCTTCGGCTGAGAATAAACCCCAGTTCTCAACTGAGGTGATAATGAGGGTTGAACCTGATCATCAGGAGAGTTGCAAATTTTTGGTGCTGTATAATCTGCATGACATTATTGTACTGGGTTTCCCTTGGTTACAGTCTCATAATCCTGTTTTGGATTGGAAATCTGTGTCTGTGACCAGTTGGGGCTGCCAATGTGTTAATGCCAACACTCCTGTTTTTCTGCCTCTCCCCAGGCTCAGGATGTTCCTGACTTTTTGACTGATTTTTCTGATGTGTTTAGCGAAAGTAAATCTGCATCCTTGCCCCCCATAGGAGCTATGAATGCGCTATTGAATTAGTGCCTGGTAATAAATTCCCTAAAGGTCACCTTTTTAACTTGTCTGTACCTGAACATGACGCTATGCGGTCTTATATCAAGGAGTCATTGGAGAAGGGTCATATCAGACCATCCTCTTCACCCTTGGGTGCCAGTTTTTTCTTTGTGGCCAAAAAGGATGGTTCATTAAGGCCGTGTATTGATTATCGTCTCTTGAACAATATCACTGTGAAATATCAATATCCGTTACCCTTGATTTCTGACCTGTTTTCCAGGGTGAAAAGTGCTACTTGGTTTACCAAGCTTGACCTCAGGGGGGCGTATAACCTTATTCGCATTAAGAACGGGGATGAATGGAAGACGGCGTTTAATACCCCAAAGGGGCATTTTGAGTACCTAGTGTTGCCCTTTGGGCTCACTAATGCTCCTTCCGTCTTCCAGTCCTTCATGAATGACATTTTCAGGGATTTTGTGGATACATTTCTGATTGTTTATTTGGATGATATCTTGATTTTTTCCAATGACTGGGACTCTCATGTGAAACATGTTCGGACTGTGTTCCAGATTTTGAGAGAGAATGCTCTGTATGTGAAGGGATCAAAGTGTCTTTTTGGCGTACAGAGGATCTCATTTCTGGGATTCATTTTGTCTCCGTCTGTTATTGAAATGGACCCGGTCAAGGTTCAGGCCATCTGTGATTGGGTCCAACCTACTTCATTAAAGGCTCTTCAGAGATTCTTGGGTTTTGCCAATTTTTATCGTAAATTTATTGGTAATTTCTCTGTTATTGTTAAGCCATTGACTGATTTGACCAAAAAGGGTTCTGATGTGGTGAATTGGCCTCCTGAGGCAGTCTCTGCGTTTCAGGAACTTAAGCAGAGATTCACTTCTGCTCCTGTACTACGGCAGCCTGATGTTTCTCTGCCATTTCAGGTGGAGGTTGATGCCTCTGAAATTGGGGCAGGTGCCGTTTTGTCCCAAAGAGATCCTGAGACCTCTAAAAGTAACCCTTGTGCCTTTTTCTCTCGAAAATTTTCTCCAACTGAACGTAATTATGACGTGGGTAATCGGGAGTTATTGGCCATGAAGTGGGCTTTTGAAGATTGGAGACATTGGCTGGAGGGAGCCAAACATCAGGTGGTGGTCCTCACGGACCATAAGAATCTGGTTTATCTGGAATCAGCCAAGCGACTTAATCCTAGACAGGCCAGGTGGGCCTTGTTTTTCACACGTTTTAATTTTGTGGTTTCCTTTTTTCCTATCACTAAGAATGTTAAAGCGGATGCCCTCTCGAGGAGTTTCCTTGCAGACTCTCCTGAGTTATCTGATCCTGCTGTTATTTTGAAAGAGGGTGTAGTTCTTTCCGCCATCTCGCGCAATTTGAGACTGGCTCTGGAAGGGTGTCAGGAGGATAAACCCGAGCGCTGCCCTATTGGGAAATTGTTTGTCCCAGACCGGTGGAAAAAGAGTGTGATGTCTGAGATTCATTGTTCCGCGTTGGCCGGTCATCCCGGAATTTTTGGTACCAGAGACTTGGTTAGTCGGTCCTTTTGGTGGCCTACTTTGTCTCGTGACGTCAGGGAATTTGTGCAGTCCTGCGGGACTTGCTCTCGCTCCAAGCCTTGCTCTCGCTCTAGTGGTTTGTTGATGCCATTGCCTGTGCCCAAGAGACCATGGACCCATATCTCTATGGATTTCATTTCCGACCTCCCTGTTTCTCAGAGAATGACCGTTATCTGGGTGATTTGTGATAGGTTTTCCAAAATGATACATCTTGTGCCATTACCTAAGTTGCCTTCCTCCTCCGAATTGGTGCCTTTGTTCCTTCAGCACGTGGTTCGGTTACACGGCATTCCTGAGAACATTGTGTCTGACAGAGGAGTCCAGTTTGTTTCCAGATTTTGGAGGACTTTTTGTTCTAAACTTGGTGTTCAATTGTCTTTCTCCTCGGCTTTTCATCCTCAGACCAATGGACAAACTGAGAGATCAAACCAGACATTGGAGACTTATCTGAGATGCTTTTTGTCTGCTGATCAGGATGACTGGGTCTCTTTTTTGCCTTTGGCTGAGTTTGCTCTTAATAATAGGGCTAGCTCTGCCACTTTGATGTCTCCATTTTTCTGCAATTTTGGGTTTCACCCTCGATTTTCTTCGGGACAGACGGAGGCTTCTGTCTGTCCAGGTGTTGACTCTGTTGTGGAGCGTATGCAGCAGATTTGGGACCAGGTAGTGGAGAGGTTGTCCCTCCCTCAGGAGAGGGCCCAGCGGTTTGCCAACCAGCATAGGACTGATGGTCCTTGGTTTGAAGTGGGGGACTTGGTCTCGTTGTCCTCAAGAAATATCCCTATGAGAGTTGCATCTCCTAAGTTTAAGCCTAGGTTCATTGGACCTTATAAGTTCATGGAGATTCTTAATCCTGTTTCCTTTCGTTTACTTCTTCCAGGGACATTTAAGATCCATAACGTGTTCCACAAGTCCTTATTGAAGAGGTTTGTCGAGCCAGTGGTTCCTATGGCTGCGCCTCCTGACCCTGTTTTGGTTGAGGGCAATCTGGAGTATGTGGTTGAGAAAATATTGGATTCTCGTTTTTCTAGACGGAAACTCCAGCATTTGGTTAAGCGGAGAGGTTATGGTCAGGAGGACAATTCTTGGGTGTTTGCTTCGGATATCCATGCTAGGAGACTGATCCGTGCGTATCACAGAGCTCATCCTGACCGACCTAGTTGCCCAAATGAGGGTTCGGTGACCCCTCCTCAAGGGGGGGTACTGTTGTGAATGTGTTAGAAATGAATTCTGAGCAGAAGCTCTCTCTGGTGGTTACAAACAGTACTGAACTATTCAATGAAGATTGTGAAGATTGCAATCAAGTGTTACAGACTGGTCTTATATAAGGGAGGTTCCCTCCCATCAGGGTTGCCGGTGATCAATTGTTCTTGTCTCAACTTTGGTTCCTGGTTCACTTGGAAGCTTGCTGTGTCTTGCCTGCATCTTCTGCTAACAGATAAGATATTTTCTGCTTTTATTTTTTGTGCTTGCTTTTTGCATTTTGTCCTGCACTTCTGTGGAGGTCAGCCAGGTCCCCTCCGGGGGCTTGTGCTCCTCTCAGTTTATCTGAGCCACTGTTATTTGTTCATTTGCCTTTTCCAGTTTTTTCAGTGGCTGCTGTTTAGTTTTGTTACACCAGAGAACTAATTTAGGTGGTAGAGGTCGTGTGATCTCAGGTGTTTTTGCAATTAGTGCGTTGGTATTTTTCTAGGGTTTTTTGGATTGCAGTAAGTGTCCTTCCTATCCTTTTCTTTCTAGGAAGATTGGGCCCCAACGTCTGCTCATACTATTTTCTGTCTGTGTCTGTATTTCCTCTTGTCTAACCGCCATTACATGTTTGGAGGCTTCCTGTGTTCTTTGGGGATCTGCTCCGGGGCAGATAGTTTTCCTCTTTCTATCTTTAGGTGTAGTTAGCTTCTCAGGCTGTGACGAGGCGTCTAGGACCAACGTAGGTACGCTCCACGGCTGCCTTTAGTTGTGGTGGTTAGTCAGGGTACTGCAATCCAGTAGATTCCAACCTCTCTGGTGTATTGCCTTTTTTTCCTGCTCTCCTCAGCTACCAAATCATAACAACGTGCTGAAGGAACAAAGGCACCAATACGGAGGAGGAAGGCAACTTAGGTAATGGCACAAGATGTATCATTTTGGAAAACCTATCACAAATCACCCAGATAACGGTCATTCTCTGAGAAACAGGGATGTCGGAAATAAAATCCATAGAGATATGGGTCCATGGTCTCTTGGGCACAGGCAATGGCATCAACAAACCACTAGAGCGAGAGCAAGGCTTGGAGCGAGAGCAAGTCCCACAGGACTGCACAAACTCCCTGACATCACGAGACAAAGTAGGCCACCAAAAGGACCGACTAACCAAGTCTCTGGTACCAAAAATTCCGGGATGACCGGCCAACGCGGAACAATGAATCTCAGACATCACACTCTTCTTCCACTGGTCTGGGACAAACAATTTCCCAACAGGGCAGCGCTCGGGTTTATCCCCCTGACACCCCTCCAGAGCCAGTCTCAAATTGGGCGAGATGGCGGAAAGAACTACACCCTCTTTCAAAATAACAGCAGGATCAGATAACTCAGGAGAGTCCGCAAGGAAACTCCTCGAGAGGGCATCCGCCTTAACATTCTTAGTGCCAGGAAGAAAGGAAACCACAAAATTAAAACGTGTGAAAAACAAGGCCCACCTGGCCTGTCTAGGATTAAGTCGCTTAGCTGATTCCAGATAAACCAGATTCTTATGGTCCGTGAGGACCACCACCTGATGTTTGGCTCCCTCCAGCCAATGTCTCCACTCTTCAAAAGCCCACTTCATGGCCAATAACTCCCGATTACTCACGTCATAATTACGTTCAGTTGGAGAAAATTTTCGAGAGAAAAAAGCACAAGGGTTTCTTTTAGAGGTCTCAGGATCTCTTTGGGACAAAACGGCACCTGCCCCAATTTCAGAGGCATCAACCTCCACCTGAAATGGCAGAGAAACATCAGGCTGCCGTAGAACAGGAGCAGAAGTGAATCTCTGCTTAAGTTCCTGAAACGCAGAGACTGCCTCAGGAGGCTAATTCACCACATCAGAACCCTTTTTGGTCAAATCAGTCAATGGTTTAACAATAACAGAGAAATTACCAATAAATTTACGATAAAAATTGGCAAAACCCAAGAATCTCTGAAGAGCCTTTAATGAAGTAGGTTGGACCCAATCACAGATGGCCTGAACCTTGACCGGGTCCATTTCAATAACAGATGGAGACAAAATGAATCCCAGAAATGAGATCCTCTGTACGCCAAAAAGACACTTTGATCCCTTCACATACAGAGCATTCTCTCTCAAAATCTGGAACACAGTCCGAACATGTTTCACATGAGAGTCCCAGTCATTGGAAAAAATCAAGATATCATCCAAATAAACAATCAGAAATTTATCCACAAAATCCCTGAAAATGTCATTCATGATGGACTGGAAGACGGAAGGAGCATTAGTGAACCCAAAGGGCATCACTAGGTACTCAAAATGCCCCTCTGGGGTATTAAACGCCGTCTTCCATTCATCCCCATGCTTAATGCGAATAAGGTTATACGCCCCCCTGAGGACAAGCTTAGTAAACCAAGTAGCACTTTTCACCCTGGAAAACAGGTCAGAAATCAAGGGTAACGGATATTGATATTTCACAGTGATATTGTTCAAGAGAAGATTATCAATACACGGCCTTAATGAACCATCCTTTTTGGCCACAAAGAAAAAACCGGCACCCAAGGGTGAAGAGGATGGTCTGATATGACCCTTCTCCAATGACTCCTTGATATAAGACCGCATAGCGTCATGTTCAGGTACAGACAAGTTAAAAAGGCGACCTTTAGGGAATTTACTACCAGGCACTAATTCAATAGCGCAGTCATAGCTCCTATGGGGGGGCAAGGATATAGATTTACTTTCGCTAAACACATCAGAAAAATCAGTCAAAAAGTCAGGCACATCTTGAGCCTGGGGAGAGGCAGAAAAAACAGGAGTGTTGGCATTAACACATTGGCAGCCCCAACTGGTTACAGACACAGATTTCCAATCCAAAACAGGATTATGAGACTGCAACCAAGGGAAACCTAGTACAATAATGTCATGCAGATTATACAGCACCAAAAATTTGCAACTCTCCTGATGATCAGGTTCAACCCTCATTATCACCTGAGTAGAGAACTGGGGTTTATTCTCAGCCAAAGGGGTAGCACAAAAGTGGGCAGAACATGGACTAATATACAGTGCCTTGCGAAAGTATTCGGCCCCCTGGAACTTTTCAACCTTTTCCCACATGCTGTATTATGATTCAAACATAAAGATACCAAATGTAAATTTTTGGTGAAGAATCAACAACAAGTGGGACACAATTGTGAAGTTGAACGAAATTTATTGGTTATTTTCAATTTTTGTGGAAATACAAAAACTGAAAAGTGGGGAGTGCAATATTATTCGGCCCCTTTACGTTCAGTGCAGCAAACTCACTCCAGAAGTTCATTGTGGATCTCTGAATGATCCAATGTTGTCCTAAATGACTAATGATGATAAATATAATCTACCTTTATGTAATCAAGTCTCCATATAAATGCACTTGCTCTGTGATAGTCTCAGGGTTCTGTTTGAAGCACAGAGAGCATCATGAAGACCAAGGAACACAACAGGCAGGTCCGTGATACTGTTGTGGAGAAGTTTAAAGCCGGATTTGGATACAAAATGATTTCCAAAACTTTAAACATCCCAAGGAGCACTGTGCAAGCGATCATATTGAAATGGAAGGAGTATCATACCACTGCAAATCTACCAAGACCCGGCAGTCCCTCTAAACTTTAATCTCAAAAAAGAAGAAGACTGATCAGAGATGCAGCCAAGAGGCTCATGATCACTCTGAATGAACTGCAGAGATCTACAGCTGAGGTGGGAAAGTCTGTCCATAGGACAACAATCAGTCGTACACTGCACAAATCTGGCCTTTATGGAAGAGTGGCAAGAAGAAAGCCATTTCTCAAAGGTATCCATAAAAAGTGTCCTTTAAAGTTTGCAACAAGCCACCTGGGAGACACACCAAACATGTGGAAGAAGGTGCTCTGGTCAGATGAAACCAAAATCGAATTTTTTGGCAACAATGCCAAATGATATGTTTGGCGTAAAGGCAACACAGCTCATCACCCTAAACACACCATCCCCACTGTCAAACATGGTGGTGGTAGCATCATGGTTTGGGCCTGCTTTTCTTCAGCAGGGACAGCAAAGATGGTTAAAATTGATGGGAAGATGGATGGAGCCAAATACAGGACCATTCTTGAAGAAAACCTGTTGGAGTCTGCAAAAGACCTGAGACTGGGACAGAGATTTGTCTTCCAACAAGACAATGATCCCAAACATAAAGCAAAATCTACAATGAAATGGTTCACAAATAAACGTATCCAGGTGTTAGAATGGCCAAGTCAAAGTCCAGACCTGAATCCAATCGAGAATCTGTGGAAAGAGCTGAAAACTGCTGTTCACAAACGATCTCCATCCAACCTCACTGAGCTCTAGCTGTTTGCTAAGGAAGAATGGGCAAGAATTTCAGTCTCTCGATGTACAAAACTGATAGAGACATACCCCAAGCAACTTGCAGCTGTAATCACAGCAAAAGGTGGCGCAATAAAGTATTAAGTTAAAGGGGCCGAATAATATTGCACGCCCCAATTTTCAGTTTTTGTATTTCCATAAACATTTAAAATAATAACCAATAAATTTAATTCTACTTCACAATTGTGTCCCACTTGTTGTTGATTCTTCACCAAAAATTTACATTTGGTATCGTTATGTTTGAAGCATGATATATCGGAAAAGATTGAAAAGTTCCAGGGGCTGAATACTTTCGCAAGGCACTGTGTATATATATATATATATATATATATATATATTATAGACCATATGTGGCTTGAACATTTGTGTACTTAGCTTAAGGGCATCTTTTTCTGATGCGTTTCCTCCCTCTATTGGCCATTCAGGGTTTCGTCAGGGATTTCCTTCAATTAGGACAAGAAAAGGAGACCATAAGCCGTACTGCAGTGAGGTAATGGCTCACAGGTCTAAGCAATATGCAGGCAAAAAAGGAAAAATCAGCACCACGTGATTTCCATAAAAATTCAAATTTTGTCTTTCATTTAATCCATTGTTTGTAAAAAGTTAAAAACATATATGTCATAGAATGTCAAGGGGCAAACATCACCCGCACGCCTGACACATTTCGGACTTTATGTCCTTACTCATAGGCATGTTAATCTGGGCAATATGTCCCCTACATAGAATATGAGCCCCCCCATATACAGTCTAAGTTTACAAACAACCCCCTACATACAGTATGAGTCCCCACCTGGCTACCTAGATACATTATGAGCCCCCGCATAACTCCCTATATACAGTATGAGTCACACATAGCTCCCTATATACAGTATGAACTCCCATAGTCTATATTCAGTACGAGCCTGCACATAGCCCCGTACATACAGTATGAGCCAACACACAACCACCTACATACAGTATGTCTACACACAGCCCCCTACATACAGTATTAGCCCCCATATCGCTATCTAGATACAGTATGAGCACCCACACTTCTTATATACAATATGAGCCCCACATAGCTCCCTATATAAAGTATGAGCTCCCATAGTCTATATTCAATATGAGCCTTCACATAGCCTCGTATATACGGTATGAGTCCACATATAGCCCCTTACATACAGTATTAGTCCCACATAGCTACCTAAATACAGTATGAGCCCTCACATAATTCTCTGTATACAGTATGAGCTACACATAGCTACCTTTATACAGTATAAGCTCCCATAGTCTCCTATATACATTATGAGCCTGCACATAGCTCCCTATTTACAGTATGAGCCAGCCCCGATATAGCCCCTATATACAGTATAAGTCTGCACACAGCTCCTTATATATAGTATGAGCCCCATATAGCCTCCTATATACAGTATGAGCCTGAACATAGCTGCCTAAATACAGTATGAGCCCCCATTTAGCACAGTAAGAGCCCAAACATAGCTCCTTTATATAAAGTGAGATCACACATAGCTCCCTGTATGAGTCCGCACATAGCCCCATATGTACTGTATGAGCTCGCACATACCTACCTATATACACTGCTCAAAAAAATAAAGGTAACACTCAAATAACACATCCTAGATCTAAATGAATGAAATATTCTCGTTGAATACTTTGTTCTGTACAAAGTTGAATGTGCTATCAACATAATCACACAAAAATCATCAATGGAAATCAGATTTTTTAACCAATGGAGGCCTGGATTTGGAGAGACCCCCAAAATGAAAGTGAAAACAAGTCAAAATGATGCTCAGTATTGTGTGTGGCCTGTACCTGCCTGTATGACCTCCCTACAACGCCTGGGCATGCTCCTGATGAGGTTGCGGATGTTTTCCTGAGGGATCTTCTCTATGACCTGGACTAAAATCTTCTCTACGACCTGGACTAAAGTATCCGTCAACTCCTGGACAGTCTGTGGTGCAACGTGACGTTGATGGATGGAGCGAGACATGCTGTCCCAGATGTGCTCAATCGGGTTCAGGTCTGGGGAACGGGCGGGCCAGTTCATAGCTTCAATGCCTTCATCTTGCAGGAACTGCTGACACACTCCAGCCACATGAGGTCTGGCATTGTTCTGCATTAGGAGGAACCCAGGGCCATCTGCACCAGCATATGATCTCACAAGGGGTCTGAGGATCTCATCTCGGTACCTAACGGCAGTCAGGCTTTTCCACATTTTTTACAATACACCCACAAGCCTGAATGCATTTTAGTGGGATTTTATGTGATATACCAGCAAAAGGTAGCAAGTGTTTGTGAAGTGTAAAGGAAATAATACATGTTTTTATAAGTATTTTACAAAGATAAATCTGAATACTGTGACAGATAACGGTCAGACACAACCGTCACTCAGTACACAGCAGGGGCACATTTTTAAGATTATCTCAGCACAGGAGCATTTTTTTTTAAACACATCCAATTGTGGAAATTTATTATTATTGTTATTATTATTATTATTATTATTATATGATCTATGGATTAAAAAGGGGCATTGAGGATAAACGTAATAAAAACATTTAAAAGTGCATAACAAGCACATCTCTAATCAACAGTTAAAACGCTGATCCTGTAAAAATTATCACTTATCAGGGTGGCTGGTTTCACTCTTATGTATGTCCAGGAAGTTATCTAGTCACTCCACAAGAGAGGGAACCTGCAAAGTCTTCAGGTGTCGCAGGGATAACTAAATAAGCTGCTTTTATAAAGAAACGCATTAGGCCTTTCTTCCAAGAGCCTAGTAGAATGGATAACTGAGCCATCGCCGGGGAGCACTTTTGCTGGTTTATTTAATACTATTTATCCAATAAATATGTTAATGCATTTTAAGTTACTTTTAGTGTGCATCACTTAATATATGTGGCTTTCTTTTTTCTTCTTTAGTGTATTATTTGCAAAAAAAACAAACTCTCATACAGCTTTATAACCTAAAAATTAAAAATGTTATGACTACAACCCTTTCCTATTTAGATGATGAAATTGCCTTTCCTCCACATGTATTGAATGTCCCCTGGTCCTGTATAAAGTCTTTAGAAGGAATAAATCATATTCCAGTCCTTTGTATTGACCACACATGTATTTATCTGTGGCTGATACAAAGTACCACCACCAACTCAAAAATATTTCTAGAATTCGTCCCTTAATCAACCCCAAAGCTACTAAAATGTTAATGCATGTCTGCATCATCTCTCACCTCAACTGCTGCAATATTCTCCCGTATGACCTCCTGACGAAGGCTCTTGCTGCTTTCCAGTCCATCTTTAACTCTTCTACCTGATTAATCCACCTCTTTCTTCGCTACTCCTCCACCCTCTGCAAATCCCTTAATTGGCTTCCAATACACAAATGAATCCAGTTAAAACTACTAACAATGACTGACAAGGACATCCATAATCTGTCTCCTCCATATATCTCCAAACTAATCTCTCTCTTCCTCCCCCACACTTGTACATTCCTAACCCAATTGCCTCACAAGACTTCTCCTGGTCATCCTCCAACCTCAGGAGTGAGTGCCTCCCATATTTGGAACCTTATGTGTCCACAGTATCTCCTGACATGCATATGCCCTAGTGTTCCTTGTGATGTATATGTCCCCAGAGTTTCCTGTGAAAAGTACAGACATAGAGGGCTATTAAATGCATAAAGGGTGTGAGAACAAATGATACGAGGGTGCTGGTTTTGAAGAAAATTTTATATGGGCAAAATAGTAATAGTTAGATAAACATGTTGAGGCGGTAAGCCAATCTGAAGAAATGCGTTTTTAGGGCATGCTTAAAATAGTGGGTAATGGGGATTAATCGAATTGTCCAGGGTAATGCATTCCAAAGAATTGGCACAGCACGCAAGAAGTCTTGGAAACGGGAGTGGGAGGTTCAGATTATTGAGGATGTTAATCATAGGTCATTAGCAGAACGGAGGACACGGGAAGGGTGGTAGACTGAGGCGAGGGAGGAGATGTAGGTTGGTGCTGAACCATGTAACGCTTTGTGGGTGAGAGTGATAAGTTTATATTGAACTCTGGAATGGATGGGTAACCAGTGCAATGAGTGGCACAGGGTAGAGGGATTAATGTAATGGTTGGGGAGGAATATGATCCTGGCTGCTGCATTCAGGACAGATTAAAGAGGGATGAGTTTAGTAAGAGGGAGACCGATTCATAGAGTTACAATAGTCCAGCTGAGAATGAATAAGAGCTACAGTAAGAGATTTTGCTCTTTAGTCAAAAGTAAAAAAATATTTTTGAGGTGTAGATGACAAGAGCGAGCAAGTGATCTGATGTAGGGAGTGAATGAAAAATCTAACTCAATTATGACCCCAAGACAGTGGGCATGCTGCTGGGGAGTAATGGTAGAACCACACACGGAAATGCCAACGTCGGGTATGGGTAGGTTCGTGTAGGAAGGAAACACAATGAGTTCAGTTTGTGACAGATTCAGTTTCAGATAGAGGACATGAGTAGCTGGACCTATAGAAGCGCTAGTCAGGCGCGAAATGGCCGTCGTCTTGAAGGAGTACCATCCCCAGCTCCATGATGTATAAAGTGCTGTGATAATAAAAGTTTATACATAAGTCAGCGTGACACCCTTTCCTCTTTCTAAAGTTTGCACCAAGGACTTGTTTTCTTACTGTGGAGCACCTGTATGTCATGATACCAGCAAGCTGCTCTCAAGTCTCCTCTGATTACTACTCAAGGTATGGGGTCAAAATAGTGCCGTTATTTTGCTCTTCTTATTGTGTGTACTTATAATGGATGAAATCTTCGGCCAGATTGGATTTTCTCCACAGACGTTTGGCGCACCTGGAGCACCGCTGTAGGAAACGTGTTTGCAGTGTGTGCCAGGGTTGTCGCTGTCTGTGCTGAGTTCTTTGTGTAGGTGATGCAGCTTCCTCCAGGGCACTTTGCAGTGTTTCATTAAATTGTTTCAGTGCAGAGTCAGAACATGAGAGGGAGGAGATTGGGGCTAATAATGACTGCAAATTCTTCATAAGTTTCTGGGTGTTAATGGCACATATATGTCTATATAAGTGTGAAAAGTGGGTCTGTCCTGAGCAGGGTCATAGTTTTTGTCAAAGAATGAAAGAAATTTGTGGTCAGAGAGCAAGAGCAGAAACAGGAGAAGCATATTTCTGTCTTCATGTGTAGGAGAGTTAGTAAGCTGTGGAAGGCCGAAGAAGGAGGTTAGAGATAAAAGATGAGTGGAAGATGGGGACAGAGGAAAACCAATGGGGATATAAACGGATCCCATGATGAGGGTGAGGATGTCACAGGATAGAAAATGTGGAAGCCAGGTGGCAAAGAGATCAAGGAACTGACAGGAGGGGCCTAGAGGACAATACACAACCTTCACTCAAAGGGAGAAGGGGATGTAGAGTGTTGTGAATATGCTGGAGGCAGCTTCTGAGCTGGGCCTTGCATTTTGTCAAGCCTCTCTGAGTCTTTTAATTCCTTCCTAATTTTAATTTTGTTTGTTTGATTTTTGTAGCGCTGCAGCTATACGATGTACTTACCGCTGAACCGTGCCTTTTTCGCCTGAATGGACATCAAGTCGCAATGTATTCCTTTGAAATGGACTTAAAGGGAATCTGTCACCCTAATTTTGCCATATCAGATAAAGATATGGCTGAATAGTGCGTCCCATAACAAAGCTAACGGTAGGTATCATATATCCTTATACCCCCGTTTTCATATCAAAATACCTTTGCAAACTTCGGTTTTTGCGCTGTCAATCACGGTGGTCAGGTCAGGAGGGCGGCGTTTTCTCTCTCTCACCCCCCTCCTCGGCATCAGTTGCGTATCGCCGTCTGTGAATCCCACAGACGGCGTTCGGCTTCCCGCAATTGCGCAATTCAAATTCGGGCCAGCGCATGCGCAGTGTGCTTTGCCCAACAGTGGGCAAGAGCGGGGGGGGGAGAGAGAAAACGCCGCCCTCCTGACCTGACCACCGTGATTGACAGCGAAAAAACCGAAGTTTACAAAGGTATTTTGATATGAAAACGGCGGTATCAGGATATATGATACCTACTGTTAGCTTTGTTATGGGACGCACTATTCAGCCATATCTTTATCTGATATGGCAATATTGGGGTGACAGATTCCCTTTAATTGATGGACTCATTTGCATATACATTGTTATATATACATTTTTTCTATGTATTTTTTCTTTTCTATGTCTTTTTATGTGATATAATATTCTCTTTATGTGGATACACAATTCCGTATTCATGCGGATATATATGCATATTTATTATTGCTTCTTAGATGTGATTATGATGTGTGTACTCACAATTATTTGTTGGCTTACTGAGTCATTATCTATATTTTATATGATTGCCTGATGTTGCTGCGCGCGGCGTCGGTGCCTCAGCTCTGCTTCTGTCGATGAAGGCTTCGATTCAGTGCGGTGCGTTCCATTGACGTCATCGGAGCAGCCGCTCCTGGAACGCATCGCGTCTGCGACGCCGGAAGTGACGGTATGGTACCGGATGTCCCGCCTCCGTGCACTCCATGCACATCATGACAATTCTATGGCGTGGCGGCTTATTTAAACACGTTGGTTAGGGATTTCTTACATCGCCCCACGAAGAAGCGAGGTGCGAAACGCGCGTCGGGGTCCCATGTGTGGTGCGAGGACACGCTGCACTTTTGGTGAGGCAATCCGCAGGGTTCATTCATTTGGTCTGGTGGTATTTTGTACGTTCATTATGGGTCTTCATATGTGCATGATGCTAGATATGCAGTAGGTCTCTCGGGTTTTTGCAGGGTATGCGGCACTGGCTTGTTATTATCACTATATATACATAGTTGCCTGCAGCCCTAGTTGATCTTTGCATATAACCACCGAGTCTTTTTCCCTACATGCAGTCTTGTCCTAACCACATTTTATTACCTCATGAGTCCTCGCCCATTTTTGTGGTTGCATTTCCATCTTCCTGCTACTGATTTTTATGTACATGCTATTATATATTGTAGACTGTCTTGCTAATGTTTTATATGTACCGTTTTTTGTATTGATGCATAATAAAATGGATTGATTTATAATAAGACACATCTCTTTATATGGGACTTTGTTTATTATTTCTTTATAGGCAAGAGAGATTTAAGCCCTCATGTTTTTTCCTATAGTTATATTTTAAATAAACACACAGCAAGTATAACGTTCTCACCGAGGTTACCACAGTTCATTGGCCCAACTTGGAACGCAGCCTCCTCGGCCAGCGCCAGCGGTAACCTTGATGATTTTACCGCTAGTCAATGATGCTGTACTCGCAGCAGCTCATTCCTCAATGGTTCTCGACCTGGACGGTCGAATCTTGGAACCGTCCAGGTTGAAAACTGTGTATCCTAAGACATGGAATACGGTGTGGGACAGAACGATGGACAGGTGAGGGATATAGTTGTTTTTTTTGCTTTATTACAGGAGACGACAGCTTCAGTGGAATAAGCGTGAGTATAATTGTGTTTATTTTTAAATAAAGAAAAATTATGTTTTGTTTTTATTTCAAATGAAGGACTTTATACTTGCTGTGTCTTTATTTATTTACAATACAACTATAGGATTAGTAATGGAGAGGTGTCTTATAAATGCCTCTCCAATCATTTACTTAGTCTCCATTACTAACCTGTGGTCTTGATGTCATCAGACAGTACAAAGGTGATATCAACCCCACAAATATTACCCCACTTGCCAGCGCTACAGGGTAAGTGGGAAGAGCTGGGCAAAGAGCTCGAATTGGCACATCTAATAGATGCGCCTTTTCTGGGTGGCTTCGAGCTACTATTTTAAGGCTGGGGGGAGGTTAATATCCTTGGCCCCTTACCAGCCTGAGAATACCAGCCCCCAGCTGTCTGCTATAGCAAGGCTGGTTGTCAAAGAGGGGACCCCACACCATTTTTTAAAAATATTTAAATAATTTAAAAAAAAACGGCATGGGGACCCCTCTATTCTTGATAACCAGCCTTGCTAACGCTGACCGCTGAACGTTGCAGCCCACAGCTGTCAGTTTTGCCTGGCCAGTTATGAAAAATACAGGTGAACCCACGCCGTTTCTTAAATTATTCATTTAGAGCGCAGGCTGATGAATTCTCCCATCAGCCGCCACCTGCTCTTGCTATTAGTGGCAGCAGGCATAGGCAGTAGCCCCATCAGCCGACGCCAATGACCAGAGGTAAACTTTTTACCTCAGATCACAGCTGCGGGTTCATGCTGTGATTTGACACGGTGGGAACTGCGGCTCTCTGACCGCCGATCAGGTAGTGTTTGCTGTGCTGTCATCCACATAACAGCGCGACAAACACGGGGGCCGAACTCATACAGTAACACCGACTTCCTCGTGAAGTCCAAGTCCGTGCCCAAACAGTAGGTGTTTGGCACTGACCAAGAACTTGTGAATGCTGTTGTGTGTTCGGTGTAAATGGCTTTTTGCTGCCCTCTCCAGACTGGAGGGAGAATACATATATGCTGTAATGAATTCAGGTAAAATGAGTATATACAGTTCCCCACCATGTTCCTCCTCACTATTGTTTTTTTCCTCCATATTCGGTAAGACGAACGCCGGACTACAACAATATGGCTACTGAAGTGTGTCCGACTGCACCACAGTGACGGCTGGAGTCTGGAAAGCTACAGTGTTCACAAAACACCCAGCGGCCACACTGCACACTGCAGCACCCGGCCATAGGGGTGGGAAGAGCCAATGACGCGCGGAGCAGCAGTCACGTGGTGCCACAGGGGCAGAAGTTATTGTTGGCTGCATTGTGATGGCAAACAGTAATATCCGGGTTAAGTGGATGGAGGGCTACAGCGGGGGTCAGGCACTGTCAGTGGAGGCAGCGCTTATACTGGGAGTGTCGTGTGTGCTCTCCCGTCTGCGGATACATGGTAGTGATTATTATAGACGGCGGCTTATGTGTTCTGTACGGGGGCGAGCTGCATTCTTATGAGGCTGGCACACTGTCACAGGGCGACGTGGGGCTGCCATACTGTTATGTTGGCGGACTGCTACACGGGCGCCCGGTGCTGGCGGACTGCTACACGGGCACCCGGTGCTGGCGGACTGCTACACGGGCACCCGATGCTGGCGGACTGCTACACGGGCCCCGTGCTGGCGGACTGCTACACGGGCGCCCGGTGCTGGCGGACTGCTACACGGGCGCCCGTGCTGGCGGACTGCTACACGGGCGCCCGATGCTGGCGGACTGCTACACGGGCGCCCGTGCTGGCGGACTGCTACACGGGCGCCCGATGCTGGCGGACTGTTACACGGGCGCCCGGTGCTGGCGGACTGCTACACGGGCCCGATGCTGGCGGACTGCTACACGGGCGCCCCGATGCTGGCGGACTGCTGCACGGGCGCCCGGTGCTGGCGGACTGCTACACGGGCGCCCGTGCTGGCGGACTGCTCACGGGCGCCCGGTGCTGGCGGACTGCTGCACGGGCGCCCGGTGCTGGCGGACTGCTCACGGGCGCCCGGTGCTGGCGGACTGCTACACGGGCGCCCGATGCTGGCGGACTGCTACATCGGGCGCCCGGTGCTGGCGGACTGCTCACGGGCGCCCGGTGCTGGCGGACTGCTGCACGGGCGCCCGGTGCTGGCGGACTGCTACACGGGCACCCGATGCTGGCGGACTGCTACACGGGCACCCGATGCTGGCGGACTGCTACACGGGCACCCGATGCTGGCGGACTGCTACACGGGCACCCGATGCTGGCGGACTGTTACACGGGCGCCCGGTGCTGGCGGACTGCTACACGGGCACCCGGTGCTGGCGGACTGCTACACGGGCACCCGATGCTGGCGGACTGCTACACGGGCACCCGATGCTGGCGGACTGTTACACGGGCGCCGGTGCTGGCGGACTGCTACACGGGCACCCGGTGCTGGCGGACTGCTACACGGGCACCCGATGCTGGCGGACTGCTACACGGGCACCCGATGCTGGCGGACTGCTACACGGGCGCCCGGTGCTGGCGGACTGTTACACGGGCGCCCGGTGCTGGCGGACTGCTACACGGGCGCCCGATGCTGGCGGACTGCTACACGGGCGCCCGGTGCTGGCGGACTGCTACACGGGCGCCCGGTGCTGGCGGACTGTTACACGGGCGCCCGGTGCTGGCGGACTGCTACACGGGCGCCCGATGCTGGCGGACTGCTACACGGGCGCCCGATGCTGGCGGACTGCTGCACGGGCGCCCGGTGCTGGCGGACTGCTACACGGGCACCCGGTGCTGGCGGACTGCTACACGGGCACCCGATGCTGGCGGACTGCTACACGGGCGCCCGTGCTGGCGGACTGTTACACGGGCGCCCGGTGCTGGCGGACTGTTACACGGCGCCCGATGCTGGCGGACTGTTACACGGGCACCCGATGCTGGCGGACTGTTACACGGGCGCCCGATGCTGGCGGACTGTTACACGGGCACCCGATGCTGGCGGACTGTTACACGGGCACCCGATGCTGGCGGACTGTTACACGGGCGCCCGGTGCTGGCGGACTGTTACACGGGCACCCTATGCTGGCGGACTGTTACACGGGCGCCCGGTGCTGGCGGACTGCTACACGGGCGCCCGGTGCTGGCGGACTGTTACACGGGCGCCCGGTGCTGGCGGACTGCTACACGGGCACCCGGTGCTGGCGGACTGTTACACGGGCGCCCGATGCTGGCGGACTGCTACACGGGCGCCCGGTGCTGGCGGACTGCTACACGGGCACCCGGTGCTGGCGGACTGCTACACGGGCACCCGATGTGGCGGACTGCTGCCGGGCGCCGGTGCTGGCGGACTGTTACACGGGCGCCCGGTGCTGGCGGACTGTTACACGGGCGCCCGATGCTGGCGGACTGTTACACGGGCACCGATGCTGGCGGACTGTTACACGGGCGCCCGATGCTGGCGGACTGTTACACGGGCACCGATGCTGGCGGACTGTTACACGGGCACCCGATGCTGGCGGACTGTTACACGGGCGCCCGGTGCTGGCGGACTGTTACACGGGCACCCTATGCTGGCGGACTGTTACACGGGCGCCCGGTGCTGGCGGACTGCTACACGGGCGCCCGGTGCTGGCGGACTGTTACACGGGCGCCCGGTGCTGGCGGACTGCTACACGGGCGCCCGGTGCTGGCGGACTGCTACACGGGCACCCGGTGCTGGCGGACTGTTACACGGGCACCCGATGCTGGCGGACTGCTACACGGGCACCCGGTGCTGGCGGACTGTTACACGGGCGCCCGGTGCTGGCGGACTGCTACACGGGCGCCCGGTGCTGGCGGACTGCTACACGGGCACCCGGTGCTGGCGGACTGTTACACGGGCACCCGATGCTGGCGGACTGCTACACGGGCACCCGGTGCTGGCGGACTGCTACACGGGCGCCCGGTGCTGGCGGACTGTTACACGGGCACCCGGTGCTGGCGGACTGCTACACGGGCACCCGATGCTGGCGGACTGCTACACGGGCGCCCGGTGCTGGCGGACTGTTACACGGGCGCCCGGTGCTGGCGGACTGCTACACGGGCGCCCGATGCTGGCGGACTGCTACACGGGCGCCCGATGCTGGCGGACTGCTACACGGGCGCCCGGTGCTGGCGGACTGCTACACGGGCGCCCGATGCTGGCGGACTGCTACACGGGCGCCCGATGCTGGCGGACTGCTACACGGGCGCCCGGTGCTGGCGGACTGCTACACGGGCGCCCGGTGCTGGCGGACTGCTACACGGGCGCCCGATGCTGGCGGACTGCTACACGGGCGCCCGATGCTGGCGGACTGCTACACGGGCGCCCGGTGCTGGCGGACTGTTACACGGGCGCCCGGTGCTGGCGGACTGCTACACGGGCGCCCGATGCTGGCGGACTGCTACACGGGCGCCCGATGCTGGCGGACTGCTACACGGGCGCCCGATGCTGGGGCACCCGATGCTGGCGGACTGCTACACGGGCGCCCGATGCTGGCGGACTGCTACACGGGCGCCGATGCTGGGGCACCCGATGCTGGCGGACTGCTACACGGGCGCCCGGTGCTGGCGGACTGCTGCACGGGCGCCCGGTGCTGGCGGACTGCTGCTGAGTACCTAAGGCTTTCACTCTGTTATGGGGGACACCAGAGACTAGCATTTTACCATAGGGACGCTTGTGGAAGACAGACTGTTACTGGGACTTTTGGGACTGTCATGTTATGGGGACACCTGGCTCTGGCACTCTTACATGGACCTAAAGCTGGCAGATTTGAGCGCAGTCAGACAGCTGTATAAATCAGACCGCAATGCACCGACTGGCTGTTGCTCTCCTGACCTGATTGTGACAGCTGCATGGAACTATATGAATCTGTCATGCTCGGGTCGGGAGGCCTGCGGCCAATCCGTGCATTGCGGTCCCATTTATACTGCCACCTGACTGCGCCCTAACAGACATATGGGGCAGGAAGACTGTTGGTGCCAGTCAGGGTGGTACTTCACATGAATATTATTACACAGACTGATGGGTTACCATCCATATGTCGTGTTTTCATGGATCCTTTACAATTATAAAGATAGGAAACTATTGGTCCTTTATGTAAAAAGTGTACACCATATGGATGGACACAACTGCATACAGACATAAAACCCAGACACACTGGTGGCATACGGGTCAAATTGCCTTTTCTTTGAGTGGGATATAAAATGGATGATGTTGTCTACTGTTGTGTGAACCCGGCCTTACCAGGACCCCATGGACGGGCAGAATAATGCAGGCACGTGTCTGACAATATCGAGGAAACGTGTAACTGTTATGGGTACACTGCTATGGAGGAGCACCATCCCGAGCCTGTTCAGTGGCTCATTGTCAGACAAGTTATTACACAGTACTTTAATTTATGCAGTATAATTTCTGTTCTAATCTATTTGTGGCCTCCCCACATCTTAACGGCAATTGACTATCTAATATCTTATGTGTATGGCCGGATTGACCAATCTGTCCGTCTGCCAAATTCAGGAGTCTCTGACTGAGTAATGGGCGTATTTATTTCTTGTAGTGAAGGATCCTCCCAGTTGAAGTGTCCTCACGAGACAGAGCAGCGTTTTCCCGACTGACCCACTAAGGATGGACAAGAACAGAAAAGAGATGGCTGTGAGGATATTAGACCTCACCCTGGAAATTATCTGCCTGCTGACTGGAGAGGTGAGGGATTCTGGAATTTAGGTGTCACTTGGCATCACACTTCTATGTTTTGTTTTTAACATAGTGATATGGCAAGGGAGTTTTGGGAAAAGAGAGATGTATATAGAAAAAGCAAAGTCTCTCTCCTTACACAGGATTACACAGCAGTGAAGAAGTTGTTTGGAGAATGTTTAAAGCCCAGTTTCCATCCACGTATGTCTGGAGGTTGGAGCAGGACCCACAGCCCAATCATGGAGCCGCCACCTCGCTCACTGATTAATGTTAAGGAGAATGAGCAGAAGATCCTGGACCTCACCAACAAGATCATCCATCTGCTGACCGGAGAGGTGAGCGCTGCTGGGAATACTGGGACATTATACAGTAACACAAGGGCTAATGTGTCTGGATAATGACGGTATTGTGCATGGAGAGAAAGATAATGTAGTATTTAGTAATGCAATTGGGAAAAAGGGGTACGAGGAGATGCAACTCGTATGTGTGCTCAGGAGAAGAATTGCAACAGTCTTATGACAGCTAAGGACAAGCTTTAAAAAAAAAATGCCCCCCATCCCTCTCATTTATCCTTTTTTTAAGTTACACTTTTATGATAAATTATATGTATTATCTGTAATTTCTACATTTTGATATTTACATTGCTGGCCATTGGGATCTGCATATATTCTTATTTGCTTCAAGCTGCTGTCTACATTTTAGAGCCATCTCCCTCTTCTCTTGAGGGGTTGGTACTTTGATTCCTTGAGCTGAGATACTTTAATGAAACTGAATATATAACTCCGGCACTTGAAGAATAACAAAGGTAAAGTTTATTGAAAAAGATATAACAATGTAGGTCACCAGAAACATTCCATTAGGCAAAAAAAACCTTTCAGACAAAAATCAACGTTTCGGCTGATTAGCCTTTTTCAAGAATAATGTCTGTAGATGTATACAATGTCCTTTTCTGATAGAAAAAGAGGGGTATTTGTCCCACCCGGAATGGCAGGAACCGGAAATCTGCTGCTGGCTGATACCAGAGAACACGAGCTGCACACAGAGCTCCATCCCGGTTGTGTGCAGCTCGTGTTCTCTGGTATCAGCGGGCACCTAGACTTTTGGTTTACAGTGAGCACCCCCTATTCGTTTTAGTTATTTATACTTTTATGAAAGCTAGAACTATACCAATAACCACTTATTTATTTTGCTCACTTTATATAGTGCCGTCATATTCCGCAGCGCTTTGCTGACATCATTATCACTTTCCCCATTGGTACTCACAATCTTCATTCCCTATCAGTATGTCTTTGGAGTGTAGGAAAAAAGCTGGGTACCCAGAAGAGGCCCACATACACATGGGGAGAACATACAAACTCCTTACAGATACTGTTCTTGGAAGAATGCAAGCCTAGAACCCCAATCCTGCAAGGCTATAGAGCTAACCACTGAACCACCATGCTGCCCCTACTTGAGCACACGGTGTCTCTCAGTTTTTGTGTCAGTGTGTACAGACGTCTATATTGAATGGTGTATCGCTTATTTGGAGCAGATTTTTGAATGGTCATCTTGATTTAAACACATTGATTTGATCTTAGTTTCTTCTGGGTATGCACATTACATGTGACCAGCTATGGTATACCAGGCATATTCTAGTAGGGGAGCACTTGTTCTTTGTTCTGCAATCCTTGGTACAGAATTGGGTATAGGTTTTCCATGTAACCACCCAATTTGGATACATACTTTTATTTTATCAGGAGAGGAGCCATCTTGTTTGGGTTCAGCTTATTAACATTTTCCTCATTGTCATGCCAAGCTTCTGAAGACCTCAAACTTATTTGTTTGCTTTCTTTGCCTTGATGGTTACAGATTTCAAATCTCTTTATGGCTTTGAGAAAGTCTGTCTTCTTTACTGTAATCATTTGTCCATAAATAGGATGAAGATCTGATTGACATTAAAATTGAGGCTATATCAGAAGAAGAGACTGATCTGGGAAGTGATCGGTCATATATGGAGAAGGAAATTCCTATAGATATAAGCACAGGTAATGACTGCTAGATACTGAAGTCACATATTTTCCATGTCTAGACACTATAAGAGTAGGTTCACATGACTGTATCTTCGGTCCAAGTGCTGTCCGAAAAAAAAAAAAAATTCACAACACTTAAGATCAATGCACTTCGGATGAGTGATTTTTATTTTTTTTTTTAAACAGACCAAATCTACACATGAAATAAAATTGCAGGATGTACTTGTTTCTTGTGTGTGCAGGATGAGACTCTGATTTCTTAAAAAGGTTATTCCAAGATCCTATCCCAATATGTAGTAGGTGTGATAATAATAGCAAATACCTCCAATTCGAAATATAGAGAATCAGAAAAACTATACTATGTTGCTTTCCTCATGTGCAGGCATATTGCAGGACCTTAGTTATCCATGGTCACGACCACTAGCAGGTAGCTAACTGTCACTTTCAGTGGTCGTAACCATGGATACCTAAAGTCCTGCAATGCCTGCACATGAGGTAATTGACATAGTGAATCAGAAAAACTATACTAGATTTCTAATTGGAGGTATTTGCTAATATTATTATTACTACACCTTCTACATATTGGGATAGGATCTTGGAGATGGGAATACCCCTTTGCTTGTTGCATCTTTTTACAGACACATTGCTAGTCTTTGACAGTGGAAACTGTATTTAACCTTGTAATTTTTTTTAATAGCTGCTGCTGAAGTAAAACTGATTGCACATGGATGAAACATGTGAAAATAATTGAGTTTTCTGGGTTTTTACTCGGACGAGTATAATCTAACTTGTTTTTCTTCACTTTCAGGTTACATTGGGGGCTTATCTACAGCATTATAGAATGCTGTAGATAAGCCTCTAATGGCCGTGGCCGCAGCTTATATGTGAAAAAGGAGCTGACAGGTTCCCTTTAAATGCTCTTGGCCTAATCGGTCTTATTTTGCTGTCTGCAAATTCTGATGAGAGGAGGTTCTGACCCTAAAGTGGTGGTTCTTGAAAGTCGCTGAAAAAAAAAAAATGGATATTTAAAGGGAACGTGTTATGTTAAATACAAAAACTCATTTAACCTGCAGATATGGGGTTAATCTGCTGGTTAATAGCGTTAAAAAAAACTGCCCGGCAGCCGCACTGAAAGTTTGGCTACTGGGAGGAAATTAACTTTATCCCTCCCTGCAGCCTCCGGCTTTCAGTCATAGAGGAGCTGCTTTAGTCACTGCTCAGGGCACATCAACCCCTTTATTCCATCCGACGTACTATTCCGTCCATGTGACCCTGGACCTAATTCCCATGGACGGAATAGTACGTCATGGGGGAGCGCAGCTGATCGCGGCCGGGTGTCAGCTCTTTATCACAGCTGACACCCAGCACTATGTGTCAGGAGCGGTCACGGACCGCTCCCGGCACATTAACCCCTGGCACACCGCGATCAAACATGATCGCGGTGTACCGGGGGGACGGGAGGATCGCGCAGGGAGAGGGCTCCCTGCGCGCTCCCCTGAGACCCTCAGAGCAGCGCGATGTGTCGCGCTGTTCCGAGGGTCCGTCCTCCCTCCAGGTCCCCGGATCCAGGATGGCGCCGGGGTCCTGCAGGGAGGTGGCTTCCTCAGTGCCTGCTGAGAGCAGGCACTGAGAAGCCTGCAGCGATGCCAGAGCGATCGCTGGTGTGACAGAGTGCTGTGCACACTGTCACAGCAGCGATCTGCTAAAATACTGTGATGTCCCACCCTGGGACAAAGTAAAAAAGTAAAAAAAATAAAAATAAAAAGTGGTAAAAAAAAATCATAAAAAAAAAAAAAAAAAATTCCCAATGAATTCATTTCTTCCTGTAAACAAAAAAAACAAAACAAGAAAAGTACACATATTTGGTATCGCCGCGTCCGTAACGACCCCCCCTATGAAACTGTCCACACTAGTTAACCCCTTTAGTGAACCCTTAAAAAAAAAAAAAACTAAGCAAAAAATCAATGCTTTATCATCATACCGCCAAACAAAAAGTGGAATAAGACGCGATCAAAAAGAGCGATATAAATAAACATGGTACCGCTGAAAACGTCATCTTGTCCCGCAAAAAAACGAGACGTCATACAGCATCATCAGCGAAGAAATAAAAAAGTTATAGCTCGCAGAATAAAGCGATGCAAAAATAATAATTTTTTATATAAAATTGTTTTTATTCTATAAAAGCGCCAAAACAAAAAAATGATATAAATGAGGTATCGCCGTAATCGTACTGACCCGAAGAATAAAACTGCTTTATCAATTTTACCACACGCGGAACGGTATAAACGCCTCCTCCAAAAGAAATTCATGAATTGCTGATTTTTGTTCATTCTAACCTCCCAAAAATCGAAATAAAAGCGATCAAAAAACGTCACGTGCTCATAAATGGTACCAATAAAAACGTCACCTCGTCGCGCAAAAAATAAGACCTCACATGACTCTGTGGGCCAAAATATGCAAAAATTATAGCTCTCAAAATGTGGTGATGCAAAAAACTACTTTTTGCAATAAAAAGTGTCTTTTAGCGTGACAGCTGCCAATCATAAAAACCCGCTATAAATAGTAAATCAAACCCCCCTTTATAACCCTCTTAGTTAGGGAAAAATAATAAAATTAAAAAATTGTATTTATTTCCATTTTCCCGTTAGGGTTAGGGTTGCGGCTAAAGTTAGGGTTGGCGCTAACGTTAGGATTAGGGTTGGGATTAGGGTTAGGGGTGTGTTAGGATTAGGTTTGTGGTTAGGGTTGGGACTAGGGTTAGGGGTGTGTTGGGGTTAGGGTTGGAGTTAGAATTGGGGGGTTTCTGCTGTTGAGGCACATTAGGGGCTCTCCAAATGTTACATGGCGTCTGATCTCAATTCCAGCCAATTCTACGTTGAAAAAGTCAAACGGTGCTCCTTCACTTCTGAGCTCTGCCATGCGCCCAAACAGTAGTTTACCCCCGCATATGGGGTATCAGCGTACTCTGGACCACAAGAGTTATTGTGCAATTTGTCCTATTTCTTCTGTTAGGGTGAGTTTCCACGGTCAGGAAACGCTGCGTGTTTGGCGCTGTGCGCTGGCGCAGCGCCAAACACGCAGCGTCCAGATGTTACAGCATAGTGGAGGGGATTTCAAGAAATCCCGTCTCCACTATGCGTAACAATACGCAGGTGGCAAACCTGCGTAAACGGACATGCGGCGCGTCTTTTCAGACCGCAGCATGTCCTCGCGTATTGCGGCGACGGTGCGTCGCCGCAACATAATTAACACAGGGCTATGAAGCCCTGCGCTCTTTCCGGAGGTGTTCCGGAGGTGTCCTGAACACCTCCGGAAAGATCGCGCGTCATAAAGGGGGCGGGGCTTAGACGGAGCGGAATTTCCGCTCCGTCAAAAGCGCTATGGTTCCGGACCGTGGAACCATAGCCTTACCCTTGGTAAAATAAAAAACTGGGGGCGACAAAATCATTTTTGTAAAAAAAAAAAGATTTTTTTGTTTTTACGGCTTTATGTTATAAAACTTCTGTGAAGCACTTGGGGCTTCATAGCGCTCAACACACTTCTAGATAAGTTCCTTGTGGGGTCTATTTTCCAAAATGGGGTCACTTGTGTTGGGTTTCCACTGATTAGGCGCATCAGGGGCTCTCCATATGCGACATGACGCCCCCAGACCATTCCATCAAAGTCTGCAATCCAAAACGTCACTACTTCCCTTCCGAGCCCAGACGTGCACCCATACAGTCGTTTTCTCACACATGTTGGGTATCAGCGTACTCAGGACAAATTGGACAACAACTTTTGGGGTCCAATTTCTCCTGTTACCCTTGTGAAAATAAAATATTGGGGGCGAAAAAATCATTTTTGTAAAAAAAAAAAAAAAAAAAGATTCTTTATTTTTCGGCTGTACGTTATAAACTTCTGTGAAGCACTTTGGGGTTCAAAGTGCTCACCACACATCTAGATAAGTTCCTTGAGGGGTCTAGTTTCCAAAATGGTGTCATATGTGGGGGGTTTCCACTGTTTAGGCAGATCAGGAGCTCTCCAAACACGACATGGCATCCAGCCAATTCTGCGTTGAAAAAGTCAAACGGCGCTCCTTCCCTTCCAAACTCTGCCATGCACCCAAACAGTGGTTTACCCCCACGTATGGGGTATCAGCGTACTCAGGACAAATTGCACAATAACTTTTGGAGTCTTGTTACCCTTGGGAAAATAAAAATTGGGGTGAAAAGATCAATTTTGTGGAAAAAATATGATTTTTTAATTTTACGGCTCTACGTTATAAACTTGTGTGAAGCACTTGGGGGTTCAAATTGCTCACCAAAGATCTAGATAAGTTCCTTAGGGGGTCTAGCTTCCAAAATGGGGTCACTTGTGGGGGGTTTCCACTGTTTAGGCACATCAGGGGCTCTCCAAATGCAACATGGCGTCCAATCTCAATTCCAGCCAATTTTGGTTGGAAAAAGTCAAATGGTGCTCCTTCCATTCCGAGCTCTGCCATGCGCCCAAACAGTGGTTCCCCCACACATATGGGGTATCAGCGTACTCAGGACAAATTGGACAACAACTTTTGAGGTCCAATTTCTCCTGTTACCTATGGGAAAATAAAAAATTTGTGACTAAGAGAGAATTTTTGTGGGAAAAAAATAGGATTTTTTATTTTCATGCCGGGCATTATAAACTTGTGTGAAGCACTTGGGGGTTCAAAGTGCTCACCAAAGATCTAGATAAGTTCCTTAGGGGGTCTAGCTTCCAAAATGGGGTCACTTGTGTGGGGTTTCCA